>CM040128.1:108922816-109387706 GCA_022559845.1 Amorphophallus konjac | reverse complement strand
GATCTTCCCTTCAGTTGAGACTAGATCAGTCTGAAGCCTTCATGGTTCTTCAGCTTCTGATCTTCTTCACCAGGAGAACGAGCCTATCTTTCAATCCACGCACTGGATCTTCTTCACGATGCTAGGCTCTGCACATTTTTCTCAATATACTGGTCCTTCTTCGTCTCTTCTATTCCACTACTCTCCTCATCCCCCTTCGATCCACTTCTACATTTCCTTTTTCATTTTTCCCGCGCAAGATTGGGCCCTACAAGATTCCCAATCATTCGCTCACGTGTGGAGAAGCTTCTGGACTAAAGGAGGGAGAGTGTAGTTTGTTTGCAGACATGGCTGGCCCACTTTATCCAGTCCTTTTGCCCGAGAGCTTGTCTGGGACTGGGTGCGTCGACGCCAGCATTTGAATGCGTAGACGCTGTGTGAAGACAGCTTCTTATCTTCCTTCGATATTTGACCTCAGCCTATCACTGCGTTGACGCTGATAACTGGTGGCGTCGACGCTATGTGAAGATAGCTTCTTAGTCTTTTGGTACCCGCTGCGTCGACACTGGTAACTGGTAGCGTCAACGCTGTGTGAAGATATCTTCTTAGTCTTTTGGCACCCGCTGCGTCGACGCTGGTAGCTGGTAGCGTCAACGCTGTGTGAAGATATCTTCTGGAGGCATGCGAGTCGACGCTGCATCCGAGTGGCGTTGACGCAGTTAGCATGCGCATGACTTAAACATCTTGAGATCTAGTCACAACGTCGACATTATCTTGCTTGAGGCGTAGACGCAGTTTAGATGAAGTATGCTTCAACTTGGAGGAGCTGAAGGCTGCGTCGACCCTTTGATCTTGTGGCGTCGACGCTGATTATTGCCTGCATTAAAGTTCAACAGAAATTCTTGCCACTAACCATATTGTCAGATAATAATACACCCTGTCATATCATGGTGATCATCATCAAAATTAGGAGCACAACAATCTCCCCCTTTTTGATGATGGCAACCATGATGAAGTTCTGGCACTTTAATGATCATGCAATACAATAACAATCAAGCAGAGGCATGCATAACCATAGGTATCACATTCAGCTCATTCATCATTCACTTACGCACATGATCAATTTTAATTAAAAAACAGAACGAAGTGCATTCACAAGACAAGATTGTGATTGTCTCCCCCTTGGACATCAGCAAGAAGGGGAGTCTAGAAGTCAAGTAAGAAAAACAGAATCTTCAGATCATTACTGAGGGAAAAACTGAGAATGTCTCCTAGAGGAGTGACTAGAGGACTGGCCCGGTGGAGGTGGAGGACGATGAGATGAGAAGGTCTGCTGGGCATGCAGAGCTTGAATTGCCTGTGAAAGCTCGCCCAACTGAAATAAAAGAGTGCTTTTAAGACCTCCCAGCTCGGAGCGGACATCGTCAGATCCTCGTGTCAACGACTCAAGCGTACCGCACATAGTTTCCATCGATGATGAAAGACTAGACAGCTTGTTAAACACGGCTTGAAAGCCTGTGGGAGTTGAGGTGACTTGAGACTGCAAAGTAACCATAGCAATTTGAATATCATAACACATGGATTGCATCTTGGCCATGGTCTGAAGAGAAGACAGCTGTGTAGAGTGCATATTGGAAACTAACTCTGCAATCTTGTTGACAATCTTTGCAACACTCTGCAGGACCTTCCTCATTGCTTTGTCAGTTTTCTGCTTGGCCTTCATATAGTCTCTCCAGAAGACCATCATCGAAATTTCAGATAAGACAATTCTTTTATACAATCGTTCCAGCTGAAAGTCAGTATACAGAATAAAGGAGTTAAGCTTATCCCCGTGATGCTGCATCATTCGGATGAGGTGAACAAGTAATTCCTTTTCAGTTGCACCAGGAGGAGCCTGAAAAAAGTCATCCTGAGGTTGTTGGCTCCTGGACCCAAGTTCTCTATTTAGATTATGTGAGCTAGACTCACCTTGTTCCCACTGAAACTTGGGTTCCCCTCTAATGTCAAACCATTCAGGCTCATCATCTTGAAAAGGGGGTACTGTAGATTGAAATCCTTCCTCATCAGCATCATTGGGAGACTCCACCACATACGAAGGAAAAACCTGCTCACTATCAACAGTATGAGCATGCCTATCCTGAGTGTCAAAAGGTGGAGGTGACCTGGCTGGAGCTTGTGTTGCACCTTGGACCTCAAAGTCCACAACTCTTTCCTGACCCTCCCAATGTGGAGGAGAAGCAACAGGTTCAGGAGATATCCTGACTGACTCTGGTTCGGGCTCAGGAGGAGGAGCATCTGCCCTGACAGAAGATTGTTGACTTGGCAGCACTCTGACTGGCCTGCCATCTACAATTTTGACACCCATAAAATTTTGAACAAACGACATGGAGTACACATTGCCTCTAGGAACAACACACTTCTTTTCATTGCCAAACTGAACTCCAACCTTTCTGAATAAGGCTGTGAGGTGTGCTGCGTAGGGCAGAGTCCTAGAGTTGTCCAGGCAAGTCCCCATTGTCTGGATGATTACATCAATCAACGACACATTGATTTCTTTCAACATGCAGTATAGTAAAAATCTCTGCATGATTGTAACCCTTTCACGACCACTGCTCTGAGGGGTAAAGATGGAAGTGCATATATGGTGCAAGAGTCGAACATGAGGTGAAAACTGGTTAGCTTTTAAGCTAGACAAATGGGTCTGCTTAATGTCTGAAGGGTCCTCTGTCTGGCCGGTCAAAACAGCAAACGCTTCATGTTCATTCAATGGAAATGAGTGAAGTTCGGCCCCCTTCATAGGAATCTTCCATACTTTGGCGAGCAAACTAGCAGTAAGTTCAAACTTAACTCCCCGAACAGAGCTGATCAGCCTTCCACGTTCGGGTTGATGGCATAAATTCCGGTAAAACTCCCTGACAAGAGTAGGATAATAGACGGAGTACTTGGTGGCAAAACCCCACCAACCTTGAAACTCCAAAGTGGGTCTAATCTCAGGGAAGACAGTATGAAAGGCTTCGTCCGAGTCAAGGATATATCGAGGAATTAAAACCCTCAGGGGTTCGTCTTTACCAGAAGAAGGAGTGGAGACGGAAACCCCAGACCTGGATTTTTTGGAGAAGACTTTCTTCTGTGACAATGAAGGCTTGGAGGACGATCGGACCTTCTTCTTCTTGGAAGGAGGGGAGGGGCTGCGTGGACGCTTCCCCTTGTCTTTGCGTTTAAGCGAAGAAGAAGATGTAGGAGGAGGAGCCGCCGCAGGTGATTCATAAACTTGGGCTTCAGCAGCGATGGCAGGAGCTAGAGGAGCCGAAGATGGTTCCTCAGCAGGCTTCTTACCCTTCCTGGAGTATGCGAGAGCCATTTTCATGGATAGAGGAGAAGAAGAACAGTCAAGAGGTGTGACAGAGGAAGGAGAGGAACCGTCGTGCCTCAGAAGGATGAATGAAAAGTAGCCGACTGTTCCCTCGGTTGAGGGTTTTAACCGGGTGGCACATGAAACCCCCAATTTTGTTATTGGGTAATCGGGTAACGGATCCAGATCACAACTAAAAGAACTTAGATAGAGTGGATGCGTCGACGCGAGGAAATCAAAGCGTCGACGCTATGAGCACTTATGCACAAGAATGTATATAAAAAAAAAACACAGAGGCGTCGACCTTAAGAGATAGGATGCGTCGACGCCATAATGTGAATACACGCTGCAAGACCATGATTTGTGAAAAGTAGAAGATGCAGCTAAGAGAGCAGAAATTGGGAAATGTCATTAGAAATCTGGTTTCATAATGTAAAACACTCAAACTCAGGGATTTTTAATAGCTTCAGTTCAAATTCCCATGAAAAATACATTTTCTTAGATTAGCTTCGAACCATTTAGTGACATAAAATGTTGATACTCTGCGAAGTTTGAAGCACAGAAATGAACAGTAATAGTGTAGAATTGGAGTAATTTCTAAACTAGCTTCATACTCAGGATCTTCTCATAACTTTATCCTTCGTTACTCAATTTCGAAAGAATCTTTGAAGAAAGAAGTTTAAGAAGCATTGAGGATAAGTTCATTAGATCTTTTGAGCCTTTGATTTCAAACCATCACACATGAGTCTTAGTATTTATTTTATTGATTCCATCCATTAGCAGTCAAATGTAGCTAGCCTTGTGACACGAGTACACATGCTTATCAGGCACCAGAGTCCCCGGTTACTCAGCATAGCTAATCATTATGCTTAGAATCAGAGATAGTGATCAACCTCATGACATGCCTTCCAACACTTCATTGGTGAGGAAGGTAGTTTCTCGGTTGAGAATCACCATTGCTCTAACATGGATAAGTTTCATTAAAGGACAGAGATAGTATTCCACCTCATGACTTGCTCTTTAACACTTCTTTGGTGCCTAGAGCAAGTTTCTCTGTGGAAATCAACCATTGCTCTGCAAGGAACCGATACACTGTGTGATTTACTTTTTCTTGAAGCTCTTTTTAGACCTAAACAAACTTTAGCAACAATACCGATTAAATTTCCATATATAGAAAGATCCTTCTACTTTTGATCAATTGGGAAAAAGAATGATAGGAACCAAGTCACATTAACTTGTTTAGTTCTTATTCCAGATTCAACCACTTTTAGGTTCAAGTTCTGGTGAGTTCAAACATTGAAGGACACACATTTTATATCATTAAGTAGTGTGAAGTTATTCTAAGAAAAACTTGTTTTCATTAGAAATTATTCCCTTAGCTCCCCCTGAATGTGAGGCGTTAACTTTTCACCAGGACAGTTGAGATAATTCCCTCATTCAGGAATAGAAGGAGAGTACATCAAGAAATCTTGGGATTAAGAAGGTGAACAAGATTGAGTGTAAGGTGATACTTGAAGAAGAACAAGTCTAGCAAGAAGAATGAACGAGAGAATCCTATGAGTTAGACGAGAGGTCATAATCACCATCACACCACACTGTTTCTCGCATAGCGTCAACGCAGAAACCCTGAAGCGTCGACGCACTATGCCATACTGTACGGATTGGTTAACATTTAAACAAAGTCAATCCATTGCAGCGTGGACTCATCCTTACGAGTGCGTTACCGCATAAAACCTTACTCCCCCTTAACTCAGGCATGAAAGAGGAGATTAAAACTGATGAATTTGTAAGCATGCTGAGGTTTTATTTCAGAAGAACAAAATACCAAAAAAAATTTATACTCCCCCTAAGTGTATGACTTATTCAAACATTGACAATTTTATCATAGCAGGACTTCAAATGATCATCACAAAAGCAATCAAGCAGCATTCAGATATGAGGCCATGCAGTCAATTCAAGATTCAGAATGCAAATTGCAGAGTCCAAGCTCTCTCCTAAGGTATGAAAAACGCTCATTGTTGAGAGGCTTGGTAAAAATATCAGCTAGTTGACGTTCAGATTCTACAAATACAAGCTTGAAACTTCCTTTACTGACCTCATCTCTTAGGAAGTGATGTCTGATTTCAATATGCTTGGTCCTAGAGTGCTGGATGGGGTTCTTAGCCAGGTTTATAGCACTTGTGTTATCGCACAATATTGGGACACATCCAAGATCAGTTTGGTAATCTTGGAGCTGATGCTGGATCCACAACACTTGAGTGCCACAGCTCCCTGCAGCGACATATTCTGCCTCTGCAGTGGACAGTGCCACTGAGTGTTGTTTCTTGGAGGCCCAAGAGATCAAGCACCCACCCAAAAATTGGCAGTAGCCACTAGTGCTTTTTCTGTCCAATTTACATCCAGCATAGTCTGCATCCGAATATGATACCAAGTCAAAGGTGCAGGATGCAGGATACCAAATCCCTAGGTCTTGAGTTCCAGCAAGGTATCTAAAAATACGCTTGACAGAACTTAAGTGGGATTCTCTAGGATCAGCTTGAAAACGAGCACACATACAAACACAAAATTGAATATCAGGCCTTGATGCAGTAAGATATAGAAGTGACCCTATCATACCTCGATAGGTCTTGGCATCAACTTGTGTACCTTTCAGATCTGCATCCAAGGTTGTATTTGTACACATGGGAGTGCTGATTACTTTCAGATTTTCCATTTTATACTTCTTCAGTAGCTCCTTGATGTACTTTGTCTGACTAATAGAGCTTCCTTCTCTGCGTTGGGTGATCTGCAAACCTAGAAAAAATTGAAGTTCACCCATGAGACTCATTTCAAATTCTGTTGTCATTAAGTTAGCAAACTCCTTACACATACTAGGTTTAGTAGAACCGAAGACAATGTCATCAACATATATTTGAACTAAAATGATATCTGAATTCTTTACCTTTGTAAACAATGTCAGATCCACTTTACCTCTTGAGTACCCTTTTTCAGTGAGGAAGGAGCTGAGCCGGTCGTACCAGGCTCGAGGTGCCTGCTTGAGTCCATACAATGCTTTGTCCAATCTGTATACGTGGTTAGGATTTTCTGCACATTCAAATCCAGGGGGTTGTTCCACATATACTTCTTCTTTTATTATTCCATTTAGGAAGGCACTTTTTACATCCATTTGTTGTAATTTTATTCCATGACTTACAGCATATGCAAGCAACAAACGAATGGCTTCTAATCTGGCTACTGGTGCAAAGGACTCTTCGAAGTCAATACCGAACTCTTGATTGTAACCCTGTGCAACCAGTCTAGCTTTATTCCTAACAATTACACCATTTTCATTTTGTTTGTTTTTATAGACCCATTTAGTTCCTATTATAGATTGATCCTTGGGTCTGGGCACTAGATGCCATACTTTATTTCTTATGAATTGGTTGAGTTCTTCATGCATTGCATTTATCCAGTTGGGATCTTTTAAGGCTTCCACAACATTCTTGGGTTCAGTTTGAGACACAAGTGCCATGTTATCCATTTCTTGTATTTGAGAGCGTGTCCTAACAGGTTCATGCAAGTTACCTATTATGCTAGATGAGGGGTGATCCCTTAACAACCTAATGTTAATCAGAGGGTCACCTCCATTAATATCTGCATTGCCCTGATTACTAGACTCTGGCTCATCTTCTTTTGGTCTTGAATCTCCTTCCAAAGTTTCTTCCTCCTCAGGCTTGTCAAGGAAGTCTTCATCACCCTTGTTCCTGCATGAAGATTCAACTTGTGAATTTTCAATTAGCTCATCAAAAACGATGTGAGGTGATTCCTCAACTGTTTGAGTCTTCAGATTTAGGACCCTATAAGCCCTAGAGTGACTAGAGTATCCTAAGAATATGGCGGGTTCACTCTTGGGTTCAAACTTATCTAAGGCTCGTTTATCATTATTCTGAACAAAGCATTTTGAACCAAAAACTTTAAAATGAGCAACAGAGGGCTTCTTACCTTTCAGCATTTCATAAGGAGTCTTTTTGGACTGTGGTCTTACCATTGCTCGATTTACAATGTAGCATGCAGTGTTCACAGCCTCTGCCCAATACTTCCTTGGTAGTTGCCCTTCAATCAGCATGGTTCTGCCCATCTCCACAAGGGTTCGGTTTCTTCTCTCCACGACTCCATTTTGTTCAGGTGTTCTTGGGGAAGAAAACCTGTGATTTAGCCCTGTTGCTCTGCAGAAATCTCCAAATTCAGAATTGTCAAATTCTCCACCATGATCTGATATAATGGAAGAAATGACAAACTTACCCTCCTGCTGTGTTTTCTTAAAGAATGCCTGAAATTCCTCAAATGCCTCATTCTTATGTGTTAGAAAGAATACCCAGGTAAATCTAGTAAAATCATCTACTAGGACAAATCCATATCGATTACCACTAATGCTTGCTGTTCTAGTGGGTCCAAATAAGTCTAAATGAATGAGTTCAAGAGGTTTAGTGGACTGACTCTTTATTTTGGACTTAAATGACTTCCTAGTCTGTTTACCTTGGGTGCATGCATTACAGATTTTGTCATTTTTCTTGAACGTAGCATCAGGCAGACCATTCACCATGCTGTGTTTGGCTAACTTATGCAGTACACTATAGCTAGCATGTCCTAGCCTACGGTGCCACAACCAAGCTAGTTCAGTTTTATTTACAGTGAGACAAAGATTATTATGTGCAGGATCATCTAAATCTACCATGTACATGTTGTTTATTCTTTTTCCAACAAATTTAATTTTTTCTGATTTTTCTTCTAAAATGGTGCATGTGTTTGCATCAAACACTACTTTATTATTTCTATCACACAACTGACTTATACTGAGCAAGTTATACTCTAGACCCTCTACTAAAAGAACATCATCAATGGAGGTAGAAGGGTTTTTGCCAACTGTACCTTTACCAACTATTTTGCCTTTATTGTTTCCACCAAAGGTAACAAATCCTCCATCCTTCTCAACCAGGAGACAAAACTTGGCCTTGTCCCCTGTCATATGCCTTGAGCAGCCGCTGTCAAGATACCATCTGTTGTGCATGGCTGCAAGGCATTCCTGCAAGAATCATCAAATAAAGGATTTTGGAACCCAAACACACTTGGGTCCCATTGGATCACTGGAAGACTTCAAGAAATTCAGTAGGTTCTTAGGAATCCATATTTGTCTTTGTTGGGGTTTTTGATGACTTTTAGTTGAGGAGGCAGCTGGTTTCTGATTTGATTTTAAGGTTGTTTTAGCTGCTTTATTGAACCATCGTTTATTTTGGTTCCACAGAGCCTCTTGGTGATGTGGGTTGACTGCCCTAAGAACATGTGTTTGTCTTATAGGATATGCATACATGGGATGCGTCGACCTTCCTGAATGAATGCGTGGACTCACCCATCCATAGTTGCTCCTATGTGTTTGATAGAATGTAGGATGCGTGGAAGCATTGTGGTGTTTGCGTTGACCCATCCACCCAGATTGATTGTAGTGTTGGCCATGGTGGTATGGGTGCGTGGACGCATATCCCTGCATGCGTCGACCCATGTGGTCGTTCCAATTCTTATGGACTCTTTGGAATTCGGCCCGAGTCGACGCCACATGTCCGTAGCGTTGAAGCATCTTAGTCGAGTGCCTAGACCTATATGCAGAAGACCTATTATTGTATGAAGGTTGCGTTGACACACTACTGGTCTTGCGTGGACGCATCTGACTCTGGCCAGATTTGGTATTTTCAATCTTTCTGGTGCTATGTTGGTGAACGAAGGGTCTGGAGCTGGAGGCCTTAGGTGGTGATGAAATGACATGCTTGCAGCTGGTTAAATTCTTTGCAAATTTTGCCTTGGGAGATTCATTCATCTTTTCTTTTCCTTTCTCCTTTGTCACTTCATTTTTCTGAATCTGTTTCCCTTTGTCTCTTTCAACATTTTTTACTTCAGCCACCCGTTTCTCCTCAGCTTTCTTTTCTTCTGATATGAAGGTCACCAGTTTAAGTCCAATTTCTTTCTTTGAGCTTGGATTATATCCAAGTCCTTCTTTGCCGACATTGCATTTTGTTCCCATTAAGGCATCAAGATTATGTTTGCCTTGTGTCATTTTCTCTAGGGAAGTTTGTTTGTCCAATTTTTCTTTTTCAACTTTCTTCAAATCTTCCTGAAGTTTCAAATTGACACCATTTACAGCTTGATATTTCTCTTCAGCTATTTTGGTGTCCTTTTCAAGTTTTTGCATTCTTAACTTCAGTTCATCATGTGTTTTTAGTAAGAAGTCATTCTCTCTTTTTAATTTAATCGATTCAGATCTGTATTCATTTTCTTCATTCAGAGTTTTCTTTAGACAAACAATTTCATCTTCTAGCATTTTAACCTTTTCATTGGACAAATTTTCTTGACTTCCCGGGTTTTTCTTCTTTTTAAGCATTTTATTTTCTTTCTTCACAATATCATATTTATCCATAAGGTCATTGAAAGCTTCTTCCCAGTCATCACAAGTAAATTCATTAAGTGGAGAATTTACCTTAGTAGAGTCCTCTCCCCTGGCCATTAGGCATAGCTTTACTTCTTTTTCTTCCTCTGATGTGCTATCCTCCTCTTCCTCTTCTTCATCACTCCATGTACTGATCATGGCCTTGGGCTTTTTATTTTTGAACTTGAAGTACGCTTTCTTAGAATTTTCGGGGCACTCTGACTTGATATGTCCCTGTTTTCTGCATTGATAACACACAACTTTGTCAGATTTCTTAGTTTGGTCAGATTTAAATTTAGAATTCATTTTACCTTGATAACTTCTAAATCGACCAGCTTTACCTTCCCTTCGTAAGAATTTTCGAAATTTCTTAGTGAGCATCGCAATCTCACCTGAATCACTGTCTGAAGAAGAGGTCAGATTCTCATCTGAGCTCTCCTTGCAGCTTGGAGCAGCCTTGAGAGCTAGGGGTTTTTTCTTCTTTATTTCCTCATCAGATCTTTTCAAATTTAGCTCATAGGCCATAAGGGAACCTATCAACTCGTCAGGAGTGGTCCTGGGAAGATTCCTAGATTCTTCGACCACTGTGGCTTTTGTGTGCCACACGGATGTCAAAGATCTAAGAATTTTTCTCACCAGCTCATAATCTGTATAGGCCTTCCCTAGACCTTTGAGACCATTGACAAGTACGGTTAAACGAGCATACATCTCAGAAATACTTTCTTCAGGTTTCATATGGAACGACTCATATTCAGAAATTAGCATGTTAGCCTTGGTCTCCCTTACCTCCGAGGTACCCTCGTATATTACCTCGAGTCGATCCCACATTTCTTTCGCACTTGCGCATGAGGAGACGCGTGAGAATTCCTTGGGATGCAGGGAGAATTGCATAATGTTCATTGCCTGCCAGTTGACGGTTGATTTTCTTACTTGCTCCTTTACCCATAATTCTTCGTCGCCTTCTATTATGTAGGGCCCCTTGCTCACAACTTTCCATATTTCATAGTCCTGGGCCCTGAGAAAAACTTGCATGCGATTCTTCCAATAGGAATAGTTAGTGCCATCGAAAAATGGTGGTCTATTCACAGCATAACCCTCTGGCATAAATCCTTTGCTCTCCATTACTTCTCTCTAGGCTGTTAAACCGTTCAAGAGAGCCTGGCGCTCTGATACCACTTGTTGGGAGCAGAGGATCGTCAAACTAGAGGGGGAGGGGGTGAATAGATTGACCACTTAAAAATTTTAGGCGGAATAAGACAGTTGCACTCTCTGTGATAGCACAGACAAAAATCCAGTTCGAGAATCTCTAAAGAGCTAGCGCAATATCTAAGCGGTCTAACGAGACAATGGACACAATAACAAGCCACAAGCACAAGCCATAGTAGATCAGAGTTTTTAAGGTGGTTCAGTCTCTATCTCGAGACCTACGTCCACCCCCTCACCAAACCGGTGGGGATCACCGCTGAGCCTTACAGCTTAGCTAACACCAGAGAAGAATCCTTCTCTGACCTGCAGATCCAATCTGCAGAAGACAACTATATCCTGTCTTAGAACCGCTGTCGAACAGCTTGTAGACACAGAGTCTATACACACTCTGATCTCAGAACACTCTCTGGATCAGAACACACCTGACCACTGAATCCCACTGGAACAGTAATCCGAGAATAGAATTGTATAAGAAAACGAAAATACAAGGTAAGAAGTAAACTCAGAATATGCTGATCAATGGATCTTCAGACTTCTTGCGCAGCAAAAGAGAGTAGAGCCCGAAGAGATGAACAGTATGATCTGAGTGTGATCTTCCCTTCAGTTGAGACTAGATCAGTCTGAAGCCTTCATGGTTCTTCAGCTTCTGATCTTCTTCACCAGGAGAACGAGCCTATCTTTCAATCCACGCACTGGATCTTCTTCACGATGCTAGGCTCTGCACATTTTTCTCAATATACTGGTCCTTCTTCGTCTCTTCTATTCCACTACTCTCCTCATCCCCCTTCGATCCACTTCTACATTTCCTTTTTCATTTTTCCCGCGCAAGATTGGGCCCTACAAGATTCCCAATCATTCGCTCACGTGTGGAGAAGCTTCTGGACTAAAGGAGGGAGAGTGTAGTTTGTTTGCAGACATGGCTGGCCCACTTTATCCAGTCCTTTTGCCCGAGAGCTTGTCTGGGACTGGGTGCGTCGACGCCAGCATTTGAATGCGTAGACGCTGTGTGAAGACAGCTTCTTATCTTCCTTCGATATTTGACCTCAGCCTATCACTGCGTTGACGCTGATAACTGGTGGCGTCGACGCTATGTGAAGATAGCTTCTTAGTCTTTTGGTACCCGCTGCGTCGACACTGGTAACTGGTAGCGTCAACGCTGTGTGAAGATATCTTCTTAGTCTTTTGGCACCCGCTGCGTCGACGCTGGTAGCTGGTAGCGTCAACGCTGTGTGAAGATATCTTCTGGAGGCATGCGAGTCGACGCTGCATCCGAGTGGCGTTGACGCAGTTAGCATGCGCATGACTCAAACATCTTGAGATCTAGTCACAACGTCGACGTTATCTTGCTTGAGGCGTAGACGCAGTTTAGATGAAGTATGCTTCAACTTGGAGGAGCTGAAGGCTGCGTCGACCCTTTGATCTTGTGGCGTCGACGCTGATTATTGCCTGCATTAAAGTTCAACAGAAATTCTTGCCACTAACCATATTGTCAGATAATAATACACCCTGTCATATCATGGTGATCATCATCAAAATCAGGAGCACAACAGACCCATCCCCACAAGTTGGCACGCCCGGTGGGACCTAGTCTCCCTTCATCTTTATGCCAAAATAGGAGGCCCAGCGGGCCCCCCTCAAATTTCTGATCCTGTGAGCTTTCCTTATTTTCAGGAAGATGACTACTGGACTTATGTCTGTACGCTTTGGCCAACAACCGATCGATATGCATGTGCGAGAGGGTTACCTGGCGGTACCCCTGTCATTCGGAGCAATGCCCCCTGCTATCGGGCTGCCCAACTATCTGGGCCTCGTCTTCACCGACCTTCTGCAGGTCAACAACGACGAGCAAGGCACCGCTGCAGGTGCCCCTATGAAGACTACTGGTAAGAAGGCTGGCTTACCGGAGAAGGCGACCTTGACGGCCGTCGCCTGCTATGTACACAAAGTTCAAAGGAGGGATACGGTTCCTGCTGCTGCCCAGAGGGGAAAGAGAAATAACCGGAGAAGCCGGTATGCTGCTGCTGAGCATCGTCTTTCCAATTCTGGGAAGACAATGATGATGGGAGATGTTAGGGTGAACCTCAACGGTCGCCCCAGAGAAGTCCGACCGGACAGGATTGTCCCGACTGTCCAGACCGACAACAGGTTCCGCGTTCTGGCCGCTAGGAGGGCCAACTGGGAAGCTGATGAAAGGAAGCCGCTGGCGCCCAAGCCAGCAAAATATAAACAGGTCTGGCGACCAAAGAAGATTCAGAGCTGGGCCCCAGCTCGATATGAGAAGAAGGCTACTGAGGATGCTGTTGCCCACTTCAGGGCAGGAAGCAGAAGAGAAGAAAGAAACTACAGAAGAGATGCTGTTGCTGCTTACCCCAAGGCTCGGGGGAGGAGAGATGAAAAAAATGATGAAGGAAGGAATCTGATTACTACTCGCCCCGTGATGAAGGGCAGAAGATATGAGAAGAAGGAAGATCTTACTATCACCCATCCCAGGGCCAAAGGCAAAAGATGGCAAAGGAAGAACTATGATGACACTGCCAACTGCTGCCAAGATGGCGATATGGGAATGAGCGAACCAGTCACGGTTGCCATTCCAAGAAGACCAAGAGCCTGTGCCAGATAGGCTGACATATTCAAATATTCCAAAGCTGAGCATTTGAATGCTCAGATGACAAGACTGGCTCATCAGCAGAAAAGCCAGGAAAGATTGATACTCCGACCAGAGCCGCGAAGGCACGATCCAGAGGAGATGAAACAAGTGGTCCAAGACTACTTCCATTACCTGGGGAACTCTGCCCTCGGTCAGCAAAGATTATCCCGTGCTCTGGGCACCGTGGATGAAGAAGAAGGAGAAGCCCTTCAAGAAGTAATGCTCGGAGTCTCCTCCCCGATTCAAATGATTATGAAGAAGGCCGCAAGGCCGGATATGATAAAGAAGACCTGTATAGGGAAGAGGCTGAAGAAAGAGTATCGGTCTTCGACCGACTCAAATACCCTGACCAGGCAAAAAGAAAAGTTTGCAGGCAGAGGGAAGAATGCAAATCTTCGCCTGTAACATGGCTGGAATCGCCAGGGGACAGATATGCTACCAACTCAGCCAGATGAACTGCTCAGGCTGGCTACCAGACTAGGCCCCGTCACAAGAAGAGGTCAGGCTACAAAAGATAAGATGAAGAATGATGAGGAAACCCGCAAGATCACCACCATGACAGTCAATGTGGTGACAACAGAAGAAGAAGACAATCCCTTCGTTGATGATGCTGAAGGGACTTCAGAAGATATACAGATCCCATCGACTCTAGATCCCATGATCCAGATGATGTTTAGAAGATATCAACAGGAGATCAGTGCTATCAGAAGATAGCTAAATGAGAGGCATGAAGCCACACCGATCTCCAAGCAAGCCGAACCTGTGGGCAGACTTCCAGCTCAGCAGAAATGGCTGTCCCAACTAATCCCCTTCCAGCTGATAAGGGCAAAGCTCCGAGCCAGCCTGTTCTGCAGCAAGCAGCAGCTCAGCCCTCTACATCTCAGACGCAGCCCGCCGCGCCCACCTTGCGCGCAACTGTGATGACAACTCCCTACAGCCAGCAGCAAGCTCACTTCTTCCCAGAAGAGATAGATCCAGCCCTGGCCCACAAGCTGATGATTGAAAGAATTGTGGAGATGAAGTTGTCTGAAAGACCGGTGATGGTGTAAGTACCTATGACGTGTACAAAGTACCGTATCCTCCCCAGTATGCTGCTAAAAGACTACCCCCAGGCATCAGTAAGCCGCCGAAATTTGAGAAATTCAACGGCCAGGGCTCTCCCAGGGAGCACATTGCTTACTATACCACAATTATGGGCGACCTGGCAGCTGATGAAGCCTATCTGCTTAAGTTCTTTGGCTCGTCCCTCACTGGGATAGCCTTTGAATGGTATTCAAGCCTGCCGCTGGATCAGTGGTTGATTGGCCTGATATGCAAAGACAAGTTCCGTGATAGATTTCATGTCACTGAAAGAGAAATTACAATAGCGGAGCTATATGCAACCAAGCAAAGGCAGGATGAAACAGCACTGGACTACATCAAAAGGTGGAGAAACTTAGCCATGAGATGCCGAAGACCTCCTCATCAGGAAGATGCAGTGCAGATATGTAAACAGAGCCTCAAGAGAGAGGTGCTAGAAAAGATGATCGGTGCAGATGTCAGGACATTTGACCGGCTGAACAACATAGTGGCGGAAGTCGAGACGTTCTTGTCCAAGCGTCCGACCGCCAATGTTCCCACTATGTCGAAGGGTAAAACCAATGACCGACGGCCATCACATACTGAGGCTAACGCCGTCGATTTAGAACCTTTGAGCAACAGAAAGGGAAAAAGGAGGCAGATGAAGCTCCCCCGCCTGAGGGTGCAACAGAAAGAAAAGATAAGGTCTCTCTGAGAGACAGAATGAGAAGGGCTTACTCTTTTCCCAAAGATAAGACATCAGCACTATTTAACTGGGCATATAAGTTCAACAAGGTAACATTGCCCGAACCGAAGAGACCTGCGGATGCGACAAAGAAAGATGATCCGCTGTTCTGTCCATTTCACCGTGCGCTGGGGCACGCAATTGAAGATTGTTATGTCTTCAAGGATATTATGGAAGGAATGGTCAAAAAGGGTGAGCTACAGTTGGGTGATTACCAGGTGAAGCCACCTCATCCGCATGAGCCTCCGCCCTGGAGGATGGCCGCCAATATGATTTCAGTCTATCAGCAGCTGCCTGAGGAAGCCGTTGAAGAATGTACCAGGCATACTTATGAAGCTTGCCTCCTCACCCCACTGAAAGATCAGGAGGATGGCAGACGAAGCCCATAAAGAACAGGAAAAAGACTCTTGCAGCCAGCACCAGTGGGGCAACTATCCGGGGTGTCACCCCAAGGCCTGAGCCGCCTCCAGTAAAGCCAGTATGGCATACATCTGAGACCGGGCCAGTCATCCGGATCCCTACTCACAACCGGAGGAGACAAACTCCCCTACCTGCACATAAAGAAGTAAGTCCTGCAGCCAGGCGTCTACAGCAGTATATCAATGAGCTCGATGAATATGAGCAGAAAAAGCCCAAAAACCTGCTGGTAAAAGATTGTATACTCTAGGAGCAGCTCGAAGAATTGAAAATGAAAGAGCAACCAGAGGCAGAACAAGAAAAGCTAAAATGAGCCCTTCTGGGGGCAGGAGCCAGCAAAGCCAAATTCTCAGAAGAAGAAGAGACGGCCCAAGTCCAAAAGGGGAAAGAAAGTCACGACAGTACAATGCAACACCCTGTTGGTACTCTTTTCCTTGCCCGGAGAGAATGATGAGGATGAAGCATCAAATGCCCCGCTAGAAGCCAACCATGCTGAGGCCTCTACCTCAGCCCATGCAACACGTTCTGGGAAAAGATGGGGGCGCCCGCCACCAGCCAATCATAATATTATATTCAGAGGGGAGCAACCCTATCAGATCCCCAAGCCAGAGGTACGAGGTGTCCAGGTTCCTCCCCCTGCCAGCTTGTACCAAGAAAAAGAAGAGGCTCCTTCATTCCTGGAATTCTTGTCCAGTTTGGAAAATGAGCAATTGGCTCACACTGCTTCAGCTGAAAACAATAAATGCCAGCAGACTGCAGTTAGGAAGTAGAAGCAGCATGAAGAAAATAAAGGAAGTAACCCTCTAGCAGAAACAGGGGTCGTTACTACAGAAGAAGCCTCCCGGGAAACCGATCAAGAGGGTAAAACCGGCACTGGGCAGCAAAGGCCACAGGCACCACATGAACCTCCAAGACCCCGTTGGGTGGAGGAGATGAGACTGTCTAACGTCCGGGTGGGCAGCCGGATCATGAAAATGCTAAAGAAGCTCCCTACCAGGTTCTCCATCTGGGAAATCCTCTCTCTGAGTGAAGAGGCTCGCCAAGCCATTATTGATGCCTTGTAGTCGCCGGCACAGTATGAAGCACTCTTGACAGAAGTGAATTCTGGTCCATCAGTCACATTACAAAGGATGATATGCTAATCCCAAATTCCGGCCATAACAGACCGCTGTACATGAGGGGTTCCCTGAACTGTCAGCCGATAAGCAGAATACTGATAGATCCCGGGGCTGCTGTGAACATTCTCCCATACCGCATCTATCAGAAATATTACTTTGATCTGCAGCTCACCAAGGTCAAAGACATGAAGATTGCAGGATTCAACCAAAAGTGTGAGACACCTCTTTGGGTAGCTGATTTCAACCTCACATTGGGAGACCTCACTACAGTGGTACGATTCTATGTGATCGACTCCAACACCATGTATAAGGCCCTGCTGGGGAGACCGTGGCTGCATGAATATCAAATAGTGCCATCCACGCTACATCAGTGCATTAAATACTGCCATGAAGGAAAAGAAGAAAGGGTGTTTGCGGATCTGCATCCCTTCGAAGTGTTCGAGTGCCATATGCTCGATGCATCCTACTACACCGAGGTGTCGCAAAATTGCGAAAGGAAAGAGGCTGTGGTCAGCCAGAAAAAGCCTGAGACTGAGATAAGGAATTGGTCTCCACCGCCACCAAAGGGCTATGTTAAGAAGCATAATGTATCTCACATCTCTTATGCCGGTAACTTTGCTCGGATTACCCATCCTAGCGTCCACCCGGATAATGCCGATGAAGAAATGAAGCAAAAGTACACTCAGGTGGAGGTGCCGCAGGGTTTATTTAAACCCATCGTCAGCCTTGAGTACCAAACGGTGCTACCACTAAAGACTATGGAAATCCCTCGCTTCTGCGAACCTCCTATTATATTCTACACCGGGGAGCCAGACGAAGAAGATGATCAAGACTGTATGGCCCCTGAAGAAGCTGCAAACTGGATGGTACCGATTACAGGCTTGGATTATACTACCCAACGGATTTCACAAATGTTCTCCAAGATGCAAATGCCATCAATGCAGCCTGCTGCTCAGAAGAAGGCATTCAAGGAACTGTGGGATCCGCCTCGAGATAGTAAAGAAATGAGGAAGATCACTCAACACCCAGGATTCGGTTATACCCTCCAAGAATACTATGAGGCTGAGGTAGACGTCATATCTGTCTCCTACCAGCATGACGATCCTCCCGAGGTAGGATATGACAAATACCCCTCGGAAGATGAAGAAATCATTTATCAATCCATAATAAGCAATGAAGCCTCAGACAACCTGCCAGAAACAGAGACATCTGATGAGATAAAGAAAGCTTGGTACTGGGAGGACCTATCTTCCAAAGAGGATCTGTTCCAGGCTGAAGCAAAATTTGATACGGGAACCCCGGATGAAGATCAAATAGCCAGAGAGCTGGAGGAGTGTCTGGAGTTCGGGCGCATCCTAGAAGAATTCCGGGCTCTACAGAATGATGACCTTTCAGGGGAGCCCACATTAGAAGAGCCTCTAAGGACGGAGGGGTCCACTTCTGAATTTCCTGCTGAACCAGTCTCGCCCTCGGAGCAGACTGAACAGGATCCGGTAGTATTGGCCCTATATGATGCGCCAGCATCCGCTGATGACCAGTATGATGAAGCAGAGGAGCATGAAACTGAAGAAGATTATATCTCGGGAGGCTTTATTGATTTGCAAGAAGCCCCGTCCGAAGTCGAAGACGGAGGCCAAGCCACCGTCGATGAGCTGATAGAAATAAATTTGGGGTCCGCAGATGAGCAAAGGCCGACATTCCTCAGCACACTGCTGGAGCCAGATGTCAGGGAACAATATATACAGTTCTTGATAGAATTCCGAGATTGTTTTGCATGGACATATGATGAAATGCCAGGACTGAGCTCTGATGTGGCACAGCACCGATTGGCAATAAACCCAGAGGCTAACCCTGTAAAGCAGCCTTCCAGGAGAATGCGTCCTGAACTGATAAATCAGATTAACAAAGAGGTTGACAAGCTGATTGACGTAGGCTTTGTCGAAGAAAACCAGTATACTACATGGCTGGCCAATATAGTGCCCGTAAAGAAGAAGAATGGGCAGATTAGAATATGTGTTGATTTTCGGGACCTTAATAAGGCTTGCCCGAAAGATGATTTCCCAGTGCCATTACTGAGGTGATGATCGATGCGACTACTGGTCATGAAGCCCTGTCATTCATGGATGGATCATCCGGGTACAACCAGATTTGGATTGCTGAAGAAGACAGAGTGCACACTGCATTCCGCACTCCGAAGGGAATATTCCACTACAAAAGAATGTCGTTTGGCCTTAAGAACGCCGGTGCTACTTATCAAAGAGCTATGACAAAGATCTTTGATGACCTGCTCTTCAAAAAGGGAGAGTGCTACATTGATGATCTGGTGGTAAAAACCAGCAAAAGAGAAGACCATTTGCAAGACCTAAGGATAGTATTCCAGAGGTTGCACAAATATGAACTCAAGATGAATCCTATGAAATGCGCCTTTGGCGTGTCCAGTGGAAAATTCCTCGGATTTATTGTCCGACATAGGGGTATTGAAATTGATCCATCCAAGATTAAAGCTATCCAGGAGCTCCCTCCACCAAGGAATCTGCACGAGTTGAGATCCCTGCAAGGGCGTCTGGCCTACATCCGACGATTTATATCAAATCTATCGGGAAGATGCCAACCCTTTCACAAACTCATGATGAAAGATGTGCCGTTCCTCTGGGACGATGGCTGTCAGGAAGCCTTTGAGAAGCTGAAAGAATACCTCAAGACCCCTCCGGTGCTGGGGGCACCCATTAAGGGCAGGCCCTTGATACTGTATATCGCAGCCACATACTGTTCCCTGGGGGCAATGCTGGCACAGATAAATGAGGAAGGCAAAGAACAAGCCCTTTACTACCTAAGTAGGAGGCTGATGAGAACTGAAGAAAGCTACAGCTACATAGAGAAGACCTGCTTGGCACTAGTCTTTGCTGTCAAAAAGCTCCGACACTACATGTTGTCACATGAAATCAGATTGATATCTGCAGCAGATCCACTCAAATACATATTGACTCAGCCAGTACTGAAAGGTCGGTTGGGCAAATGGGCAGTAATTCTGATGGAATTTGATATCACATATATACCCCAGAGGGCAATAAAAGGACAGGCCGTGGCTGATTTCTTCGCGGAGCATCCTGTGCCGAAAATGATATGTTGGGGACTGAATTACCCGATGATGAGACACTCGAGGCCTATCAAGCTCAGCCAGTTATGTGGCAACTGTTCTTTGATGGAGCATCCAGAACGGAGACAGATTCCGATGGAAAGACCAGAATGCGGGCTGGAGCCGGTATTGTGCTGAAATCACCAGAGGGGGAGGTTGTGCATACTTCCTGTTCTATAAACAAGCCGTGCACCAATAATGAAGCTGAATATGAAGCTCTGATAATCGGACTCAATATCAGCCTCAACATGGGTATCCAAATGCTTCAGGTATTCGGGGATTCGATGTTGATAATAAAACAAGTCCAAGGGGAGTTCGAAGTGCGGAAGCCAGAACTAAATCCCTATCACCAGAAAGCTGTACGCCTCATGGCAAAGTTATATCATATTGAACTCAAACATGTGGGCCGTGGACATAATGCCCAGGCTGATGCACTGGCAAAGCTGGCCAGCTCCCTAGTAGTCCCGCCAGATGAAACACTGAACATTGTTGTTATGAACCGGCGGCAAGTCCCCAGTATGCTAGAAGGGTGCCCCGAAGAGGAAGAAGTTGCCACTATCAGCGCAGTACAGGCGTCTGATTGGAGACAGCATTTGCTACAGTGGTTTCTGCACCAACAGCTGCCACAGAAAAGGGAGGAAAAGATGAGACTCCTGAGAATCAAAGATTCCTATGAATTCAGAAATGGAACTTTATTCCGAATAATGGCGGATGCACGCAAAAAGATTCTACTCCGCTGCCTGTCCACTGAGGAAGCTTGGCAAGCGATGAAAGAAATACACGCTGGGACAGCAGGCGCCCACCAGGCTGGCCCCAAAATGAAGATAGAAATCAAGAAGCTGGGCTACTATTGGCCTACCATGTTTGAAGACTGCTGTAAATTTGCAAAGTCATGCCAGAAGTGTCAGGAGCATGCTACCGTGCCTAGAAGGCCACCTACAACTCTGCACCCTACAGTTCCTAGCTGGCCATTTGCACAATGGGGAACTGATGTAGTCGGGCCACTGCCGACTTCCTCGGCCGGTCATAAGTACATATTGGCCATGACAGATTACTTCTCCTGATGGGCGGAAGCTGTAGCATTAAGAGAAGTGACTGGTGAACTGGTTGCCAGATTTATCAAGCAGAATATTATCTTTCGGTTCGGGATCCCCAACCGAATAATATCTGATAATGGAAGTCATTTCAGAAATCAGAAAATCTATCGGCTTGCCGAGAAGTATAAGATTGAATGGAGAACCTCCACTCCCTACAATCCCCAGGCAAACGGATTGGCAGAAGCTTTTAACAAGACTTTGTGCACCTTGCTAGCCAAGGTTGTCAGTTCTAATAAGAAGGACTGGGAAGAAAAGATGTATGAAGCTCTGTGGGCATACCGCACCGTCTTTAAGACACCTACAGGGTGCTCACCATACTCATTGGTATACGGCTCGGAGGCAGTGGTTCCACTAGAGCTGGAAGTCCCGTCACTCAGAGTGTCAATCCAATATGGCCTGGCCCGTGGCGAACAAACAAATGCTGAAAGAAGGTTAGAAGAACTGACTGAATTGGAAGGGAAGCGCCTCCAAGCTCAGAAGAATATCCAAATGTATCAGGCCCGCATGGCCACTGCATTCAATAAACTCGTAAGAGGACGAGAATTCAAGAAAGGTGACCTCGTCATGGTCAAGAAAAAAGAAGTCATGGCGTCCAACCCAAAAGAAAGCTGAATGCTAATTGGGAAGGTCCTTATGTGATACAAAGGGTCTACGAAGGAGGGGCCTACGTAGTTGTTAACCATCGAGGGGAAATTCAGTTCTCGCCACTCAACGGTAAACACCTCAAGCTGTATCATGCTGCACAACCAATATTCCCCAAGTAATCGGGCAAAGACTACCTTTCCTTGGCTTAGTGGCATCCAGCCCTAGCCGAGATACACCTTTTCCTTGGTCTAGCGGCATCCAGCCCTAGTCGAGATACACCTTTTCCTTGGCTTAGTGGCATCCCGCCCTAACCGAGATACACCCTTTCCTTGGATTAGTGGCACTCCGCCCTAACCAAGCTACCTTTCCTTGGTCTAGTGACACTCCGCCCTGATCGAGCTACCCTTCCTTGGTCTAGTGGCACTCCGCCCTAACTAAGCTACCTTTCCTTGGTCTAGTGGCACTCCGCCCTAGCCGAGCCACCTTTTCCTTGGTCTAGCGGCATCCAGCCCTAGCCGAGATACACCCTTTCCTTGGCTTAGCGGCATCCAGCCCTAGCCGAGATACACCCTTTCCTTGGCTTAGTGGCATCCCACCCTAGCCGAGATACACCCTTTCCTTGGATTAGTGGCACTCCGCCCTAACCAAGCTACCTTTCTTCGGCTTAGTGGCATCCAGCCCTAGCCGAGATATACCCTTTCCTTGGTCTAGCAGCATCCCGCCCTAGCCGAGCTACACCCTTTCTTGGTATAGCGGCACTCCGCCCTAGCCAAGCCATCCCTCGTCATGATCTAATGCCATTCCGACTTGTCACCCTCCCAAAAAAGAGGGGAAGAGAGAATAAAAGAATGAAAATAAATAAATAAAAAAAGATGGGGTTAAAAATAGAGATACCCCGCCGGTCTTGTTCAGGTTTTTTGAGCAAAGGCAAAAATGGCTAGAACCCAGCTGTGGTGAAAACCCGAAAGGGCACTTCAGGCAAAATCGGGCACCCCGCCACGTGAAAACCCGAAAGGGCGCGTGGGCAAAAGCAAGAGGGGGCTGGCCCCGGCGAAAACCCGAAAGGGCGCTTGAGTCAGTAACGTGGTGATCCTAAAGAAGCCTCACCTCCCGCCATAAACCTCTCGTCAATCGACCGGCACCTTGCCCGATCAATGATCAAACCCACCCAGTATAGACCCTACGTCTGTCCTGATAAAACCCCCATACCTTGTCCAAAGTCCCACCATGGTGAAGTTCACCGTTGATCGATTGACATCCTGCCCGATCAATGATGAAACCTGTCCAGTTTAGACCCTACGTCTATCCTGATGAAACATATGAAATCTTTGCATTGGTATAAACCCAATACCGATGATGAAACCTGCTGTTGATCGATTGGCGCACTGCCCGATCAGCGATGAAACCTGTCCAGTTTAGACCTTACGTCTATCCTGATGAAACATAAGAAATCTTTGCATTGGTATAAACCCAATACCGATGATGAAACCTACCTTTGGTTGACGGGCTCGCTGTCCGATCGGCAAAGAAACCGGTCCGGTTTAGACCTTACGTCTGTTCCGACTAGATCTGCATATCTCTTTACGTCCCGCCGTGATGAAACCAACTGTTGATCGATTGGCGCACTGCCCGATCAATGATAAAACCTGTCCAGGCTAGACCCTACGTCTATCCTGATGAAACATATGAAATCTTTGCATTGGTATAAACCCAATATCGATGATGAAACCTGCTGTTGATCGATTGGCGCACTGCCCGATCAATGATAAAACCTGTCCGGGCTAGACCCTACGTCTATCCTGATGAAACATATGAAATCTTTGCATTGGTATAAACCCAATACCGATGATGAAACCTGCTGTTGATCGATTGGCGTACTGCCCGATCAATGATAAAACCTGTCCAGGCTAGACCCTACGTCTACCCTGATGAAACATATGAAATCTTTGCATTGGTATAAACCCAATACCGATGATGAAACCTGCTGTTGATCGATTGGCGCACTGCCCGATCAATGATAAAACCTGTCCAGTTTAGACCCTACGTCTATCCTGATGAAACATATGAAATCTTTGCATTGGTATAAACCCAATACCGATGATGAAACCTGCTGTTGATCGGTAGGAATCCCGCCCGATCAGCGATGAAACCTGTCCGGGCTAGACCCTACATCTATCCTGATGAAACATATGAAATCTTTGCATTGGTATAAACCCAATACTGATGATGAAACCTGCTGTTGATCGGTCTGCATCCTGCCCGATCAATGATGAAACCTATCCAGTTTAGACCTTACGTCTATCCTGATGAAGCCTATGAAATCCTTGCATCGGTATATACCCAATACCGATGATAAGAGCAGCCACTGATGAAGCAGCACATCGCCTGATCCGTGCTAAAATCCCAATTCAAAATATATATATATATATATATAAATAAAAGGATGGGGTTAAAAATAGAGATACCACGCCAGACTTGTTCGGACATTCTGAACAAGGGCAAAAATGGCTAAAACCCAGCTGTGGTGAAAACCCGAAAGGGCACTGCAGGCAAAATCGGGTACCCCGCCACGTGAAAACCCGAAAGGGCGCGTGGGCAAAAGCAAGAGGGGGCTGGCTCATGTGAAAACCCGAAAGGGCACTTGGGTCAGTAATGTGGTAATTCGAAGTTCCATGCTAACCGGCATGCTGCCTTTACCTCCCCTTCACTGATGAAACCTTCCGTCGGTCAGTTGGCTCCATTCCCCACCGATGATAAAACCCTTCCGGGGTAGACCTTACGTTTACCCTGATGAAATCTACATACCCTCTTTCAAACGTCCCACCGACAATGAAACCCATCACCATTCTGATGAAGCCTGTCCAGCTCGGACCTCACGTCTGTCCTGATGAAGCCTACGCATTTCTTGGCAAGCCCCACCTGCGATAAAACCTGTTGGAATAGACCTTACGTCTGTCCTGACGAGACCTACACCGTCATGTACGTCCCACCGTTGATCGATCGGCACCTCGCCCGATCAATGATGATAATACCCTATCCAGTTTAGACCTTACGTCTATTCTGATGAAACTCATGAAATCCCTTTGCATCGATATAAACCCAATATCGATGATGAAACCAACTGTTGATCGATTGACACCTTGCCCGATCAATGATAATACCCTATCCAGTTTAGACCTTACGTCTATTCTGATGAAACTCATGAAATCCCTTTGCATCGATATAAACCCAATATCGATGATGAAACCAACTGTTGATCGATTGGCACCTTGCCCGATCAATGATAATACCCTATCCAGTTTAGACCTTATGTCTATCCTGATGAAACTCATGAAATCCCTTTGCTTCGATATAAACCCAATATCGATGATGAAACCAACTGTTGATCGATTGACACCTTGCCCGATCAATGATAATACCCTATCCAGTTTAGACCTTACGTCTATTCTGATGAAACTCATGAAATCCCTTTGCGTCGATATAAACCCAATATCGATGATGAAACCCGCTATTGATCGACCGGCACCTTGCCCGATCAATGATGAAACCCTACCCAGTTTAGACCTTACGTCTATTCTAAAATCCCCCTTGCATCGATATATGCTCAATATCGATGATGAAGTCAACCGTTGGCTGATCAGTACATCGCCCGGCCAATGATACAATCTGTCCAGTTCGTACTTTATGTCCGTTCTGATGAGAACCACATATCCTTTTCAATGTCCCACCTGCAATAGTCTCTACCCAGCCTAGACCATACGTCTACTCTGATGAGACCTCTTCATTTGCATTCCGGAAAATCGTCTCCCTTACGGCACACATGGCCAATAGGATGTTTGCTGCCACCAACAAAATTCGGTTCAAACACCTCGGATGCCGTCATGCGGTGGAGCGAGTTCCCCATCCTTTCTCTGAAGGGGTGGACGCTCTCCTGCCAAGGTACGAGCCATTCGCATGAGGGATTGTCAAAACCGCTACCCCACCTTCCAAAGTGATAAAACCACATGCAGAATAAGATGGAGACGCATGAAGCCAAGAGATTCCTTTCCATTAAAAAAGGGAGTACATAAAGGGCCCCGAGGGGACACCATATCACAAAAGAGAACAAAAAGAAAAAGAAGGGATAGACAATTTATGGCCGCCGGAATATATCTTCGAAGGCCAGAAGACCCACATAAGGAGCGGCCCCCAGCTCATGAAGGCGCGCCTCCTCCTCCTGAAGTACAATGGACATGTCTTGGAGAGACATCACTCGTCCCTCCAGCGAGGCTACCTCCTCTTTGGACCGCAGCAGGATAAAGGATAATTGCTGCAGTTCGGCTCGAAGTCTAGAGAGCTCCGTCTCCAAGATGGCCATCTGGTCCCGCACAGCTTCTTCCCTCTGAATAGCACCTTGTAGCTCGGCTCGGCGTTCATCAAGCATAAGCGTCAGCTTCCCCAGCTCAGATTTATATTCTGACCTCTGCAGCTTCAACGCCGTTAGCTTATCAACCATGGTCCGTGCTAGGAAGTCTCTCCGATGCACGAATTTCAGTAGAAGCAGCACCCGCTGAACCCATATGTCCAAAGGGCAGCCCATGGCCTGCAAGCCAGCGGTGAAGCGATTGGCGATTTCCTTCAGTTGCAGATACGTCAAGCCAGCCTGGGATTCTACCAGCTGACGTAGCATGTCCAGATGCTGCCAGACAAAGTTGTCAGAGGAAGCGAAGCTGAAGGAGGCAGAGGGGACGACTTCAAAGGTCACCTCGCCATCGATATCTTCCCACAATGCAACGTCCGGCTGAGAGGACGAAGGTGGTAGATCTACTGTAAGGGCTAGCCAGTCCTTTTTTGTGCTCTCCTGCTGAGCTGAAGATTCCTCCCCTATCGCTGTATCGGAAGCTATAGCTTGAACATCCACAGGGGGAGAGTCGATGAAGGATGGAGCTGCCTCTTCATGAGTCTCTTGAATAGGGGCTTCATCTTCAGCTGCTCTTTCTGGTGACAGGGAAGGAGCTGCTATAGGCGGAAAAGGCATAAGTCCAGTCTCTATAGCCACTATGGCAGGGACTGCTGACTCGGGCGCAATTGACATTACTGCAGCCGGTATAAAAGCGGAGCTTCTAGATGGATCGGCTTCGGCTCTGAAATCCGAAACCCTGATAGGAATGCAACTCTCTCCCGAGGCCCCTAAGTCCAACGATGCTAAATCCGTCGAAGACTGTATCTGCACTGGCACAGGGCGAATGACCTTAGGGACTCCCATGCAAGTTAAAGGCAGAAAAGGGACAATAGCCCAGTTTGTAGAGGAAATGTCCATGATAGCTGCGGTTGTGTCTGAGCTAGCAGTGGCAATGCCCTAAGACCAAAGCAAAGCAACTTTCAGCACTAGATGAAAGAAACAGATGAAGCAACAAACATGAAAAGGAACCCACCCTTGAAGCAGGGTCCACATCCTCGAAGTGGGGTGAAAGAGAAGGAAGCTCCGTAGTCGGAGTGACAAATGGTGGAGTTATGTCGATCTCGGTGTCGAGCCCGGCAAACTCCTCTTGCAACTCCTCCTCAGAAGATAGCACCAGCAGCTTAGCAGGCTGAAAAGGCAGAGCACCTTTTGCAAATACAAGCGGGGCCTCTGATTCAGGAGAGACCCCCCTCGGCCGAAAGGCGCGCCGAGAAGCCCTCCGCGCCGGGAAGCTAGGCGCGCCGAGACCCCCGTCTCCACGCCGAGAGGTCTTCATGCGCCGAGAAGCCTATGGCCTCGTGCCGAGAAGCTCCAAAAAGCTGAAAATAAAGTCAAACAATATGAAGATAGGAAAGAAAGATACATGTGCAGAATATTGTTGCAACGAGATGATCAGGTCTAAGGACCGGATTGAAAAGAAATTGAGGAAGATACCCTCAAATAATGAAAGTCACCTGCAGGCCCCGTGCCGCTTATTCTGCGCTTACGCCGCCCGCAGGTGGGGGGCATTTGTTGACACCTTGAAAATGAACAAGGGTGGAAGCAGATCATACCCACAGTGAAAGACCAATGATGAAGCTCGTCAACCATTTACCCGGCTAAAGCCTTTGTCGGCCGAGCTGACGTCCTGTGCCGATGTCACTCAGATGGCAGCACTAACGAAGCAGTAGTCGTTTGACTAATGAGACCTCCCAGCACACTTTAATAAGAGTTGTGTTACTGCCTCATCCAAGAATCCACAGATGACATGTCAGCGTAAGTCAGATGTCGGCTTATTGACAGATGTGATGTAACATAAAGATGAAGCCGGTACCGGCAGATGAAGATTGTAAGGGCTTTTGCAAAGTCAGAACACAAGAAGAATCGTCTCCACAGATTATACACCCGGCTGAAGTCTTCCCAGACTAAAGCTGATGTTCGATCTCGTCACCATTCAGGTGACGATATCGATAAAATGATGCCCGGTTTTGTCATCATTCAGATGGCAATACTGATGAAACCCCTGTCCGCGGACTGATGAAAACCCTGCTAATGATCTCAATACAAACTATATCACCAACGGAGGACCCTCTTGGATACTGATGTACGTGAAGGGCCTATCAAAGGCCTGGTCAAAGAGACTTAAATGGGCCTTTAATGGTGGCACCGGGAGCCACTTTGTCAAAGCCCAGATGCTGCACAAGGTTGGAGTCCTGCGCGCCGGGAAGCCTTCAGCTGAGGCGCACCGTGAGGTGTCTGCCGAGAAGGCAAGGAGGGACGGCTATAAAGCCCCTTCCCTTCGAAAGGCTGATGGTGGGTCAAAAAAAAAAAAAGAGATAGGAAGAAAAAAAGAGGAGCAATAGAAGTGAAAACCAGATAGGAAAAAGCCAGAAGAGAGACCGAGAGGGAAAGAAAGAAGAAGCTTAGAGAAGAAGAAGAAAGGGAGACTCAGGTGGGTAGCCCGGGGAGGGAGAGGAGTCAATGCTCCGCCCTCCCCCCATGCTTTCCTCTTTTTATTTTCTTTTTTTGATGTAATCTGGCGAGGCTTTCTCGATGTATCAATGTAGCCGGAGGATTCCGGTCTCGATTTCCATCTATCTGTCTTTCGTTTACCTTCTACGATCTGTACAGGTTTGGGATGATACAATAAAATGAAAGATGAACATGGCTCGTTTGGGCATTCGATCGATTGAAATATCTACTGTATTTCTCCCCTTCTTGCATCGGCTGTTCTTCTGAATGTCGTTTTGCCTAGATGTTATAGCTTTCCGATTCATGTTTCGACCTCCCCTCCCTAGCCTATCCTCTGGTGGAAGATGAAGACGGAGTCTCAACCCTCATCCGGTGGGTTATTAGGCTCTGTCCCTCCTCTTCCTCCCCCTCGAATCATGGTTTCCCCGGATATCACAGATGTCTGTCGAGCTCCCATCTTGTTCAGGGTCAGAGACATCAATCTCTTGACCGTCTGAGCAGCAGGTGAGTATAGAAAACGCCATACGTCCCATGAGGATTTGATAATGGATGATCTGCCCTTCGACTGATGCTAACCCCCGCGTAAACCCCTTCTGCAGTCCAGATCTTGACTCAATCCGAGCCAGAAATCCCAGAAATCTCCTGAGCAGAGTATCGCAGCCAAGCCAGAAACCCCTTTTAGCCCCTTCCCGGCGTGGCCATTTCCCCGCCGAGAACTACTCTGCCGAGAGATCCCCCTTGCTTTAGCCCCTTCGGCAAGGCAAATAAAGCCTATCCCAATACAGCCTTCCCGGCCCGGGGGCCTCCCGGCGCCGGGTTCCCTGCGCGGTCATTACCGCGCCGAGAACCCTTGCGCCGAGAGCATTCCCCCTTGGCCAATAAAACCCACGCCGGGAACCATGCTTCCTGCCACCCCTGCTTTACGTTATGAATCCTCCATTCCTTGAACCCCAGAGGAAAGCCTTCCTGCTATAGGCCAAGGAACCACATAGATGCCCTCCGAAGTCCGATCAACCAAGCCTTGCATCTTGTCGAAGGATACTCTAGATCATAGTATGTGCCTAAGGGATAAACATCATTGGGGATAACTCCCCTACATAACCTTACGAGCCAGAGAAACTCTGCCACTGCATAAGTTTCAATGGCCTCAAAGGGATATTAAGTTGGTGCTGTGATCACATACATGGGCTAGGGGTCCCATACCCCCCTTATTCTGGCTTTCATCCCGGCACTCTGTGGGTGATCGTCTATTACTCCCTGGCATACGCTAGGTACGGGGGAGGTGCTGCTGAAATCCTCCCAGCCGATGAAAAATAATACTGAAGCTGTCCTCTGGGCTCCGTATGGTGATGGTGAAAAGGACCTCTGTGTGGGGCTCTTCCCCTCCAATCCCTCTCAGTTCTCGGCCTCCTTTGAAGCATATACAACTAAAACCAGTTGAACCCCATCTCTAGTCTCCAGAGCCAATCTACTCTGATATAATTCCCAGAAAACTCTCAAAATCCTAAAAACAAGGTACCGTAAAGTCCTAAACCCCTCACGGCGCCCAAACACCCCTTCTCGGCCAGCTACCTCTCGGCGCCACCAGCTCCCGGCGCGGCCTTCAACGCGCCGGGAACCCCCAGGCCGAGAGCTCCTCTTCCCCCTTTAGCCTACGCCGATAACCCCCTTGGAGAATCTTCAGCGCGCCGGGAAGTCGGCGCCGGGAGCTTCCTGGATTCTTCCCTTTGGCTACGCCGAGAACCTCCATCTTCTTGCTACTCACGCCGGGAGCCTTAGCCTCCCATCTGTGGTCATGCCGAGAGCCTAAGTTGCCACCCTGTGAGCCCAAATGCCCAGAGCTAACCTACACAGAGATATTCGTGGATCACCAGATGTGTCCCGAGGATAAAGTTAAAGGGAGGTAGACTCCCTTATGTTCCATCGATTCGTGTCGAAGTCACAACGACGCGCCTCCCTCTTAGCTCTGGTGAGCCATGCCAATGCATGAGTGCCACCAGCTCCTGTGAGGGAAGAATCAAACATTGCCTTAGGGCATACGTGTGTAACGTGGAGAGGCCCGACCTCTCTCTTTGTTTCGGCTTTCACCCCGGCACTCCGTGGGTGATAGCCTATTTCCCTCTGGGCATGATCCAGACCATGGGGAAGTGCCGCCGAAATGTTAACCGATGCTTTAAACCTCCGTCATGATCGCGGCTCATCCTGTCCGCGATTGATATCCTCTGTTTTACCTTTCCCCTGAGTCTGATTGTTTTTCGAGCCGTCGATTCAGCGATATCGTCTGTTTCTACAATCGATGTTATTATCTTGCCCGCCTTCCTGGCTCTGGTATGAAATTCAAACTACGCACATAAAAAGAATATCCTTTTTATTATTGCCTCTCGAGGCCTCCTATTTTGGCGTTTAATCAAGGGTTGTCCTTCCTTGGAAGGGCGTAATTAACGTCATAGCCTTTATGGTATGACGGACTTCTGGTCCCGACTCGGACTTCACAATCGACTGACCAAGTCAGATCGAGCGCACAATAAAATCGTCACACACGTGACTGGCACGCCTAATAAATCAATAAATCAAAAATCCAAAAATAAAAAATATAAATATAAATAAATAATATAATGAGATAAAATAAAATCCACGTTCCACAGCAGTATTGGGCCGCTACAGGGACAAACGGTCCAATAGGGTCCGCTCAAGATCACGGATGGTCCAATCCAGTCCGCTCAACTGGGCTTGACTTAGATAACTAGAATCAACCCAATTTGGGCTCCGAGCTGCCATAGGTGGGGCGGAACTGAACCAAGGTCCAGCCCACTCTCAACTGGTCAGCCTAGGACTTATTGGGCCGATCAAAATAAGTTTTGGTAGAAGATAGAACAAGGTTAATTGACCAATGAAATTGGCACTGGGCCAAGGTTGAACGGTTCATACTGGGCCGCCCACTAAGTTGAATAGTCCGTTTCTGGCCGCGCAAGACTCAGTCGGTCCAAAGTGATCCGTGGCTCACAACACGATAAATTCAAGCGGTCCGATCACGTTAACAGGTTCAGGTCTTAGTGGTACAACCTGCCCGACATCCTAGTGGGAATCTCAGGCTCGCGAGGACTTACGGAGGTCCCGTAATGGAGGTCCTAGTCCGACGGAAGGAATATCTGGCAGAGAGTCCCAACCATTACAAGGAAATTGGGCTAGTAAATCAGCAGAAACCAATAATGCGATCAGTCAATTCTACCGGAGTAGAACGACTGTCAACAATCCTAATAAAATTTTCAATGAATAATGAATCATGATTTATATTAACATTCATTGAAGAAGATGATCCAAGGTCAAGATGAATAAATCCGCAAGAGTTTATAATCATTTACCGTTATAATTTTCCAGGGTTTTTATGCGTGTTGCTAACTTAGATTTAACCACTAATCTACTATCATAAATCACGCAAGAAAGATAATTTAATTAATTCTGTAAAGATGGACGGTCGAGTAGGGACCTTTCATCCTCCTCGGCAGTCGCACGACAGGCCGTTTATCCCCCTCAGGTTCGAAGGCCTGCTGGAGATGAGCAGTCGGTAATGAGCCGCTAGGGGAGACAAACGGTCAATCACTGGCCGCCTGATAAAAGGGCGATCGAGGTCATGACGCACTTCCCAGAACATAAACACATAAACGATCAATAATATGCCGCCTAACCAGATTGGGCGGTCTATCGCGAGGCCGCGCAAGTCGAAAACAGTCAAGCCCCCTTTTGCCCTGCCCGCCTCCGGCGAGTTGGCTAGGGTTACAATAAATTACTAAATACGCACAACATGGAGCATAATAATTAGGGCTTTTAGATTCAAAAGAAAGAGCACAAAAAGTTTTACAATATTGCATGCCCAATTTAATCTTTACTGCCTGAAATCCCTACTTAAAATGAGATGAAACAAGTATAACCCTAGATGTGACATGCTTCTACTAAATCCTAAAATTCTCGCAAGATACAAAGCAACTTTTAGGGCTCTCACATTCAGTAGAAAGAGCACTCGATGCTGGTTCTAACCATTTGTGATACTTAAGGTTTGGCTTGTTATAACCTACCTTAATTGGAGGAAGAAGGAAGAAGAAGGGACGACGACGTGCTAATAACATCCCGCCGGTGATCGCCGGAATTCTCCCTCGTCCATGATCCTCATCGGCCGCCATAGCACCCAAACAAAACTAGGGTTGACAGTGGTAATTTTTATAGGTCATATGACGTCTAGAGTCTTCTAGTCGTGGAGATAGAGTCCAAAGAATAGGGTAGTGCATGAACTATGCGAATAGGGTTTTTCAGCCGCCTTCTATCCAAAAAATTTGCTCTTAGGGTTAGGGTTTCGGGGAGAACTAAGAGGGGAAACGATCCTCTCATCCTAACCTTTCATTTGGATCCGGTCTCAACCTAAATGGTCGGGTATTGGGCTCAAATTTCATATTTTTAAGGTCCAATTAAATTAAGTGTGGATTTGGACCTAAATCAGTTAATTCGGCCTAATTACGGGTTTTATTTGGGCTGGTCACAGAAGACACTGTTATTAAACATTTTATCCTCTACAAGATTCTAAATTTTCCAGATTTTTACAAAATGGTCAAAATCTAACTTATTCTATTTATTAAGGATTTTCTAATTAATTTTGTATAATTTTTCTAGAAATTTTTATTTGTTAATAAATCAGGGTATTACACGGCAGACGGTTGGGAGCTCAAGAACCGACGCTCGGCAATGTCCCAGCAGTCATTCCGAGAAAGTCGATAGAAGCCAGTGCGAGCATTCCATCATTTAATATATTCTGGCGTCACTTGGGGAAAACGCCCAGGAACTGGCACTCGAAAAGAAGCAGCCTCGCGGCGATGAAAATAATCCCACCATGTACGGGCTTCTTCGACAGCGGCTGATCCTCCTCTTGATCGACTCTCCAATGGGAACTGTGCTGAAGAGGAAGGAATCTATTGGTCATAACCAAAATTTCTGCAAACCTGAAGGGGTAATAGGGCTCTAAGTAAGTGCTGATGCCCTTTCTGAATACCAGAACATTGGGTCTATTGGACAAAGCCCAGTCTACCAACTCCGGTTCTAAAGACGGCTTATCACTGAGGTTTCCCGAGATAGGGTGAATATACTGCTCAACTTCGCCGAATTTGCATTCTCTTAGCCCATTCGCCAAGGGGCTTGAATGAGTAGCCAAACACCAGAAATGCAGGGCCCCAAGAGCATTCATTGGCACTTTCGTCAATTGCCCCCTGATCGAGAAAAGCTGATCTGACACCTGTTGTGGCTCGGCATCGGCGAACTCTAACATTCTCAGGAACAAGTTTGGAGATTGCAGTAACCTGGGAGCAAACTCCAGAAATAATGAACACACTCAGGCATTGAAGAAATGAAGAGGGCCCACGGTTCGCAAAGTTCTTGCGAGATGGCTATGGTGGATGTCTCCCAACATCTTGTAAGTCAAACATAATGCTGCGGGGCAGAGGGACAACTTCACACCCCCATGCCATTAAGCACGCCAGATATATGGCTTCAGCACGAATGACTGTTTCATCGCCTTGTGGCATGGCAAATGTGCACAGCCAATATATCAAGTAGGCCGCACAACGAGTAATGGGGTCCAATCCCGCTAGGTTAGGACCACTCTGGCGCCCTCTACAAAGAGAAGAAGATAAATGAGTCTTCCGGCGAGACCGCGTCTTCAATCTGTTCGGAGCCATTCAAACAGAAGGAAAATCTTTGTACTTCGGCTCGCCTGCGAAGAAGTATTCCAGCCATAAGCCCAAGCGCACCCGTTTCTTCTCCTTGCGTGAGCGGGACGAAGAAGACTCTACAGTACCTTGAATGGATAGCCACAGTGTACGGTACACCTTCATGAGGTACCGATAGGCAAATCCGATATGATAGCGACCCTCGCCGTCAGTGCGGTCTTTAATCCAGTCAGGCCAACAGACCTCCTCATACGGCTCGCCATCAATTGGAAGACTAGAAAGTTGATGTAGACTCCACAAGTCTAAGGAAGTCTCCCCTTTTGCAGTATAAAAGGTGTTGTACTCAGGACAAAACGTCTCCATCATGCTGTAGCATAAGCCCTTCGAGATGGGGTAGCGAAAGCGGGATGCATACACACTCTGGTACACTCCGGCCTTCATCAGGATGGGACCATAGTTCTAGAGTACATACTTAGTAAATTCAACAGCCCCGTCTCTAAAAGCATGAGCATCGGTGGCTTTACAATCAGCAAACCAGCCCACGACAATCTGATGTTTGAACCTGACTACCAAACAATCTAAAAGAAATGGCTCTTCTCTGAACCCCCACTTCAACGGGGCTAGGAAAAGGCCGAATATGGGCTTCTCTTTGTGAACAATGACTGCTGATAGGTCCTACCTGGCCGGAGTAAATTCAGGGGTGCGAGTCAATATGCCATGTTCCGGACTCAGTTCTAGCATGCCGGTAACGGCGTCCCATTGCCTGGTGTCTCCCGGGAAATAAATCGGCTCGCTTCTCACTACTGAACTTATCAGGCTGTCTCGGTCTGAGAGAATGCTGTACTCGGCTGCTCGCACTGTGATAATATCCCGCTTTCCCATTAAGTAGAAATCATGGAGAAAAGCCAGCAACTGCTTGTCCTTCAAAAAATCAACCCGGTAGCTCTGACTCCGGTCGAAGGAGAAGTTATCTCTATCAAAAATGGAAAGACAACCGGCGTCCATTGAATCGATCTCTGAATCTGATGATTCTAAAAAAATGGCCAGGCGGTCCCATCCTTGATCAAATTCATTCACATTCTGCCATGTTACTACTGGCCCGACCTCGGAGGAGCCGCTCGTCCCTTGCCCGGTCGTAGAAGAAGTTGTTGAAGCCATTCGATGTAATTAAGAAAGCAACAAAATTAGAAAAACAAGTTGTGTCAAAAGTAATTTCTGATGAAATTTTCGGCAGAGTCTCTTCTTAGCCGAGAGCATCCGAAAACAAAGGAGAACACGTCCACAAGCTAGGCCGGGACGTTCTCTAAAGCAAAGCCACAAGCGATAAACACTTGGGCTGAATGGACAACATGAGTAGCGGTCCCGAGGGCTAGCCTACGAGGGACCTCCTGCAGTCATTATGTGAAATGAGGGACAAGCCCCTGCAAGGGCTAATAAAACTGGGTTTTTGGGCCCATGATCGGCCCTAAATTCCGTTGGGCCTGAAGCCAGCTAACGCTGCGACGGCGGCCGCAATCTCACCTTCGTCCACCATAGCTCGTCACCGAAGCCATTAACAGACAAAAGAGAATCACGGTAGCAGAAAAGGGAGAATGGCATCGCCTCCCTCCGCCATCTCTTCAGCCCTAGCCGCCGCAGGAAGAACACGAGGTAGGGGAAGAAACTGCTCGCCACCGTTGCCCTTGCCGGTCGTGGAAAGAGAGGGAAGAAGAAGGTGGAAGCCCACCGCTTGTGCCACCGTGCTCGTCGGAGATGGAGGAGAAGACGACAACCTGTTGGAAACCACCGCGAAGGAGGCCGCCAACGAAGATGAAAAGAAGAAGGGGGAAAGGGTGAAAAGCCTCCGCTGCGGCAGCAAAGATGAGGGGTGCGAAGGAAGAAGAAAGGGTTTTCAAAAACCCTGAAATGAAAAGGCTTTTCAAGGAAAAGGGGAAGATTTCGAGTGAAAGACACCGCCACCGACTCAACCTAAAGTCACCACCGTCTCGGAGGGTTAAGCGCCCTTGACTTAACACAGTTAAAATCGCCACCGACTCGACGAGCTGAAGAGTCACCGGTTCGGCACACTGAAGGCGCTACCGAATCAAGGGCTCCACCGACTCGGCATATCAAGGAAGCCACCGCCTCAAGCTTAGTGGCCACCGACTCGATGAGCTGAAGCTCCACCGACTCAAGGTTTGAGTCGCTACCGACTCATGTCCCCAAGTCGCGTCGCCGACTCGAGACGATGTGGGCCCCACGTGTCAAGCCCGAAAAAGCAAATACATCCGCGGGCCCTGCTCCGCTCAACCTTCGCACGTGACATCCACGGCTGGGGGGCATTTGTTGACACATAAATTGTGATCGAACAATGATCGCGCTTCCCAAAAAAGTCAACTGAAAGTTGAAGACGGATCCACTTGGACCACTGAAGCCTCAGGCCACCCTACAGGAGGTGCCAAGGAATCAACATTCCATCATATCGGGTTTACACACCCACCACAGCTCGCTTAAGGCCTATTGACGGTCAGAGCCTCTGAAACCGACATCGAGATGATCGTGCCCGATATACCTCTTACCACGTCCGATCAGGACGAGAATGTAACAGGCGGTCCCCGTCTGACGAAGAAACCTCACTGAGATGAAGAAATGTCCCTGACACCTCAGAATAAATAACCGAGGGCAATATCAATGGAAAATCCGAGTGATCCGATCAAGACACACGGAATGTCGAAGTGGTCCATAAGTGGCCAGAAAGTCATATGATCATGAGAGAAATATTTCGAGGTATGCCCCTCTTAATGAAGACACCCCATGTGTCCACAGCGTGAAGTTGGCGGCACGAATCAACGTGCCGAACGCCAAATCAGGAGAGAACCCGAGTTACCTGATTCGGATACACATCGCACTGGAAGGGTCCGTGAGTGGCCAAAAGGGCGCCCAGCCAGGACGAAAATGCTTTCAGGGATAATCCACTCGATAAGGATATCCCGCATATATGCGAAGTTGAGTTGGTTGCATGAACTATAGTGTCGAAGGCCGAATCAGTGCAAATCTCGAGAAAACCGGCACGGGTTCTGCACGTCTCGAAAATCTGTGGAAGCCCCGAATCAACACTTCAAAACATAGTCCGGGACTACTGCACCAACCTCGAAGCTACTCCGGACTATGAGCACTTACCGGGTCAATTTAGGGGTAAAATGTCAAAATTACAAAAATGCCCTTGAAGGGCCGAGTCGGTGGCGTTATTTCACTAGAGTCGGCGACGGCCTTTGTAGCTGAGGCGGTGGCACCTTATCGCTGAAGTCGGTGGCGTTTATGTGTCTTGAGGCGTTGGCAACCGCTGGCGCCCGAGGAGGTGGCCCCCGCGACGGAGTCGATGACGTGTTGCGCGCGTTGAGAAGGTAACGGTCCACCCATCCCGTCAAGGCTCCGATGCCATGTTTTGGGGTGTTTGCCTATAAAAGGGCCCCTTGGCCCTCAGAAAAGGGGGGCAGAGAATTAGAAGAGGAGAGTTCGATTGAAAGAAGAAAAGATGAGAGAAAGGAGAAGAGACGAGGGGAGCAATCGAGAGGAGCAAGAAGAAGAAGGTGGGTCTCGGAGGGGCCCTACGGTTCTCCTTCGGTTCTGTGTCCTTTTCTTTTTTAAGTTCTTCCCTTCTTCCTCTGAAGCAGTATCTTTTCTTTCCTCCTTGGAATTTCTCGAAGCTCTATAATCCTCGTCCCCCATTCTGCTGTAATCGACAGAGAAAGTGAATAAGAGAAGGCTCCGTCCCTTTTTACTGTCGCTTGAATATACATCCCTCCTATGGCAATCATGACTGCTCACAGGGTGAGGCCTGTCCCTTGGCAAGGCATGGTGGTACGCTGCGTTCCTGAAACCATTACTGCTCGATGAATGGTTTCCTTCGATTGCTTTCACTTGTCCCTGACTGGGGAGGGGTACAACCCTTTTGTCTGCCTGCTCAATATCCTCGAGTTAATGCCACTCCGGGTTCCAGGGGGTCTGTCGTTTCATCACATGTTCCCCTGGAAACTCTTTGCACCGAGTGAGCAAATAAAATTGCCATCTGTATGGCTACAACCAGACCCTCTGCTCCCCTGGATCATCACGAGTCTCTAGTAGGCTGGCCCTCGAGACTCTGTTCGTGATGACTTCAGGGACTGGGGCAGTCCATCTGGGCTCCTCAATGTTTATGGCTTGGCACCATCTACCGTGTGCCATGTCGCTTGTTTAATTGAACATCTCCCTGTGCTGGGGAGATGATGCCCAAATTTTCTAGGACAACATTATGTTTTCCTGGTGATTTTTCCTTGAATCTCTAAACACCTGTCTAGTGCTGGAGTATGAACCTTGCACAGACGAGCAAAAAGGGGAGAGCAGACGAATGAATAAGAGAAGAGTATATATATATATAAGATGATAATGGCAGAATTTCTCTGAACACCTGGGCAGTCATGCCTTTGAGTTCCTAAATCCTTTTGGACCCTCATTCAAATGCCCTATTTGATGCAAAGTCACCAAAAAAATTTCTTTGCCGAAGTTTAAACGACGGAGCCTTGCGAAACGGTGGCGTCGCCACCGAATTAACCCCCATAAATTTTGATTCAGTGGCGACGCCACCGATTTGCCCTTTTCTTTGCCCGCCACCGGCTCCGCTGCATCACCATCCTTCGCCACCACTAACTTCAACCCATGCCGCGCCGCCTCTTCGCTAGCACCGACCACCCCTTTTTGTATGCACCGACCTTGCTTCGCTTCCCCTTGCATTAGCACCGACCCAACCCTCAGCCTCCTTCATTGCTAGCATCGACCTAGCCGCATATCCTTGCCACTAGCGTCGACCCATGCTGCGCTTCTTCCTCGCCTGCACCGATTCGGCCATCTTCTCCACTAGCGTCGACTCCACAGCACCTGCCTCCTCTTCGAACCTACACCGACTCAGGCCGCGTCGCCTTTCAAACTTGATGCCCGTGCCTATCGCTGTCATTGCCTCGATGCAACTCTTACACCAGCTTAGGTTGCCCATGCCCTTCGCTGTCGCTGCCTCGGTGCAACCCTTGCACCAACCTATGCTTCCCATGTCCCTAGCTGCTAGCCTCGATGCTACCACTCTTTCTTCTCCACTAGCACCGACTCTGCATCACCTCCCTCAGCATTTGCACCGACCCGTGTTGCTCCTCCGCTCTGCCTGCACCGACTTACGTCGCTCCACTACAATGCCGATGCCTCGACGCAACCCTTGCACCGACCTGTATTGCCCATGCCTCTCACTGCAGCTCTTGCACAGACTTAGTTTGTCCGTGCCTTTCGCTACCATTGCCTCGGTGCCGCTCTTGCACCAACTTAGGCTAACTGTGTCCTTCGCTATCGCTGCCTCGGTGCAACTTTTGCACTGACCTGAATTGTCCATGCCCTTCTCACCATTACCCCAGTGTATCTGATGCAGAACGGACACGTGACCTGGAACTCTAGCTCGCGATCGTCCCTATGCGAGGGAAACGCTGGACCGTACGTGGTTGAGAAACCGGCAGTGAGTCTCGGGTATCGGCCTTTCCACGTTAACTCGGGTCGAGTCACGGGACGGGTTACGCTCACTCTCTCGCAGCGGTGAATAAAAGTATAGAAAGCTAGATAATCTATCACTCATGCAGCGGCATATACAAAAATATACGATTAAAGCAATGTCTACGAGGAGGGTAGCGAGTATACCTCCACGCTCCGGGCGTGGGGAAGACGTCCTCGGCCAGTTACGTTAACCCCCGATAACAATAGTAAAAAGTTAATTACAACCGTGAATTTTATTGCCCACTCCACGCAGAGAGGTAAAGGGCTACAAGTGGGGCCCGGGAGGACCGACCCTGGGTTGACGGGCAGCAATTTGGAGGTGCGTACGGCACGAACTCGGCCTGCTGGTCTGACTCGGCACTATTCCAACTCGGTGCTGCGCCAACTCGGTTGCTAACTCACTGGACAGCAAGCAACGGTCTCCAAAGGAACGTCGCCTTCCTAAGATCTTCTGGAGGCGTCGCTTGGCTGGGACGATGGCAGGACGTCCCTGAACGACTTCCTGAAGTGGCGGCTCCTGAAGTTGATTTTTGATATTTATTTCTGAATTTCTCCTGGGCTGTAATTTCGGACCTGCATAGGGAACATCTCTGCAGGCCTCAGTGACACGAATTACGATGCTCAGATCCGGAGGCCGATCGAGGCGTGGCTGGTACCGATGGAAAGAGCACTCACAGATCTACAACATATATTTTTCACAGCTCCATACACCAAACAGATTGAAAATGAATATGAGTGTAACACTGTTTTTGTTTCTGACTCGGACTGACAGACACACACAATAGCAAGAAATCTGCCTGAAACTGACCTTTGACCGAATGGAAAATGATTTTTATAGACTCCACGAAAATTATGGTAGAAGGAGATATATGAGTGGAACACTGAGTAATTTTTTAGGATTTTCTGAAAATTCTTAAGGGGGTAGGAAAAATACGACAAGGTGACTCTATCCCGTAGATCTGTAAAAGGGCAGATTACTGAAACGACAAACAAAAATATGGGAAAAATATCAAATGACGTCCAAATGACACAAAACTTTAACTGGAGGTTAAGGGAGATGGACAGAACAAACTCTCAAAATTAGGGCTTGATCAAACAACAATAAGAAAAGATAAAAATCTGGAAATGAGCTTCTATCCTGATGTAGATAGAATCCGGCGATGGTGGCGGCGGCGCGAAGGCGGTGCGATGGCGGCGGTAGAAATAGAATTCAGAGGGGCCAAGGAGAAGATAGAAGGGCATCACACCCAAGATTTAGCAGAAATCTATCTGCAAGAGGGGGAGGGAGAGAGGAGGAGTGCACACCCTTCTTTGGTTCCAACCAAATTTCACAAATTGTTTCTTTTCATTAATTTCTCTAATGACACTATACATAAGCTTATATAGAGAATGGTAAGGGGTGGGGGGCTGGGAATTTCGTGGGAGAGAGGGAATTTTCTTCCCCATGTGGTCAAATGACCAAATTAAATAAAAAATATAACATGGGATAAACTATATTATAAGGGGGGAGCATCTTGGACTTTAAGGGTTGGAATATTGGACTTTTTAATCCAATTGTCCCGTTGAATGGTCAAGCCATCTAGAAGCCCACCTTGGACCTTTGACTGGCCCCATATGGGCCCTAAAGCTTAGGTGGACCAATAGGAAAGGAGATGGGGAGCCCTTGCTGGTCCTACTGGACTTTTACAGAAAAACCCAAAGAATCCAAGGGAATGACAAAGTGGCTTATAAAGCCTTACAATTGCATACATACTTTCCCAAGGATATAAAAATAAACTAAAGGACACAAATGCAAAATAAAAATGTCAATGCTCGGCGTCGATTCCCATCAACTCTCCCCGGGAGGGAAGAACTCGACCCCGTCGAGTAAGGGGTGCGGCTGCTCGAGTAGCTCCGGCGGATCCGTCATCGTACCATGAAGTGCGGAGTACGCTCCACTCGAAGTAATCGACACCTGATCATCCCGTATAGATTCGATATGCACACGCTGCCATGGGAATGAGGCTAGAGGTGGACACTCCGGGGTGGGGTCACTCTCAAAGGAGGGAAGGCGGCTCGAAGACTCACTAGGAATCACCGCTTGTCCCTTATGTGACTAGATCCGATTTGAAGTAGAACCGATCCCAGTAGTCTGACAAGTCTCATACTCGAAATGGACTAACAACATGAGCATACAAAACGACTCGACTAGATGTATGCACATGCACTCGATAGACAACCGGTACGAAACAAGGACCCACGAAGACCCTAAACAAACCTAATGTTAGTCCGACCTACGCATAGGCGATGGTGGACCAGGACACCCAAACATGTGCCATGCATACACTAGTGGCAACCGGTGGTTGGCGGAAAGTGGGACTCCTAGACACCCTACTTTGTCCCTAGCATGCGGCTGCCTATGGGATTTGGGAGACTTGGGAGGGCTAGGAGGGCCGAATGTAGGTGGATCGGGCTTGGTGGGCATAGATGGCCCATCCCGTGGGGAAGGGGTGTTGTAGTGGACTCCCTCAAAGAAGTGAAGTATATATGGTGGGTCACGGGGTCCACTAGGGAATTGGTCAAAGGGATCAAAGAAGGTATGACCCCTTGTGGTGGGTTCCCACAAGTCACGGTCCCCGGTGTAGAAATCTTGAAGGTGTGGATAGTCACCTTCATGCATTGTAGGTGGGACGGTGATCATGTGTAGGATGTATGGTTCCTCCCTTGGGTAAAAGGGTATGAAGTCGGGTTCGGCCAGCATGGGGAGGAATAAGAGGATCTCCGTAGTGACACAAACCACGGTGCATACGGAGGTAATGGACCCTATGACCGGATGGGTGAAGCTACGACTAGTGGGTTGGTCAAAGCTTCGGGCCAAGGAGTGCGTCAACTGCCATTGTGAATCTAATCCCATAACAAGGTCATCCAATGTATCAACATGGTGACTAGACCAGAATGTGGTATGGAATGAGTTGACCAGCACTAATGGTAGGGTGGGGTCCATGGATGGGTAAGGAGGCGGGATCAAGCCATCCTTGAGCCAACTAAGAAGCGGCTCGGCTATGAAAAGTGTACCCATTATAAACACGGGTGGCTCGGGCTTTGGTGGCTCCAAATGAGAGGGCTCCGAAATAAGATCAGAAGGTGAGGGTGACAATAGAGCACTCTCGGGTGGTAAAGGATTCCCCAACTGGGGTGGGGGCCCAAGTGGGGGTCCGACCGGATCGAGAATAGGCTGGGAGGTAGATGCTCGCCGAAGGGCGGCATCGGCTTGCCACATGGCAGCATTAAACTGAGACTCAAATGGCTTGACCTCCAGAGCGACCTTATAGGAATCCCCTAAAGTTTTCACATGGCGGCAAAATAATTCAAATTGGAAGTGAAGCCGCGAACCCTTCCAGAACTGAGTTCCGGCCTCGATGTTATCCAGCCCGACCTCACATCTTAACCGGTACACTTCGAAGTCCCTAATGTACTCGGACACGGACAGGTTGCCTTGGTCGGGCCTGAGGTATGGGTTGACCATAGTTGGCAAAAGATGGGAATGGATCCCTAGGAATGGTTATGCAATGGCATCTTTTTTTTTATTTTATAAGCAAAATGTTATGCCAACTAATGCAAGCACCTAGACATGACTTAGAATGTGATGTAAATGCAAAGTTGAAATGAGACTCGACTACACACCTAAACACAACCAAGACTCGGTACGTGGCGGAGATAATCGATCCGAGGATCACTCGCGCAAGTGTGCGGCCTTCCCGATAGGCGTAGCCTAACGTACAGACAACACCTTTTGATATACCGATTAATGGCATGCGATGCAACCTTAGACCGACTAACACTTAGACTCGACGTAAATGACACTTTTTCTTTTTTTTTAGACCAAATAATACCCTAGACTCAACTGGCGCTCTGATACCAAATTGATGCGGGACGGACACGCGACCTGGGACTCTAGCTCGCGATCGTCCCTATGCGAGGGAAACACTGGACCGTACGCGGTTGAGAAACCGACAGTGAGTCTCGGGTATCGGCCTTTCCGCGTTAACTCGGGTCGAGTCACGGGACGGGTTACGCTCACTCTCTCACAGCGGTGAATAAAAGTATAGCAAGCTAGATAATCTATCACTCATGCAGCGGCATATACAAAAATATACGAGTAAAGCAATGCCTACGAAGAGGGTAGCGAGTGTACCTCCACGCTCCAGGCGTGGAGGAGACATCCCCGGCCAGTTATGGTAACTCTCGGTAACAACAGTAAAAAGTTAATTACAACCGTGAATTTTATTGCCCACTCCACGCAGGGAGGTAAAGGGCTACAAGTGGGGCCCGGGAGGACCGACCCTGGGTTGACGGGCAGCAATTTGGAGGTGCGTACGGCACGAACTCGGCCTGCTGGTCTGACTCGGCACTATTCCAACTCGGTGCTGCGCCAACTCGGTTGCTGACTCACTGGACAGCAAGCAACGGTCTCCAAAGGAACGTCGCCTTCCTAAGATCTTCTGGAGGCGCCGCTTGGCTGGGACGATGGCAGGACGTCCCTGAACGACTTCCTGAAGTGGCAGCTCCTGAAGTTGATTTTTGATATTTATTTCTGAATTTCTCCTGGGCTGTAATTTCGGACCTGCATAGGGAACATATCTGCAGGCCTCGGTGACATGAATTACGACGCTCAGATTCGGAGGCCGATCGAGGCGTGGCTGGTACCGATGGAAAGAGCACTCACAGATCTACAACATATATTTTTCACCGCTCCATCCACCAAACAGATTGAAATTGAATATGATTCTAACACTATTTTTGTTTCTGACTCGGACTGACAGACACACACGATAGCAAGGGATCTGCCTGAAACTGACATTTGACCGAATGGAAAATGATTTTTCTAGACTCCACGAAAATTATGGTAGAAGGGGATATATGTGTGGAACACTGAGTAATGTTTTGAGATTTTCTGAAAATTTTTAAGGGGCTGGAAAAAATGCGACAAGGTGCCTCTATCTCGTAGATCTGTAAAAGGGCAGATTACTGAGACGACGAACAAAAATATGGGAAAAATATCAAATGACGTCCAAATGACACGAAATTTGAACTGGAGGTTAAGGGAGATGGACAGAACAAACTCTGAAAATTAGGGCTCGATCAAACAACAAAAAGAAAAGATAAAAATCTGGAGATGAGCTTCTATCCTGATGTAGATAGAATCCGGCGATGGTGGGGCGGCGCGACGGCGGTGCAATGGCGGCGGCGGCAGTAGAAATAGAATTCAGATGGGCTAAGGAGAGGATAGAAGGGCATCACACCCAAGATTTAGCAGAAATCTATCTGCAAGAGGGGGGGGGGAGAGAGGAGGAGGGCACACCCTTCTTTGGTTCCAACCAAATTTCATAAATTGTTTCTCTTCATTAATTTCTCTAATGACACTATACATAAGCTTATATAGAGAATGGCAAGGGGTGGGGAGCTGGGAATTTCATGGGAGAGAGGAAATTTTCTTCCCCATGTGGTCAAATGACCAAATTAAATAAAAAATTCAACATGGGATAAACTATATTATAAGGGGGAAGCATCTTGGACTTTAAGGGTTGGAATATTATACTTTTTAATCCAATTGTCCCCTTGAATGGTCAAGCCATCTAGAAGCCCACCTTGGACCTTTGACTGGCCCCACATGGGTCCTATGGCTTAGGTAGACCAATAGGAAAGGAGATGGGGGCCCCTTGCTGGTCCTACTGGACTTTTGCACAAAAACCCAAAGAATCTAAGGGAATGACAAAGTGGCTTATAAAGCCTTACAATTGCGGACATACCTTCCTAAGGATATAAAAATAAACTAAAGGACACAAATGTAAAATAAAAATGTCAATGCTCGGCGTCGATTCCCATCAGTATCTTGCACCGATTGTCCTTCCACCCTTGCAGTGCTTGTTGTTGACTCAGTCTGCTATGTGCCTCTTTGGCTAAATACTCCCAAATAAGTGGATGAATACGTTATATATATCTATATATAGGTATATACGTATAAATATATATGTATATACATACATGTGCCCACATAAGCATGCTGATATCATGCGCTTCCCATGCTCTTGGTAAATAACTCTCCTAGGCATCTATGTCGTGAAAATCATGCATGTTTGTGTGCTTGGTTTCACTTCGGTATATAAAATGGCGTCTGACAGAAGGCCGGGTCCCGCCCGACTAGAAGTGTCGCTATGCATGGTGGTAGTCTTCAGACCTAAGTTCCCCGCCTCGTACCGAAATGCGAACATAATAATTCTTAATTCCTCTTGCATGAATAAAAGGAAGCATAGAGACCTACATAGCTTCATGTTTACATCACGTCTTGTACGTCGTTACCATTTGGCCCTGAGTGGCACTTATCTTGGCAATTAATCAATGGTTTTCCTTTTTCTCGGTGGATGTAATTAACGTCATAGCCTTTACGGTATGACGGATCTCTGGTCCCGACACGAACATCACAATCGACTGACCAAGTCAGATCGAGCGCACGATAAATTTTGTCACACATGTGACTGGCACGCCTATGCATATGCATTTTATAATAAAAATCGATGTCACCAGTTGCCCAAGAAAGTTGAAAAGTAAAGGTGCCGTCGGGTTCGCTACAGTCCCCCGAGTCACCAACCCCAAAAATAACAATCCAGCCCACGCACTCAGATAATGGGTCGGCAACAGCAACCTTCTCTCTCTAGGCACCGGGTGCGCCGGTAGGACTCCCAGCCCCTGATACACATTGGCCAATGCGGCTGCATCCAAGGTCAGTTGTCTCCCCTCTGCCAGCAGGCACACTGGCCACAGTAGCTCAGCCCTTGGCAGGCCGTCCTCCCTGTGCGGGACCACAAATGTCGCTAACCAGTACACTAAGTATGCGGCAAGATGTGTGACGTCAGGCATGCCATGGGGATTCCACCCCTCCTGCGGTGCGTATCTATATCTAGAGTATGTTCGGAAGCATAGCTCCACCTCGGTGTACTCCTCCCATGGAGTCTGATCCCTCGCAAACTTCTGACAAAATTAGAAGGGCCCGTTGTAGAAATGGCGGACCCATACATTCAACGACACCCTGGGAGTCTACGTAGCTCTGTCTCTCCCTCTAGGGCCAGGTCCCTCCAAGTCTTCAGAAGATATCGGTAACTATGAGGTACCTGATATCGCCCCTGTCCGTCAGTATGACTGCGATGGAGATCATCCAATACCACTTCCTCATACCCTTCGTCGCTGATCGGCAACCCAGAAATTCGGAACAGAGACCATAAGTCAAGCGAGGTCTCTCCCTCTGCTATCGCCACCATGTTCCATCGGCGGTTTAAACGCTCCAGCAGTCCATGTAGCAGCCCAGTGTAATAGGGGTACGCGTATAAAGTAGCAGTCACCGCATACCTGATCCCTGCTCTGTCCGGTAATGGTGCACAATCCCCATCAGCCACTCGGTGGCCCCTTGACGGTACCGCTGTGAAGGGATCATTGCCTAGTGACCGTACAAGTTGATGACAGTCTGCCACATAACTCCGTCCAGAATGCTATGGTCATCGTAACCCTCCCCAGCATACGGCAGACTGGCAGACTCCAACACTAGCCTAGCTGTTCCCTCTGTCTTAGTATAGTGGTGCCCATGTAGGTCCCAAGAAGCAGGGCCTATCGGCCCAACTCTAACTCTGAACTGCTCATCTCTGCCAAAGATTCCCAGGCACTCAGCACTGGAAAACTGATGCTGCCTCCAGTAGTCCCCAAAAAAGCTCGGATATCTGTAAAATGCAATGCCATGTAGGCTGTCCCTGCCAATCAGAATGGCCCGCTCAAGCCGGTGACGGACTCCCGGAATCTGCATGTCATCCTCCTTCATACCAAGAGGGACATAGCTCCTAATAAACTCGAACAGATGGCGGTCTAGGGAGAACTCCACGGGTAAGCCTCCGCTCCGGTCGTAGGTATACAGACCACCTGCCCCCAAAATCTGGGCCACCTCTCCGGTCCCAACTCCAGCTGCCCGCTTGCCGATGGGGCCCTCAGCTACGGTCGTACGACCCAGATCCAACTGCTCTACACTAGCCACAGTAATCATCGGTGGACCCAGAGGGGGCATCAGTTGCTCAGTCCGTCGCACCCAGTGGTCCTCCTCCCGAGCCACACGCCTCGGGACCCGCTCATCTCTGCCAAATCGTGCTATAGCTACAAGACAGGGCACACCAAAATGGTTAGAACACTAGAAAGTCAATATGTACAACATAACAAAGTAAAGACACATGAGGTGTCAAAATACAACTACAACAGCCCGGAACAGGGGGGCTCACGGGCCGTACGCCCTCGTCTCCACCTCCGACTCACGCCCCGTGGGGGGCATTTGTTGTACCCGGACGATTACCTTGCAAAATAACAAGAAATGATGGTCCGGGAATTTTCCCGAACACCGTTAAGGCATGAGATACCCGGCTATCCGTACAACTCCCGGGACCCCACCAGGGGACCTAACCAGTTTGCCGTGACATGCGGCTACACGGACGACTAACCGGGACCAATCCCGGCCACTCAACTACGGGCTTTGTCCGTACTCCACATGGCCGCCCAGCCCAACCCGGGGGCGCTCCGACTTCGAGCCATGCCATGTGGCGCCCAGTGAAAGGGCCGAGGGCCCACCCCGAGACACTTACTTCCACCCCTTGAAGGTCAAAAGGAGACCAAATTAGGCCAACCACAAGCTTTAGAGGCCCGCCGCATGCATATATGGCTCACACACGTGTGTTCGGCATTTTTCCGAACACCTTGTGGGCGCGTATATTCCAGCCCTTCTACACCAAACCACGGGCCGCCCCATGGCTCCAGCACACTAATTGGGTTCTACAATGACCCCGCAGCAAGTTGGGGCCACCCCCGACCCTTAGACACGTGGCGATGAGCCACTTAACTTTAGCTCTTGGGCCAACACGAGGCTACCCCGCCAACCCACCGTGTAATGTGGCACGTAGCCCGAGGCATGGCCTATGATCCCAAAGTTCCTCTCCTTAGCTCCCACGAGCTCTGATCCTCAGCCCAAGGCCCATCCTGAGGCCCCTCAGCCAGTTACCCAAGCCGTCCGACAACCCGGGGTGTGTCGGGCATTTACCTGAACACCTTGCGAGTGGATACTACGACTCGAAGAACAACGGCCCCCACGGGCCATCCCAGTATCCCGAAGCCCAGTGTCCCTCAAAGGACATTCCTAGACAACAAATGAAGACCCCCGGGGGCCATCCCTTGGGGTTGCGGCCTGCCTGGGGGCCATTCGCCCCAGGGCACGGCCGCGCCACTGAGGGAGGGCGAACTCCCTGGGGGTCGCGCCCTCTCTCCAGCCCGGTGGCCCCACGGCCCCGCTTAGTCCCAGTTCATCCGATTCTCAGTCACCATTTGTCCGACTCCCTAATCCGGCATCGTTCGTTCGTACTAGTTCGTGGGAACAACACGCGGAAGCACGAAGCAATAGCACGGAGGATTGGTCCTCGGTAATCAACACGCTCACAAGGCTCCACGTATCCTCCCAGCACCTGTCCTTTTCTTCTTAGTTTAATTTAGTAAGAAAAACACACATAAAATAGGATTTTATAGGGTGGGGACCACCCCCTCTCTCTCCCATTAGCCAGTCTGCCTAAACCCCCCCCCCCCCCCGGGAAGGGGTTTAGGCGGACCAGCCCAACCCCATGGGCTGGTCCGCCTAAACCTACTCCAAAAAACAAAAAAAAATTGATTTTTATTAATTATAAAACTCTTCTGCCAACCCGCCTAAACCCCCTGGGGGAGGGGGTTTAGGCAGACCAGCCCATCCCCCTGGGCTGGTTCGCCTAAACCCTACCCGGTTGTTTTTTTTAATTAGAAGAAAATGCCCTCCGTTAGGGGTTTAGGTGGACCAGACCAGCCCCTTGGGCTGGTCCACCTAAACCCCATCCAGGGGAGGGGTTTAGGCGGCCCAGACCAGCCCTGTGGGCAGGTCCGCCTAAACCTTTCCCCCCTCAGTCCGTGCAACCAAAAAGCACTATTCAAAGGGTTTACCCGGGCTAGGTTGAACCCTTCACCCTAGCCCACCTAAACCCTTCATGACCTTCCAAATTCCCTATAAAAGCCCCTTAGAAGCTCAAGGGGTGGGAGATAGATGAATCAAGGCTTCCATTGATCTCCAAGCTTCAAGCAGCTCCAGGCAACGAGCAAGGAGAATTGTGGGTGGGTGACTTGGTCGTCGGCTAAGGACGTCGAGGGTATGTCGCTTGTACTTCCCTCACATGGTGTTTCGCCATGACATACAAGTCTACCCCCTCCACGTGTGCAACGTTATGACAAGGGTGAATGCCCCTTATGCCAGGATTTCCCCTCGCGTGCCCGCCGACCGCAACTATGCATGCACCATGACGTCACGCTTCCCCGTAGTCATGAGGCAACGTCCGACCGCTCGATTCAAGCCGTGATCGACTCTCGCCCGGACACCAGCCCGATGCTTGCTCCAGCTATCAAGTAATAGCCCCTCGTTTGGCAAAGCAAACCTGGCCCATTCCACGAGAGGGACCCTCTGTAAAACATGTGGATACCCGCTTTATCATGCATTGACCCGGGGATCGACCATCATGTCGGAATTGTCCCGCGGCTTGCGCCTGTTGTACCTCGGCCCCTGTGGCCCTCTTATAAAGCTATATAGCTCTCAGAAATCATACTTCCATTTGAACGAATGCGCTCGCTTCTGCGTTCAGGCCCTCAGCCCCTTTTTATGTCACCTAGTGTAAACCCACAGCCCCTCTGACCCCAGCCAACATCGCCTTGTCTAGTGCAAACCCACAGCTGCCGAGTACCCCCTGCTCTCCGCCCAGGACTTCAGATACAAACATGCTTCTCTTCAACATAGAACGAAGGTGTTCGGATTCAATCTGATGTAAATAAATACCGATCGCTTGCAATCTGTGGGGAAAGACGTCCAGTACACGATTCCCATAATCGCCTGTGCACTCGCACCCATGGAACCCCCTCGATCCATGTGTCACCCGACCTCTCGAGCCCACGTGCCGCATCCTAGTGTCGCTTCCCCGGTCAACCCTTGGTTCCATAGGTGATTGTCGAGAAATCGACTGGCACGCCCGCACCATGTCCGGCTAACTTATGCCCCTACATTCCCGTGCCATTCGACCCTTTTCGGCTTTCCGTAAAAAGGAAGTGCCCGGTACTGCCGTGAAAGGCATACAACCGTAAGGGAGAATACCTGAGAAATATCAAACTCTCATATTTTCCTTTCCCAACTGTATTCCTACCTTCACCCCGGTCATCGGCATAAAATGAAAAAAAAACCCCGCAACAGCGGTCACCCTCAATTGGGAGCTCTCTTTCATCACTGACAGCCATGGAGCCGAAGGAGACACCCGTGCAACGCTTCGTCCACTGTAAACTGGATGTCCAACCTGCATCTCAGGAAGCTACGGTTCCTACTGTCGAAGAAGAAACATCTGAGGAACCTAGGGTTTCTTAGGGCTCCACTTCAGGATGACAAGTTAAAGGTAGGGGGGTTACTTATCTCCCTTACATAGCTATTTGTCCCCCTTATCAACCTATTTATTTGTCATGCTTATCTACCTATTTGTCACTCTTAAAGACCTACCTGTCACCTAATTTCATACATTTGTCACCCTTAAGTCAATATTTTCCACACCTAAACTCCATTGTCTATACATTTGTCACCCTTGTCTTAATCTTAATATTTTTTATATTTCTTGATTAGTCAATTAACTGAATTTCTTGTTTACACATTTTTTTGAATATAGTGAACAGAAAGGTCATCTCAGCTCGGTGTTCTATGGACATTTACATAAAGGATATGGATCAGATGGCATTTCGGGAATGTCACAAGTCATTGACGAGGACCACACCCTTTGGTCCATATGTTGACAATGCTTCTCCCATCACCTTCACCATGACAATATTGGAGGAGATAATTTGCGCCCATAGTGGAGTAAATTACTTCCGTATGGGTAGTAAGAATGTCACATTCAGTGTGGAAGATGTTGCCATAATATTATGATTACCTTGCTCCGGTCAGCCGTTTCAACATTATGAATATGTAAAACAGAAGTCCAAGTTGCAGTATCGATTTGGGTTTGCAACAACATTTGACTGAAAGAATGCGTGCTCTCTCATCCAGTAAATTATTCGGTCTGATGAAGAGAAGGATGTGTCCGACACTGTTCGGCTGTGGATTGTACTCATATTGTCCACTTTCCTTTGCCCATGGTCGACGCATTCTTGTCCACAACAGATGTTGTCATGCTTAGATGATATTGAGAGAGTTTCAGATTACAATTGGGCAGCCGCCGTGCAACAGGTAATGATGCACAAGTTTGAGCAATTAGTGTTGGTGGTCCAGAAATGACGGTCAGGTACAATTGATCGTGCTAAGAGAAGAGCCGGGGATGCATCCCAGGCCCATACATTAATATTTGGTTGTTCTACCGCACTTGCTGTAAGTTTTTTTATTTTTATTATGTAATAATGTGTCAATCATTAATTCTACTGCATTATAAAATAACTTGATGTATTTCATATTACAGGTCTGATTTTTTGAGCACATGCGGGTGCGGCAACCACTAAGGTAGGTGGTATTTCCCCGACTATTTAGGCGGGGGCCATTTCTAGATATATAAGAAATTAAAATTCTCCGTTGGATCCCTACGAGGCCAATAGGTATTATGAGTACTAAAAACTTCTTCTTTGTCATTCAACATTAATGAATAACCGAAGTGATGTGGTTTGAAATGCAGGTGATCGAAGAGCTCCTTGTTGAGCCAAGTGAAAGGGACATGGTGTACGGTGGTCAGATGATGACCCGACCCCGTGATGAGGAGACATCCTCATCAGCTCCATACATGTCTGTGCTACAGGATATTGCCGCTACATTGAAGATCCAGCAGCGGCTATTTGAGGAAATGAGGGCCTTCTTTCTGACTAGGGTGGAAGGGGCTCACAATGTTGCGGAACATATGCATCCTAGTTTGGAAAACATTGCCGCTGATGCAGCACCACCTAGGCCCATCAAACAGGTGACGAATAATGCCATGCCACCTCAGGCAGCCCCAGGAGAGGAACTGCAAGGGGTTGAAAATGTTGAGCAAATCATCTGTCAAACTTTGGTGGACATTGCCACCGATGTCTCACCTCCAAGGCCCCTTCAACAAAGTACAGATGATATTGTGCCATCTAAGGCAGCCCCTGAAGAAGATGTGCAAGGCAATATCCAAGCTCAGGGGGAGGCGACCAATGGGCATGGTGACTATCATCCAGGTGTCTTTTCTCTATCCCTTCATCAACGGGACGAGAAGCCCTTGAGGAGACCAAGGGCACCTGCAAAGAAAGCAGTACGGGGGAAGAAGAAGTGAGTCTACGTTGATCCAACTTCTTATAGTACAAAATCTAAGATTGGTATATTGGCATAAATGTTGAAGGGAGATGAATCCGACCAGATCAAAAAGCTCCTACAGAGTACTGATTGGATCTGCAAAGGCCAGCTGAAGCCGAGAGATAACAAGATTGTGAATGAATTCATTGATGCTTGTGCCTCGGGAGATATTGAGTAAGTTGTCCTCTTATAGTTTCTGTAATTATCCTGATTCATCTTACTCTGACTAGCATGAAAAATTTTGTCCAATATAGTGGCCCCATATTTGAATTACAGAACGGGATTGTTTTGCAACGTCGTCATGTCATTGATCTATTATACGGCTAGATGATAGATGATACGCTACTTTCTTTCACTAATTATGCAATTTTATGTCTTGCCCTACCCTGAACTTGTGTTTCTACTGCTAATAGAATTGTGATTGTTTGTAGGTGATCGACACTATGCTGTACCCCCTCCACTCAAGATGCAATGAATCTGGCATCTTTCATCGGTAGGTTTATTTTCCCACCATTGTAGTAAATCACATCAACAACAAGATAGTGGCCAACGATGCAAAAACCATGATTTATTGCAGTGCTGCTACGAGAATGATGAATTATCACAACTACAGTTTAACAAATATTTATTCTTCATGTTACACTCAAGTAATCACTGACATCTACTTACTATTGACACAGAGAATCGCCGCTTTGTCTCATATAATTCCATGAGAGGCATGGCCATCCATGATACCACTACAAGAAAATGGCTACTTTTTCTTATCCATGTACCTGTATTAAAGATATTTATAATGTGTCTATTAATTATTTCTTAATTTGCAGGCTGCAGTTGTACGGGAGTTATTGAAGGAATATGGGACATTCGAGGGAGTTGATGAATGGGAACTTGTGTTCAAAAATGAATATCCCCAACAGGCAGATGGAAGCCTCAATTGTGCCATTTATGTACTGAAATATGTTGATGAATTGTCAAGGAAGAGGGAGACATCATGGACATTTACTGAGGGTGATTGTAATATGATTAGAGCCCGATTTCGGGCCGAACTCATTACATTTGGAAATACAACATCTTAAACAATTTCATGTCTCAGACCTCAGAATGTGGCATACCTGTCTTGACAAATATTTGTTTATTGTTGCAGCTAGGAATAAGAGAACAGGAGGAGGAAGAAGAGTAGAACACACCGAGAAGGCCAAAACACAGGTGGCGGTTATCCCTTTCTGTGTTAATCACAGCCGCCACCCATCCATCTTATTAAGAAGACTAGGGCAACAACCCTAATCTTAGATGTGACTAAAATACCCCTCGCTAAGACCATGTATTTTGTACGATCATGTTGAACATGGTTGTTAGCAATACTGACAGTGTACCTTCAGATCACGTGCCCATCATGTGCTCACATCGATTCACGTGCCAAGAACCTGGCCTTCGAGCTGGGCATGTGGTAGACACACGTTATTTGTCAGCCGTAAGAGACATTTTACACCCCTATTGTCTATTTTACAGCCTTAACCATCCATTTGTCAGCCTTAGGCGAGAAAGCCGTTGCCTTAGCCTTCTCCTTCTTGCCTTGAGCCATCACCAATATCCATTTGTCACCACTAGGTGACCATTTATCATCACTAGCAGAGTATTTGTTACACTTAGCAGAACATTTGTTACTTCTAGAAGCTCATATGTCACCCTTATACTTCAGTTCAATATACTACAAGTCTTCAGAGAAGGTGACGATGCAACTTCTGGTCCAACACATCACAGTGTAGAACCCTTAGGACTGGAGGATGATTTCTTCCTTTGATCTTCAAAGAGGTTAAACTATGTATGTGGTTTGTATGTATGTGGTGAAGCGATTTTTGAACATGTAAAATCCTTGTGTACTTTCTTCACACTACTATACAATTAAATGATATGATTTCAGTAAGAGTGTTTTGACGCATGGACTTCAGAGTTCTTTTTCTAACTCATCATTAATGACTGATAAAAAGATTACCTTATAAAATTTTGGCTTAAAAACTGACAACTGGTTTAATGACCAATAGTTGTCATCATCAAAAATGGGGAGAATGTTGTGTTCTCTAATTTTGATGACGACATACTATAGATCATTATGGCTGAACTGATTGATCAGATCCTAAAAGTTAATACACGTGTGTTAACAGGAGAGACTAAAGCAGACACAGCTTCAAGTCTTGAATACATCAGGTCGAAGCATCAAAGGAACAGTGTCAATGTTGAAGAACAAATAAAATATCATCAGTTTCTATTTAAAGGTTTTGGACACATGAGTGTCAAGGCAAGGCAAGCCAGCCTCGACGCACTTCTGGCTGCCGAAGCCAACCTCGGAATCTTGAAGTCAACAAAGCATCGAAGCCACAAGGCCAATGCATCGACTCACTATCTCAATTCTCATCTAGTGCATCGACGCACTAAGAACAAAACATGTCAACAAGTCACACTGCATCGAAGCATCAAAATAGTTGCATCGATGCATCAAGCATGAAGAATTTAAAGTCGGTGCTTTGATGCATCTGTGAAGTGCATTGATGCACTCAGCTCGGAACCCTTCATGAAGCTAACAAGGTCCAAGCAGCTAACAGATGACCTGACGCGAGAGGATATGAACCACATCCTGCTACACACGGCCTCGACCTGACAACATTGTGCCTTGACCTCATCCGTTTAGACACAAAGCTCAGTGGCGACAACTAGATCTGCAGAGTAGACAAATACACTGGTAAGGGTGAAAAATAGATCATAGAGCTAACAAATGAAAAGCAGAAAGAGCTGAAGGAAGGAGTCAAGTTCATAAGAGGATAAAAATATGAACAGTGTGTCAAGAGTTTCTACAGCAATCAGGTGGACAACGTAGGGACTCAAACAAAGTGCAACGACAATAAATGTTGACTGGTCAAAGTCAACGCCAGTAAAAGAAGACTCCAGCCAAGCTCAACTTTCTGTTGACTAAAGTCATGAAGACCCAATCAAAGTCAAAGGTCAATGGATAGACTAGTCAGCTACAATGAGCCAGGTCAAAGAAAGCAGCTACTGGAGACAAAGGAAGGCAACGGCTACTCATGTTGTAAGAGTGATAAATATGCAGTAAGGGTGACAAATGCCACTTTAGTGGTAACAAATACACACCTAGCGGTGACAAATGGCTAAGGCGACGGCCAAGGCATAACTGGAAAAAGGCTAAGGCGACGGCTATTGAACCTAAGGGTGACAAATAGGCCTTATGATTGACAAATGGACGATAAGTGTGTAAGGCGGATCTAGAGGGGGGGGTGAATAGATCAACCCCTTTTAAAATGACTAGCTAAGAAAATATAGATAAGGGCAGGCGGTGTCATTTTCTCCCCTTCATCAGCTCCTCCCTCCGCATGCCCTCCGACTAGGGTTCGCACTGTGCTGAGTCTTCGAGAGAGGACCGAGGAGGACTGATGCAGGTCATCCTCTTCTGCATAACTAAGCCTAGCTAGGATTGCAGTTCTTCTGACCCCGACGAGATGCGATGACATAGATACCTCCTCCGATGACCGCCTTTTTCCCCTCTCGAGGTTCTTTCAACATTCTTTCGATGCGACAGGTTTCCCGCTTCACCTCTCTGTAAATGCAGGGTTCCATGTGTCTATAAGAAGCCAAGCGATGGTTGCTAGCATCTGCAGAGACGACATTGGGCGGCTTTCTTCTTCTTTGCGAGCTCTGTCACTGATAAGTGTGTATAATTTTATATGTTAATTAATGTTATAACATATTTTTATGAACTTTAAGATGCATCGCTATGTATTTATCACACTTAATTTTAATTTCAGATCAAAATGATTAATTATCTGATTTAATTAAATTTTTATTCTATTTTGCATGCATAAAGAAGATCACAACAAGAAGAATGAAAACCAATAAGAAGATAAATGGGCCAAAAGCCCGTTCACACACCATCAAAAGCCCATGTCAACCTAGCCCAATCTTAGTTTAAATAAAATAAAAGAAAAAGAAGAAGAAAAAAAGAGAGAAAAATAAAATAGTTGTTTATATATATATTAGATATATATATGATATATATAGATATATATAGATATATATAGATATATATATTTGACATATATATAGATATATATGAATATGATATATGACATATGTATAGTGATATATAATATATATATGATATATATATATATGGTCATATACGATATATATATATGATATCTATATATATATGATATATATATATATATATCTAGATAATAAATTCCACATGCTGGCAACACACAGGATGCTTCAACGTGGCATGGTGGCTTCGGGCATACAGGTAACACCTTGGCACAAAGGCTTCACAAGCCTTCAAAGCATGCAATGGCTTCACAAGCTACGTTGGTTGGCATGCAAAGCTTCACGTGGTGGCCAAGGATAAGGCTTCAACAAACAAAGCATGCAGGTTCGGGCTTTACACGGCTTCAAGGTGGCTGGGTTCTTTACGTCGGTTGGTGGCGGGCCATGCATTCAAGGTGGCCATGGGGTCAAAGCCACAGGCCAGCGTCTTCATCTTCACGTGGGCGGTTCACTTCAGCGGCCAGCACAAAGCAGTCGGCCTTCACTTCACAAGTCGGCTGGAAACACGTGAGGAAGGCTCCACATGTCGGCAGAAGCATGCAGACGTGGGGTCAAGAAGAAGGCGAGTGCTGTGCATGCAGCAAAAGGGCAAGGCTGGCCACCCTCCACTTGAGTCCAAGCCATTGCGGCAGGTCGGCCAGGGCATCTCGCGGCGACTTCAAACGCAAAAGACAGCAGCGCACCAAGCTTTTCACACGGCCAAACGTGGGAGGTTCACGACGAAGGCGATGGCAGGCCAAGGCAATCAAGAGGAGACGTGATGGCGGGAGCCTGTCTGACAATCTTTTTAAGGCTTTATCTTTATTCATTTTTTATTTTTTATTATTTATTTATTAGACGTGCCGGTCACCGAAATGACAAATTTGTTATGCGCTCGATATGACTTGGTCAGTCGATTGTGATGTCCGTGTCGGGACCCGGAGTCCGTCACACGATAAAGGCTATGATGTTAATTACATCCTCTAAAATACAGGACAACCCTGATTAATTGCCAAGAAAGGATACCTGGGGGGTAACATGAAGGCATAAGAAGTGTTGACTGAATGCATTAATTGTATGCTGTGAGATGCGGTCGTTTGGTTGACCGTCCGTGCGAGATGCAGCAGGTTGTTAATTGGTTTATTCATGTGATAGGAGATGCAGTCGTGATTACTTAGATGGCAATGTATGCTGATGCAAATACATGCTCATATTTTTGAAATGACACTCGATGCAACTGGAGGTGTCAAAATCCCCTTTTACTCTTTTATTTAATTAGGTTTCTTGGGCCAACTAGGGCTTTAGCATTAAGTGTCAAGGGCTGACACATCGACAGTTAAGTGCATATGAGGTTGATGCATGTTCAGCTATAATTAGCCTAAAACGGCCCGGTAACTAATTAACGTTAAAACGGCGTGATACCAATATGAAGGCTAATTCGGCGCGATGGCTAGCTGGGCTAATACAACGCGATGGCCAAATGAAAGTTAATATGGCACGCCCTGGGCGCGCCGGATGGAGGCTCAAAGAAGCTAAATGGATTATGTGTCTAGTGCTAAAACGGCGGGGGGGGGCCAGAAATTGTCGCGCCGGATTAGGGCTGCGTCGGATTAAGGGGTTTTTGGTTTATTTGAGTTCTGATTGAACTTCAGGTAGATTTATTAAGACTTTGTTGATATTTTAGAAGATTAGAAAACTCATTTAGGCCCCAGTATCACTGCAATCGAGGCAATTACAGACTTATGCGAGGTTACTACTCAAGTATAGTCTTCAATAAACATGTCCAAACATATCAACTATAAATTAGACTAAGTCCTCAGTCTAAATTTTGGCAGCACCTCCCTATGATTGGGGGGTTGCAGGGGCGAAGCGGAGACAATCCCACGAGTTCGGGGTACGCTCCTTTAAGGCCGGGAGTGCCAAACGGTGACCGGCGGACTACGTTAGAGGGAAAAGACCCCGAGGGCTAGCATGCTAGGGGTATCCATCTCCACGAGTCAAAAAGAAACAATTGAAGGACGGCTGAGATGAGAAGTCACTTCGAGGGCCAGCCTACGAGAGGTAATCTTCTCACAGCCACCACCCCTCCCTCAAGAAGAATGTGGATTTCATGTTGGGCTCAGCCTTGTGGGTATTCATTAGGTGAGTCACATGGTTCATATCATTAGAAGATATGACTTTGTAGCTCGACAATGATTGAAGATGGTACGGAATGTTCCCCTCCCCGGGTAGTACGTCCTTCGAAAGGATAGATTACTAAAGAACACTATGACCGGAACACATTCGATCGGGGAACGGGCAGCCGGTGACCACATACACATGTGCTTCAGAGAAATATGTCAAAGAAGAGCCAGTAGACTGGACTCAGGGCCAGAAGGGCCAGCCAACATACCAAGCTCTTGGAAGAGGCAAATGGTCGAATACCTCAACAACAGCTACAGTATATACAGATACACGACAATAACAGTGGGGTGTTCATTCTCCCAGCCCTGAACCGTGAACAGGGATGCATTGGGGAGCCACCTCCCGGGGCGAAGGGCGATGCACTAACAAGTAATTCTCCAGCAGGGAGAGAACATACAAGCATACGGGTTCATCCACACAATCCATACGACAAAGAGAGAGCCCCGGGGAGGGGGACTATTCATGTTGCCACAAGAACCTGAGGCGTATTCGGCGGTAGAAAACCCAAACTAGTAACACATAAGAGATAGAGGAGATGGCAACAGACACATACTCATTCATTCAGCCGATCACACGGTGAAAGTATCACAGCATATTTGGCTCGGCGTTGTCGCCTGAGACCGATTTCATTCTCGAAAGAAAGAAAGAAAATAGAGACGATCAGAGAAAAGGGGTTCGAAGAACACCCCGGGCTCATATCATCGCCCTTCGATTAGATTGCTCCGTGGAGCGACATTAGCAGAAAAGAGAAAGAAAACAACAGAAGCAGACGGCACCAGACTCGCCAACCCACCTCGGAGCTTCGCAGTAGAGAACGACAGAGAAAGACAGAGTATCGGGACAGACAAGCTCTCTGTTTCCCCCCTTCTTCCTCTCCACGCTTTTATCTCTCTCTCTTTCTCTTGCTTATATGACTGTCTATCTGCCTCTTCTCTTCGTTCTTCTTGTTGTTGTTCTCCCTTCTTTTTTTCTCGAACGTAAGGCCCCTTATATAAGCGATCCTTGGAACGAGTTTAATCTGGCGCGGGGTTTAGCACGCCGGTTTAAGGCCATTCACACGCGCCGGATTCGGGATGAACCGGGTGCGCAGGTTTAGAAGGCTGCCCAAGGCCAAAAGGGCGCGTCGTTTTAGGAGGGGCGCGCCGGATTCGAACCCTTTGATCGCATTAGCCCGACACGGGTCCGACAACGGGCTTCGGACTGACCTCGGGGGTCGCTGTGATCTTTCATCTCTCCGTGGTCTTGCCGGGGCCTGGGAGAGAATGTAGACGAGACTTCTGGGCTGCCAAATGGCTATTTTTGGAACTTTTGTACCTTAAGCTTGAACACGTGGGTTTTCCGCTGACACGGCTCTCGGCACAATGGCTTGTATTGCCGGCTCACGTCGACTTGCATTGGTAGCCCCCATGGGTAGTGATATGCCGCCCGGGGTGTTTTCGCCTCGATCGGGCGATCATCTGGCTGCTGATGGGCCGAATGTGCTGAGGAGCCATACCCGTGCCGGGTAATCGGGGTCTTCTACTGACAGAGCCTTCGGTCCTTTGTTCTGAGGGGCCGATGGCATTCTTCCTCCTCAGGAGAGTCTTCATTCAGGTGGTGAGCCACCGGGTAAACTGTCGTCCTTGGTCGGGCGACAGGTGTAGGATAGTGGCACGATGGAGTCGACGTCGGATCATTAGGCAGGCTTGGTCGCGCTGCCGGTTGGTTGTGGATTCATCTTGACTCTCCTGAGGTGAAGTCCCCGGTGTTCATTCCAGGTGACTCGAGGCACTGGCAGCTTGAGAAGTCTTCAATATGTTGATCTTCATCGGCTTCTGTGCTTCAATGGGCCGTATCATTCATCTTTACGGCTTGATCACCGTTGAATATATTTTGAGTGCCAACAAATACCCCCCAGCCATGGGTGCTGCGAGCGAGGCACGAGCGAAGCGGGGTCCGCGGATGAGCTCCGTTTGGGCAGATTCCCCGTTTTGCTTGACACGGTCTTGAAATGGCCTTTGAATCTGGTGCGGTGGTTAATCCGGCGCGGCCATGGGACTTGTGCTAAAACGGCGCGCACTTGCACATGTAGGCCTAATCCGATGCGCTCCTTGGAGAGGGGGGCCTAACACGGCACGCCCCTTGGCGTTTGGGAGAAAGCCTAAAACGGCGTGCCCCTTTGGCTATTTTTGGGAGAGGGCCTAATTCGGCGCGCTATTTAGCGCACCGGACTAGGATGAATCTGTGGATTTTGAACTCCAAAATAGGGGTGAAGGAGGGAAATGCTAATCAGGTGTGCCCTTTAGCCCACCGGATTAGGGCGATCGAGCCCTTCCCTATAAATCCCTCTACTTTCTCTTTCTTTTTCATTCCAATCCTCATTTGAATCTCTAGCTTCTCTCTCCTCCTTTCTTCTACGGAGCGCGGCGGTGAGAGCAGAGGGTGAGTAGAGATATTTTTGGGGTTCAACCCCTTGTTTTCTCATGCCCCGGGAGGCTCCTTGTATGCTTGTCCTCGGAGCTGCACCCTTGGGTGTCCTGTTTGGCCCTAGCGTGACGCCCACGGCCTTTTTCAGGGATCGTCACTTAGTGGACGAGTTCCCGCTTCGCCTTGGCAATCTCTCGAGCTGGGGAGACTCTGCCGAATTTTTTTCGAAAAAGACTTTATCTTGAACATGCCTTCTGACTTTGCTTGCTTTCTTTGTGGTTGTCTTTTGTGCAGATATCATGGCATCTGGATCTTCCTCCTCCTCCCGTGCTATAGTGACGTGGAGGGATGTTTACTCTTTGGACAAGGGCCACGGCAAGCTGGCCATAGTAGCTGAATCTTCTGATTCCGAGACTGAGAAAGTGGATACATACCGCCTGCTAATCATCGGTAGTGATTCCTTCAAATATGAATGCCCTGATGGCTCTAGGGTGGATCATCCCAAGGACAAGCATCTGATGTCCTTTCTAAAGCGGTTCAACCTTCAGGGGAAGTGGGATCTGTTCCTTGTTCGGAAAGCTGAGCTAGCACTGCTCGAGGGACGGGACAGTCTCAGTGACTGCGTTGTAAGGGGAAGACCCATTTATCTGCCAGGTGAACCCAGAAAGTGGGGTGCCGTGCTCGGGCTTCAGGAGTTGTCTCCACAGGACGGGCTGCTGACTAGAGCCCCTGAATTCGTTCCGGCTAGATGGCACGAGACTGCAGGTCAGGTAGACCGAGAGAAGCTATCCTTTGGCTTATTCCTAGCTCCGCTCAAGTGGGGATATAGAGACGAGCCTTTCTTGTTAGACTGCCTGGCGGTCCAGTTCAAGCACCAGATTTTCGTGGTGTGGTTTGTTGATCTGAAGGCCACCGACGCCCACACTTTTAGGTCGGGAGCAATTGAGTTCACCGACTTCGTCTTGCAGCAGTATGCACCCATCTTGATTAGGGCGGGTGTATATCACAGTGTATATGCATCCAGATACCGCTACCCCATCTCGAAGGGTCTTTGTTGCGAGATGATCGAGGTGTTTTACCTGGAGTACAACACCTTCTATACTTCAGAAGGAGAGACGTCCTTAGACCTCTAGAGTCTCTCGCAGCTGAGCGGCCTCCCGATAGACGGCGAGCCGTATTAAGAAGTCTGTTGGCCAGACTGGCTGAAGGACCAGATAGACGGAGAAGAGTGATACTTGACGGGTTTCGCCTACTGCTATTTGATGAAGGCATACCACAATCTCTACCGTTCTTCTCATGAATCAAAGGGGGCGAGGAAGCCCGAAGAGAAGAGGCGTGTGCAAATGGGCACATGGCTTCAATATTTCTTCAGAGGAGATCAGAAATACACAGATTTCCCCTCTGTAGTGCCGGCTCCAGTTCAGCGAAAGAATAGAGTCCGGCGGCAGGCTGCTTTCCCCTTGATTTCGGAGGGAGGTCAACTAGGAGGACCCAACCCCAGTGGTGTAGACACAGTCACTCATTGTGCTGCGTTCTTGACTTACTGGATTAGCTCTTTCGCTCTGTCGCAAGGTGACGAGAGCATGATTAGGGCGGAGGCTATCTATCCTGCCTACTTGATGGCTTGGGGCATGAAGCTCTTGCTTTGCCCTGTTGCACTATGTCTGATATCTAAGTTGCTTGGAGACCTGCACCGTTCACGTCTTCCCAGGAGTCTTCGGAGGGTTGGCCCGCTACATTTCTTCAGCGTCTGGGTCTGTACCCTATTTCCGGAGGCTGCTCCTCGGTCGCTCCAGTCAGCACAGCTGGTCCCAAGATGATAGAGTTTGCCAGTGTTGAGCCGACATGAGTGGCAGACCAACTCTTTGCTATCCATGGAAAGCTTACAAAGGTTCCACTGGATTCCCCGGGGGTCTTGCACATTTGGGGCTTGGCGGCCCACTCTAGCCCCCTAGTAAACAGGATGAGGGAGTGCCATATGCACGAGGTGGAGGAATATGTCCACCCTATTTCTAATGCCAAGTGTACAAGGCCGATCTTGGAGTCAGAGTTGATAGATTGGGCGTTGTCTATAAGGCCGAGCGTCCTGGTTTTTCGCAAGAGTGACCTCTTGTGGCTGGAGCCTTACTATCCTTTCCGATTCAGTCAAAATTTTGGCTATGACCAGCATATTCTAGCTACTTCCACCCAGTTTGCGCTGCCGAACAGGGCCCGAGCCAGCCAAGTATCAAATGACGAGGCCCGCATCTGGTGGGATTATTGTCACCGTCGGGAGGCGGTTTCATTCAGAGTCCCGGTCCATGCGCGCTTTCTCCGTGCGACTCCGGAGTACATCAAGTGGTGGAATGCGCGTACGGGCTTCTATAGGAACTCGAGGAGGGAGTGCTGGGCCATTGCAGAATGTAAATTTCTGGACTCCCAGCCAGTGCCCGCTCTGGATATCGACCCGGCTTACTTGAAGCGGTTGAAATCCCGGACGAACGCCTCGGTATCGAACTACCTGGAGGCGACGAAGGCTGCCAAACAGGGTTCATCCAAGGTCAAGCCAAAATTTCCAGAGATCAGAAAGGATGGCTTTTTGAAGACGCTCCAAGGCCTGTGCCGTGTGAGTAGCGAACGACTGGTCCTCCAATAGATTCCTTTGCCAGTGGAGGAGCCGACGCCTTCTACAGCTTCTTGGCGTCCTGAGAGCGACCGACTTTATCCATATAAGACTTTCATCAGAAAAGAGGACCGATGGCCGGAGCTTTATGATGGCACCCCTTGGTTATTCGCACTGCTGCGCTCCCATGGGATTTCAGTGGGTGGCCCTAGTGAGGGCATATTTGGCCAACACGTTCTTTTGTCTTTCAAGTATGCAGATGGGTGGGGGCTGGACCACCTCAGCTTATATTACCATTTGTCTTCACGCGGCCATGAGGACCTTGGGTTGCTGGCCGAACAGTGTGAAGTAATAGGAGACATATATTGGCTGGTCCACGAAGCTGCTTCTAGGGACAAAGAGTCATCATTATTCTATTGGCCACTTTCCCCCTTTTATACGGGACCGACAGGTATATTTCTCCCTTTTCTTTCCTTCAGCTTCAAGCTTTCCCTTTCTGCCGCTGTGCATGTCACTTCTCCTTGCCTGTGTGTAGTGCGGCTTTCTTCGGAGGAGACCAAGCATTTTCGGGAGCTACTGATAAAGACTCAGAAGCCGGCACATTTTGAAGTCCCGAAAGCTCCCCCGACAACGGTGCCACTTCCCCCAGGTGATTCCCAGAAGCGGACGAGGTCCCAAGTCCGGGAGGCCGTCACCCGAGCGAAGCGGGCTCCTCGGAAGAAGACTACGGAGCCAACACCTACGGATGTTCTTCCGAGAGTGGTCTCCTTCGAGGAATTCGAGGCCTCTCGTCCCTCAGCTCGTGTGACCCTAGGTACTCTTCTTGTGCTGTGCCCAGTCGTCATCTTGGCAACACAGATCAATTCTTATTCTTGCAAACGTAGGTGCTTCGTCTACAATGGCCGTGCAAGCGGCTGCCGCCTCTGTGGGAGCTGGAGAGAGAGAAGATGTGGTGCAAACAGATCTACCTTCTCCAACGCCCAGTCATGAGATAGAAGGTAATTGATGGCCCATCTAGTCGTAGACTTTTATAGTTTGTTGTCCCCTTGTGCTTACGTGGGTGCTTTATTTCCTTCAGCTTCTGTCGAGATTCGACGACCTTCTCCTCCTGTCGTAGAGTCCACTGAGGGAATCTCCGCAGAACCAGGGGTGATTCTAGGAAGCCAATCTATTCTCAAAGCCAGCTCGCCCGTTATCCCTGCCGCAGAGTCAGTTGAACAGATCCCTATTGAACCAGAAGCTCCGGTAGGAAGCCTTTCAGGTGAAGGACAACCGGCGTTGAGAGAGAAAGAACTGTTGGTGGTTCAAAGTTCATCCTCGTCGGAGTAGTTGAACTATGGCAGTGGCTCGAGTAACGAGGATTTCCTTTTTATGGGAACCGAGGCTGAGGATGCCGCAGTATCTTCCGCCTATGAGAGTGACTTCGCGACCTTCAGTCCTCCACGGCTGACGCCAAGTAGCTTCGGACCGTGAGGTCCTTCAATGGGAGAAGGTTTGAAAGGGATGGAGATAGTGGCTCCCGCTATCGCAGATTTAAGTTTAGTGCCGACTGAGGTAAGAGCTACCCTTTTCCAGTCTTGTGCTTATTCTCGTCCAACCATTGTGCTGGTCTTTCGAGATTCTTATGCTCCCTTCCTTTTGTAGGCTCATGCTGGACAGGCCGAGGTCGCCCCGCCGGTGATAACTGTGAGGGTACCTCTACCGCCTCTCAGCGTAGATGCGCCACTATTTCCGCCGGTCCTGAGGCCTATAGCCTTGAGATATGCGAAGGATTACATGATGGTAGCAGACTCGGAGGCGCTGGGGATGATTGCCGGATCTGAGCCGTAGGCTGTGGCTCCGGAGCAGCAGCAGCTTGTCGTTGTCGACGAGCCATTTCAGATTGAAGGGGGCCTTCTTGGGACAGAGGAAGGAGAAATTGTGGAAGAAGTGATCGGGAGTTCACCGACCCCAACCCCTACCATCGAATCATCACTGGTGGTAGCTGGAGGGGACGAAAGTGGTGACCAACCGCTCCCCGCCATCCAAGGTTCAGACATGACGCTCTCGCCCGAGGTTGGGAGAGAAGTAGCAGTCATTGATAATCCTACTGCTGCACTGTCTGCGGGGGCTAGTTCTGGTGCGGGCGCTTTGCAAGACATGCCATGCTCGTCTTCTGCACCGAATGAAGACATTTGGGCGACAGTTGACAGCCGGGTTGAATTTCAGCTTCCGGATATGCCGTCGCTCGGTTTGAAATCCTCAAGTGACCTAGTGTGGCAGTATCTGGAGACATTGCGAGAGACCGTGACAGCTCGCCCAGAGTTAACCTATGCACAGCTGAGGGGTCTTACAGAGCACCTCTCCCGCACCTTGCTAGATTTCGGCTGCCCCATGGAGGATTGGGTGCAGTAGGTAGTCTTGCTCCTAAAGCATGTGAATAGGAGGGAATTCATGGGCCGCAGCTTGCTTGATCAAATGACGGCCGCAAAGATTGAAAAAATAGAGTGTCAGGCCGCCCTTCAATCACTAAGAGGGGCTGTCCAACAGATGCGGGATGCTGCTGACGGTTCTGGCCAGCGTAAGACCTTTCTGAAGACTCAGATAGCTGAGCTTTGCGCCGAACTTGACCGAGATGAGGTAGAATTAGCATCGTCCGATAAACTGTGGGTCCTGCACACAGAGGTAGCTGATCTAGCCGAAGGGCAGGCCGCATCACTCAAGGAGAAATTGGTGCGACTGTAGGATGAGGAAGACCGTCTCTAGGAGCTGGCCCGCTACCCGTCTCTGGGGATGTCAGAATTCGAGGACATCTTTCACCGCTCGCTGCAATAGCTCCATCAATTTGTCCTTTCCCCCATTTTTTGTGAACTTCCACGTACTCCGGGGGATGCATGCCCCGGATAACATGTATTTCCCTTCTTGTTATTTGAATGAAAACTTTCGTTCCCTCACTTGCGTATCTGCTCGCTGAATAGATTCATCTGATCCGGAGTATGTCAATCGCTAGAGTAGGAGAGCGCTTGCACCTTCAGGGAAGGGTCGAGGGGTTCGCTCCACCATGACGCAACTTTTCCTTGGGACCATTGATCCGTCCGAGCCAAGTATCGGGGGATAAGGAGGGAGGTTTAGGGGCCGCCAAGAGCCGAAGGGTAGAAATAGGGGTTTATTTGTGGACTATGCCGAAGGTGGCAAAGGTCTATGGTAGAGGGAAGTTCGCTTATAAACATGGACGTAGGGTCCGGGTTAAAAGTAACACCAACCGATCTCGTCGATGATGACGAGGGTCAGCAATGACTCATTCATCGGCATTGGGTAGACGCCGACGCAAAGTAGGCAAACCCCGAGTTAAGGGGACATTGACCGGTCTTGCTGATGGTGGCAAGGGTCAAAAGTAGCTAGCTCATCGGCACAAGACAAATGCCGAAGCAAAGGAGGGTTTATTCTTTAACAAGGACAAAAGGTCCAAGTTAAGGGAAAACGTCGACCGGTCTTACCGATGATGGCAAGGGTTGAGCAGGGTAGCGACCAATCCTGCCGATGGTGACAAGGGTTGAAAGTGTAGCCGGTCTTGCTGATGGTGACAAGGACCGAAAGGGTAGCGACCGATCTTGCCGATGGTGACAAGGGTCGAAAAGGTAGTCGGTCTTGCCGATGGTGACGAGGACAGAAAGGGTAGCGACCGATCTTGCCGATGGTGACAAGGGTCGAAAAGGTAGCTGGTCTTGCCGATGGTGACAAGGACCGAAAGGGTAGCGACCGATCTTGCCGATGGTGACAAGGGTCGAAAAGGTAGCCGGTCTTACCGATGGTGACAAGGATCGAAAGGGTAGCGACCGATCTTGCCGATGGTGACAAGGGTCGAAAAGGTAGCTGGTCTTGCCAATGGTGACAAGGACCGAAAGGGTAGCGACTGATGTTGCCGATTGTGACAAGAGTCAAAAAGGGTAGCCGATCTTACCAATGGTGACAAGGACCGAAAGGGTAGCAACCGATCTTACCAATGGTGACAAGGGTCGAAAAGGGTAGGCGGTCTTGCTGATGGTGACAAGGACCGAAAAGGGTAGTGATCGATCTTGCCGATGGTGACAAGGGTCGAAAAGGTAGGCGGTCTTCCCGATGGTGACAAGGACCGAAAAGGGTAGCGACCAATCTTACCGATGGTGATAAGGGTCGAAAAGGGTAGCCGGTCTTGCCGATGGTGACAAGGATCGAAAGGGTAGCGACCGAACATGCCGATGGTGACAAGGGTCGAAAAGGGTAGCGACCGATCTTGCCGATGGTGACAAGGGTCAAAAAGGTAGATGGAAGTGGAATGGCGAACGAGGGTTACCTCGTTACTACATCATCATTTCATTTCATCATTTTTTTTATCACATTACTAACTCAAGTGCCCTTTCGGGTTTTTGCCAAAGTCAGCCCCCTCATGCTTTTACCCACGCGCCCTTTCAGGTTTTCACATGGCGGGGTACCCGATTTTACCTGCAACGCCCTTTCGGGTTTTCGCCATAGTCGGGTTATGGCCATTTTTACCCTTGTCCTAGTTTAAGAACAAGGCCGGCGGGGTATCTCTATTTTTAACCCCATTTTTGTTTCTTTCTCTTTTTTTGTACTTTGTGGAGAATCCGGAACACGGGAGAGCTTGTCTGCTAGAATGCCGACCGACCTTGTCGATGATGACAAGGGTCGGGCCCTAGTTTAGTTCATCGACATTGGTTAAATGTCGAAGCAAAGGTTATATAGTTCTTAATCGGGACGAAAGGTCCAAGTTAAGGGATAGAGGTCGACCCATCTCACCGATGGTGACGAGGGTCGAACATGGGTTTGTTCATCGACATGGATTACATGTCGAAGCAAAGGTATGTTCATTAACAGAGACGAAAGGTCCGAGTTAAAGGTAGGGATCGACCGATCTCGTCGATGGTGACGAGGGTCGAATCATGAGTTTGTTCATCGACATGGGTTACATGTCGAAGTAAAGGTACGTTCATTAACAGGGACGAAAGGTCTGAGTTAAAGGTAGGGATCGACCGATCTCGCCGATGGTGACGAGGGTCGAATCATGAGTTTGTTCATTGACATGGGTTCCATGTCAAAGCAAAGGTATGTTCATTAACAGGGACGAAAGGTCCAAGTTAAAGGTAGAGATCGACTGATCTCGCCGATGATGACGAGGGTCGAATCTGGGTTTGGTCATCGACATGGGTTACATGCGAAGCAAAGGTATGTTCATTAACAGGGACGAAAGGTCCGAGTTAAAGGTAGAGATCGACCAATCTCGCCGATGATGACGAGGGCCGAACATAAGTTTGTTCATCGACATGGGCTACATGCCGAAGCAAAGGTATATTCATTAACAAGGACGAAAGGTCCGAGTTAAAGGTAGAGATCGATCGATCTCACCGATGATGACGTGGGTCGAACATGGGTTCGTTCATCGACATGGGTTACATGTCGAAGCAAAGGTATATTCATTAACAAGGACGAAAGGTCCAAGTTAAAGGTAGAGATCGACCGATCTCGCCGATGATGATGAGGGTCGAAGTTGGGTTTGTTCATCGACATGGGTTACATGTCGAAGCAAAGGTATATTCATTAACAAGGATGAAAGGTCCGAGTTAAAGGTAGAGATCGACCGATGTCGCCGATGATGATGTAGCACCCTGATAAATTATATGAAATAAAATTCATATATATAAAGTTTCAAGGAAAATATGCCTTCAAATAAATTTAAAAGTGGCCCAACTCTAATAAAATGTAAAATCCCAACCCATACACATTAGAAGAGACCTTAACCGAATAAGATGGGCCTCGCGTGATCAGCCATGAGGAATTTAAAGGCTATTGGGCCTTATGCTTAAACACATAATGGGTATTATCAAAATGCTAAAACCTTGTCATCTTCGAACACATGCATGGGCTCTTAAATACCCACATAAAAGCCAAACCATTCTTTAAAGCTTGATGGGCTTGTTACGTTAAAACCATAAAGCCTGTACATAAGAGATTAGGTCGACCATGTCTTAGCTTGGATCGAACAAGGAAAACGACTGGAGTTTTTGGAAATAGGATTAACGTGGGAAAGTCTAAATCGGTTAGGAAGCCATGCATAGAAGGACTCGGAGAACACAATACTCTATAAATAAGACACCCATGAATGGAACAGAATTTATCGTTGCTACTGTTCGTGAGCTTCTGCTGTCTGCCGGCTTCCTCATCCTCCTGCGGCTGCTACACGCGGGTACATGCTGTTGCTACTGCCGTGTTGAGAGTCGCAAGGAGCTTATAGCTAATTTCTTCCTATTCTGTCTTCCTCTGCTTCTTCCTTGAGTCTTCCTCAACCTGAATCTGGTAGGTGTTCTCTCTACCAAGCCAAACTATTAGTTTAATCTGCATGATCTATGCATGTTTTCTATTTCGCTTGTGATTTCACGCATGACTAATGATTAAAGAATGACTAATGATTAAAGAATTTTTATCCATGTAATCACATAACAAAATTCTAAATAAATATAATTCTGGGATCCCCATGATTATTCCTAAATTTTCATGTATATGAATGTTGTATTAACTATAAATATTAATTAGTTAAATAACTTAATATGTTTTACCATATCTCGAGCGAATCGCATGAAACACTATAGCGCATTAGTTTTGAATTTTTGCTTTAATGGTTTGTTCGAGGTCGCCGAAGCGTCCTTTGGTCATCAAATTTTATGGGCGTGTTATTGGGTTAGTGATCGAGGTAGTGGTGTTGGTACCTCTATTTTCTGATCCTCCTAGACCAAAGTAACCCTCCTCTCGAGTAAAATTTTTTTTGAACATCACGTTAGGTAGAGTTTTTCGAGCTCTTCATTTCGGTATATAGATTGCGTGATTCTGACTTATATACATCGAGAACGAAGTGTTTGAAGTAGAAAAATACTATTGACCTTTGCTGTGTCGTTATTTAATTAATTAACGACTTTTATTTTGTCATTATTTAATTAACATCTTAATCTCTGTCGTTATATCTATAATATTTACTTTATCTTTAAAATTAAATAACTATTCAACCATATATCCTAAAATTATGATATTTATATTTCTGGAATCTCTGTAAATTTTTTTATTTTTCTATATTTTTGCTCCCTAAAAATCCTTGCAATTTGAAAGCGACACTATTCATTAAGGAAATAACGACAACGTGCGTTATCGTCGTTTCTTATATATATATATATATATATATATATATATATATATATATATAAACCGTATAACTTTTTACGCATATCTTTAAAAATTCATATTTATAAAACTATGTAAAATAAAATTATATATATATATTTTTTAGAATCCTTAAATTTTTCTCTTAATTATCATATTCTTTTATTTAAAAAATATTACTATTCATCATGATCAAATCAAAAACTACATATCATGTTTAAATCCTAGAAAATTCATATCTTGTGATCAAAATAGGTAGAAATTAATATATATATATATATATATATATATTCGTGATCCTCGTAAATTTTCCTTAATTACCATGTAATTAGTTCTAAAAAATAGTATGTGTCCTTTTAAAGAGATGCTATTTTCTAAATTATTAAATAAAAATTAAGATATGAATTGACGTCTTTTCAAAGGGACGCAAATTAAATTCTAGAATTGGTGCCTCTCTAAAGAGACACAAATTAATAAATTAACGCCCGCCTATATGGACGTGAATTCTTGTTCTCCCCTATTTTATCGGGTTCGACCCATACCGCGGGTCTATTAGCACTCTTATCACAGTCCGTGGATAGAGTCTGTGTTCTCACGTTCTTTCTCTCTTACACACTCAACTCTCGGTGACATACGAGCCCTCCGTTGGACATTCCGTTCTTTCGGACTGGCAAGTTAGTCATTGAGACCTCCGTAAGTCTCCTTATAGTCTTGGAGTTCCTCAAGGCCGACTGAGCTGGTTGTACCCTAAAAACCCTGGAATCGATATATGTGACTCTGTCTTTCTGAAAGCTTGCACATCTCTGAACTGTGACCATGACTTGGGCGCCTAATGGAATTGGCGACCATGATAGGGGCGCAGTTTATTCTTTGTGCGACCTTCGTCAGGACGCTAATTTTAAATAAGTGACCATACGAAGAGTCGTAATTTCTCTTTTGACTGTCCTGTTCATACTAAGGAGCGACCACTTCGTGGACGCAGTTTCTAATTGAAGGCGATATAATGGACGCCAATTACCCAGTTTCTCGGATTCATCTCGAGTTAGTTATATCATGCATTTTCATGGTTGACTTCTCTATTATTCTATGACACTCTGTCCCTTTTTGAGAATTTCCTTGATATTATCTCGAGAACATAACCCTTTGACTCTGTATTTGGCCATATCTGATTCTGAAATATTAAGGGCTCTGGGTCCGCGACTATCAATGTCAGGTAGGACGGAAGTCCAATTCTATAAACTATGAAAATTCTGGGTGTGGCATTGCACCAAAGTCTGTAAATCTGTTATATTCTGTTATTCTATTATATCTGTTATTCTACAAATTATGTTAATTCTGAAAGTTCTGTTATTTTGATATTTTGTTGTTCGGTTATTCTGATAATTTAGATATTCTGCTAGATTATTTAATTCTGCTTATATTTATTGAAACTCCGTTATATTCTGACCAATTCTGAAGTTATGTTCATCTAAGTATATGTCCTTGTTATATTTTGATATCTTATCCTTGGCTCTGCATGGGAATTTATCTCTATTTCTCTTGAGCTTATAACTATTTTTGGCCCTAATATTTATCCTTTCTACTAAATCTAGTGTCATGTTATATCATTCATGCATTACATGCTCATGAACATGATTAATTAGCTAATCACTTGTATCCTGCTTGATGAGAGATGTAATTCCTACTGAGCTTTTTGCTCACCGGCCTATTTCAACATTTTTCAGGTAATAATGCCGAAGATAATCAAACAGACGGGGAAGGGCAAAAGTGATTAGTGCTATGGAGAATCGAGTCGGTGTCTTTTATTTTATTGTGTCTTGTCCTGTCACTTGAGTCTTTTCCTTTTATCAGGTGTAGTATTGAGTCTTTTCTTTTCCTTATGTAAGTTGAGTCAAGTTATGTAATTCAAATATTTGAGTATCAATAAAGATTATGTTTGACCCTATTGTCTGGCCTTGGAATTCTTGTGTCTTATGTTTGCTCTGATCTTTCACGACTATATCACTGCCGCGTTCCGAACTACACGTTCCGCTGCTATCGGTTCAGGGCGTGATAGATGACGAGGGTCGAAGTTGGGTTTGTTCATCGACATGGGTTACATGTCGAAGCAAAGGTATATTCATTAACAAGGACGAAAGGTCCAAGTTAAAGGTAGAGATCGACCGATCTCACCGATGATGACAAGGGTCGAACATGGGTTTGGTAGGAGACCTCCAGTGGGACTTTTGATGATCGTCCCTTCCGGAGTTTCATTAGGAGGAGAAAGAAGAGGAACTTTTAGATTACCACTTTACTGGCTTAAGCGCCCTTTCGGTTTTTCGCCGAAGCCAGCCCTCTCTTGCTTTTGTCCACGTGCCCTTTCAGATTTTTACGTGGCGGGGTACCCGATTATGCCTGCGGCGCCCTCTCGGGTTTTCGCCGTAGCCGGGTGATAGCCATTTTTTCCCTTATTCCGAATATAGGAACAAGTTCGGCAGAGTATCTCTATTTTTAACCCCATTTTTCTTTTCTTCTCTTTTTTTTTGAAACATGTGGGAGAGGATAGTCGGTAGGTCCAGACGTGGTATCTAACCCTTGACGATAGCAAACAGCTGTTGGCTGGGGCACGGGGCCTTGTGCCAATTGAGGAGAGGTTTATTCGTTGGCAAGGGGAGAATGCCAACGCAAGGAGAGAGCTTCCTGCTGAGTCGGATGTAAGGCCCGACGTGGTGATATTGTCTGAGAGTCGGCTAGAACATGAGGTCTTGCGCCATTCGTCACCAAGGAGACAATGCTGACACAAGGGACAGATTTGTACCGGTTCGGGCGTAAGGCCCGCAATGGCAATGCTGTATAGGGGTCGGCTAGGACACGAAGTCTTGTGCCGAGGAAGAGCGTTTCAGCAAGGAGACAATGTTGACGCAAGGGATAGATTTGTGCCGATTCGGGCGTAAGGCCTGTAACGATAATGTTGTAGAAGGGTCGGCTAGGACACAAAGTCTTGTGCTGAGGATGCGTTTATTCATTAGCAAGAAGGCAATACTAACGCAAAGCAGGAGCTTTTCGACGATTCGGATGTAAGGTCCGCATTGGCGATGTTGTTTATTTTTTTTGCGAGCTCGGTTAGGACAGAGTGCCACTAGACTGAGGTGTGGGTAGCTCGATCAGGGCGGAGTGCCACTAGACCAAGATAAGGGTAGCTCAGTTAGGGCAGAGTGTCACTAGACCACGATATAAGTAGCTCGACCAGGGCGGAGTGCCACCAGACCAAGATAAGGGTAGCTCGGCCAGGGCGGAGTGCCACTAGACCAAGGTGAGGGTAGCTCGATCAGGGCGGAGTGCCACTAGACCAAGGTAAAGGATAGCTCAGCCAGGGCGGAGTGCCACTAGACCAAGGTAAAGGGTATTCCGATTATTCAGAAAATATCGATTGCGCCGTGTGATACAACTTCATATGCTTTCCATTGGGAGGAGAGAACTGGATGACTCCTTTGTGGTCTACCAGGAAGTAGGCACCCCCTTCATATACTCGGCAGATGATATATGGTCCGACCTAGTTTTCGACCAACTTCCCTTTGGGGTTGGAGGCCATCACTTCTCTTCTTTTAACCATCACTAGGCCACCCTTCTTGAATTCCCGGCCTTTGACCAACTTATCGAAAGCACGGGCCATGCGGGCTTGGTAGATTTGAATGTTTTGTTACGCACGGAGACGCTTTCCTTCAAGCTCGGCAAGCTCTTCCAATCTTCTTTATGCATTAGTTTGTTCACTGCTGACTAGTCCATGCTGGATGGTGACTTGCAGCGAGAGGACTTCTAATTCAATCGGCACGACAACCTCTGACCCGTATACGAGGGAGAATGGCGAACAACCGGTTGGAGTTTTATAGATGGTACGATAGGCCCAAAGCGCTTCATACATCTTTTCTTCCCAGTCTTTCTTTTTGGACTTGACGATCTTTGCCAGTAACGTGCATAGCATTTTGTTGAAGGCTTCTGCAAGTCCATTGGCTTGAGGGGTGTAGGGGGACGATGTCCTCTAGTCAATATTGTATTTATCAGCTAGCCGATAAATTTTCTGGTTTCTGAAATGGCTATCGTTCTCAGAGATAATTTGGCTGGGAACCCCGAACCGAAATATTATGTTCTACCAGAAGAATTCTGCAACCAACTCTCCTGTCACTTCTCTTAGTGCTACTGCCTCTGCCCATCTGGAGAAATAATCTGTAGCTGCTAAGATGTATTTGCACCATGATGAAGATGCTGGCAGTGGTCCTACCACGTCCGTGCCCCATTGAGCAAACGGCCAGCTCGGTACTGTGGGGTGTAGCGACACCGGTGGTCTTCTTGACACATTGACGTGTTCTTGACATTTCTAACAAGCCTTCGCGAACTTGCAGCAGTCATCAAATATAGTGAGCCAATAGTAACCCAATTTCTTTATCTCAATTTTCATTTTCGGGCCGGCCTGGTGCGCTCCAGCTGAACCCGCGTGGACTTCTTGCATCACTTGCCCAGCTTCTACTGAAGACAAACAATGAAGTAGAACTTTTCTTCGAGCATACGCCATTATTCGGAACAGGGTTCCGTTTCTCATCTCGTAAGAGTCTTTGACCCTCAGGAGTTTTATTCTCTATTCTTTCTCCTTTGGGAGATGCTGGTGCTGGAACCATCGTAGGAGATATTTTCGCCAATCGGGCTGTTGAACCTCTTTGACGGCTGCCACCTCACTCTCTTGCTCGTCGGCCAAGACCTCTGTCACACTGGGGACCTACCGACGGTTGATCACTGTTACGTTCAGGCTTGTGTCTGGCGGGATTGCCAAAGAACTGGCCAGTTTAGTGAGGGCATCCACCTAAGCGTTCTAACCTCGTTTGACGTGCTTGATGCTGACGAAGTAGAATCTTGACATCAGGCGGGTTGCCAGCTGATGGTAGGGGAGGAGCTCTTACTTTTGCACATCGAACTCTCCTTCCAGCTGTTTTATAACTAGCATGGAGTCTCTGAATGCTTCCACCATCTGAATCCCCATGGATAGAGCAATTTGCAACCTGATTATTAGGGCTTCATACTCTGCTTCATTATTTATGCAAGGCTTGCTTATCGAGCAAGATGTGTGCACAACTTCCCCCTCTAGAGATTTTAGGACTATGTCTACCCCTGCTCTGACCCTGGCTGACCCAGTGGCCGAGGTGTCAATTCTGGAAGCGCCATCAAAATATAGCTGCCACAAGGAGGGCTGCACTTGAGCGGCTTCCAGTGTTTCATATTCAGGAAGTTCTGGTTCCACCGGGCAATCCCCGGGTACTGGGTGCTCGGCGAAGAAGTCTGCAATAGCTTGGCCCTTGACAGCCTTTCGTGGCACATAGGAGATGTCAAACTCCATAAGGATCACCGCCCATTTGCCCAAGTGACCTTTGAGTGCCGGCTGGGACATAATATATTTCATCGTGTCCTCTTTGGATACCAGGCTGATTTCATGCGATAACATATAGTGTCGAAGCTTCTTGACTGCGAAGACCAATGCCAGACAGATCTTCTCAATGTAGGTATATTTCTCCTTAGTCCTGACCAGTCTCCGACTGAGGTAGTAGAGGGCTTGTTCTTTCCCTTCTTCATTATTCTGGGCTAGCATTGCCCCCAAGGAATTGTGTGTGGCTGCTATATATAATATCAACGGCCGTCCTTTCACCGGTGCGCCCAGCACTGGAGGGGTCTTTAGATAGTCTTTCAACTTGTCAAAGGCTATCTGGCAATCTTCATCCCAGTAAAAGGGAACATCCTTCATCATCAATTTATGGAAAGGCTGGCATCGCCCTGACAAATTGGAAATGAACCACCGGATATAAGCCAAGCGGCCCTGCAGTGATCTCAGCTCGGAGAGGTTCCTTGGTGCAGGTAGCTCCTGAATCGCTTTGATCTTTGCGGGGTCTATCTCGATTCCCCGGTATCTGACAATGAAACCCAAGAATTTTCCGCTCGATACTCCGAACGCGTATTTGATAGGGTTCATCTTCAATTCATACTGCCTCAGCCTCTGAAAAATGATTCGGAGGTCCTGCAGATGGTCTTCTTTCCTCCTGGTCTTGACCACCATATCATCTATGTAGCACTCGACCTTGTGGTAGAGCAACTCATCAAATATTTTGGTCATTGCACGCTGATAAGTTGCGCCAACATTCTTCAGTCCGAACGGCACCCTCCTGTAGTGATAGATGCCTTTAGGGGTTCGAAAGGCAGTGTGGACCCGGTCATGCTCCGTGATCCATATCAGGTTGTAACCGGATGACCCATCCATGAATGACAGGGCCTCATGGCCGGTTGTAGCATCAATCATGACTTTCGTTATTGGCACCGGGAATTCATCCTTGGGACAGGCTTTTTTCAGATCTCGGAAGTCAACACATATGCGGATCTGCCCATTCTTCTTCTTCACGGGGATGATATTCGCCAGCCACGTGGTGTACTGATTTTCTTCGACAAATCCCATGTCAATGAGCTTGTCGACTTCTGTACAAATTCGAGTGATGAGTTCCGGCCTCATGCGCCGTGGCGGTTGCTTCACCGGCTCGGCTTCAGGGTTGATCGCCAGCTCATGTTGCGAAACTACAGGGCTCAGACCTGGCATCTCTCTGTAAGTCCAGGCAAAGTAGTCCCGATACTCTTGCAGCAGTTGGATATACAGCTCCCGTTCTTCTGCGGATAGCTGGGCACTGAGGAAGGTAGGCCTAGGGTCTTCCTCACTTCTCAAGTTGACTTCTATCAGCTCATCAACTGTAGCTTGGCCTCCATCTTCTATCTCCGGAGGTGTCGGCTGGAGGTCGACAAAATCTGGAATACCATCTTCGGGGTCAAGGACCTCGATTTCCTCATTCGACATCATCAGAGCCTCTGGAGAGTTCTCTGCTTCATTCAATGGCAGCTCTGCAGATTGCTCCATCAGCAAGTCCATTGCCGTTGCAGCTTCCAAGGGCGAGAGAGCAGCCTCAGCCCCTGTATATGGGATTATAGCCGTGACAGACTAGTGGTTGTTTATTGCCGGGCTGGGGTGGACTCCCAGTCTTGTAGCAGAAGATGAGGAGGTCTCGCCCTCTAAGGCAGTTGTATCTTCAATAGAAATGGCATTCCTTTTCTTGGCAGCACATACCTCTTGATCGGAATCGGCTAAGGCTTCCTGTGGACGCACTTTTTATTAAGTTCGTTGTTTATCTGTTTATTGGCATTTATTAAGTGCGTGGGCGTGCCAGTCACAAAGTGACGATTTATTCGGGCTTCATGGAAGCCCATGGTGCGCTCGATCTGACTAATAAGATAATTGTGTAGTTCGTGTCGGGACCGAAACCCGCCGCGCCATAAAGGTCATGGCGTTATTTACATCCCCCATACGGGGGAACACCCTTGATTGATTGCCGGGAATAAGGGCCCTACGGCCTAAAGAGAATACTAATAATGCAGGAGGATAGTGAAAGATGAACTATGCTAGAAACCCGTCTCGGGACGTGAATGTTCAGACTATGTTGGCCACTCATGGGCCACTTCATGTTCGGACGAAGGTCCCTATTTGTAGTATAAAAGACGGTGACAAAACCGCGCAGATGTCTGCCACGAACAAGGCAAGTTTAATGAGAATGCGGGATCAGATCCCGGTAGGGACGGATCAAGTTGATAGACTGTTGGTCGGAGATGATTTCAGACTATGGCCATGTCGGAAATTCCGTAAACCACGTCCGATACCATAAGGCGCCGTTGATTTTCTCTTTGCACCCAGTCCAAGCGAGTGAGTTATTAAGTGCGTAGCCCGAGCTTAATTATGGGGGGATATGCTATTGACGTCGTTCCGATCATTGAATTAAGTGGTTTATTCCCATTCCATTCTTTCTATTTTGTTTACTGATTTAGTCCTTATTCTCTCGTTTATTCTTTAATTTCAATAGTTTTCTTTCTTCTTTTAATTCTTTTTGTTTTCTTTTGCCACGCCGTATTAGCAAGTTGCAAGAAGATGGGCGCGCCGGTTAAGGGGCGCGGGTTAAGATGTGAAGGGGTGCGCCGGAATTGGAGGGCAAGGGAGGAGGGAGCGTGCCGTTTATGTCATCGGTTTAGGTGGTCACCAAAGGGGCGCGCCGTATTTGGACTTCGGTAAGATGGAGATGGGCGCGCCGTTCTTAGGATCCAAAGAAGGAGATGGAGGGAGGCGCTCCGTTTAAGGGTTCAATAAGGAGGAAATGGGGGGGGCGCCATTTTTAGGTGTTCACAGAAGGAGATGGGGCGCGCGCCATTTTAACATTTGAAGGGAGAAGATACAAGGCTTTTGTGAGGAGGGCACGCCGATTAGGGCTGCACCGGGCTACGGTGTTGAAGGCACTTGTCGAATGAAGGTTCAAAGAGGATTTTTGAGAGTGATGTTAAACCGACGCGGTGAAATAGTCACCGCGCCATGTTAAACTCCCCCGGGGGCTTATTGCCTTGACTTTGTGTTTCTTTCCTTTCACCCGTAGATAGATTTTATGATGCGTTTATTCATCCATTTGATAGATTAAGCGACCAGGGAGGAAGTTTAGGCATTTAGCTGTTCATTAGGGTGACTTAGCGTGTACTTTAAGTGTTTCGTTTGAGGGGTTTTAGTTCACAGATTTTACTGTGTGTGGTTCTTGCTCTCAGAAGTGGTTTGTTCGCTTGTTCCTGGAGGGCATCTTCTTCATTTGATCTTGAGCGTTCTTGGCCATGGCGAGAATCCGGCAGCACCTCCCCCGGACCGGGACTTTCCAGAGATAAAGGAGAGTCACCAATCGGATTGCTCCAGGGTAGACCCTCAAAAATCGGAGTAGCCTCACGGCGGTCCGAACCCAAATGTGAGTATGGAATGTTCGAGGGCCAGCCTACAAGAACGACCACAGCTCACGGGTGATGATTTCGTGGAACGGGACAAATGTAGGTCATAGGTGGCCATGAATGTTCACCCTTCGAACGGGTTCCCTCAGAGTTCATGCCACAAAAGGGCAAGCTTCTGAGGACCCCAGGTAATGTTGAAAATCGGGAGGAAGAAAACGGAAGAAAAGGGGAAGGGATCAGAGCAATAGAATACTACGCATGCTTACAAAGTCACTCTTTTATTCATCCTCAAGGGAAAGGAAAGGAGGGAAGAGAGGTACAAGAGGAGATCTACCCCACCCCAAAGCACAGGGAAGAATATAACGAAGAAGATAAAAGAAAAGCTAGGTGTTGAGGTAGGGGAAGTAGATACATCAGTGGGGGAGAAGGAGGAACAGAGCACAAGCTCTTCCCCCTCTCTCCCCTCTCACTCTCTCACCCTCTCTCTCTTTTTTTTTCTTCACCTTGCAGGTGGGAATGGATGGAGCTTCTTCTTCTCTTCGGACGCCGGAGACCCTAGCCGAACCAGCCATCCTTCCTTTCAGCCTCTCGTCTCTCAGCCCTTTCTTCATCTAGCTCCTTCTCTCTGTCCCTTCGGCTTCACAATGCTGCCCCTTTTATAGAACGACCATCCTGGGAGTGTCCCTGCCACTTCCACCTCGTCCGCAACGAAGTCGGGAGTTGACTGGCTGTGCTGGACGCCGTTGATTCGTCTCGTACACTTCTGCTCGTTCGAGGATGGGGCGCTCAGAGATTTGTCGGAGCTTACCTTGCTACCACTGCTTATGTGCTATCGAACGGAGGTAGAAGCAGAGCCGTGGGCATTGAATGTTCTCTGCACGCCATAATGATGCAAAACAGAGCATCGGAGTGTAGATGGGATGGCTTGTTTGCGCGTCGGGGAAGCACTTCAGAGAATAGAATGAGGGGTTAAAACGGTGCCACATTCAAAGGGGTGCCGTTTTAAGCATCAAAGGGGGAGGCCCCTTCGATAGGAGCGCGTCGTGTAGCCAAAGAAAAAAAGGGGCGCGCCATTTTAAGAGGGGGGCGCGCCGTTTTAAGGCGCGCCGTTTTAAGGCCCCTTCGTGCCGTTTTATGTACCAAACGGACTCTTTTCGAAGTCGCGGCCATTTATATGAATGTCGGCATTCCCAGAACGTTCCGGTTGTGACGTATGGCCTCCACAATATTCCGTTTGTAGCCTCTGGGACTCGGTCCCAGATTCTGCGTGACTTTCGGTGCATGCCGAGACTATGCCGGAGTTCCCGATTTTTCTCTGATTCAGCTCTCGGCATGGCCGGTCGGAGCGTTGTAGCTGTATCTTCTACTTAGGGGGCTTCTTTAGCGGGTAGCGGACCACCAAGCGAGTTCTCGTCCTGATCGGGCGAGGCATGAGGTTTATTCGGACTTTTCATCTCCGGCTTGCTCTCGAGTGTTACGATGTGCATGACGTACAATCGACGCCGTCATTTTTCGACGTCCACACTTCCCCGATTGGCATGAGAGGTGCCGAGGTCATCATTGGTAGGAATCCACTAGAGAGAGAAGTCCTTGCTTCTTCAACATCTTCGCCCTCGCTGGTGCTAGCCATATCAAATTTGGCTTGAAGGGCCGCCTCGTCAGGATAGACCTGCTCCCAGCATCGGCAAGGAATCATGGTCTCCGCTTCTTGATTTCCGGGCTGAGCCGGATCAGCATATTCAGCTTCCGCTGGGTATTGATCAAAAGTTACCCCCAGTGGGCTATCTTCAGCAGGGTAAAAGGCGGAGATGGTATCTACCTCATATCACCCACTGTAATAATATTCTTCCAGGGTGAAGCCCAACCTTGGATGCTGAGAGATGCGTCTCAGTTCCTTATCCAGACTCGCAGGATGCCACATTTTCTGGAAAAATTCTTTGTTTTTATGAGATTGACCGGAGTGGATGTGTTGCTTATGGAACATCCTGGCCATCCGGTCGGTTGTAAATGCCAGACCTTGAATGGGAACTGACGGATTTTCCATGTCTTTGGGCAGGCAGCAATCTGTGTCTTCCCGAGTGGGATGTTCTTCAACCGTGTAGAACAAGCTGCTAGGCCCATCGATCTGTGCCACCTCCCAAGTTTTGAAAGGCTCGACGGTGGGGCTATCAAGGCCGGGAATCGACTTAGTGAGGCCGTCCGGGACTCCAATGTGGTTGTGCTGCTGGTCGGCCTTGGCTTCATTCACTTTAGGTTATATAGCTAGAGGCGCTATTCTACCCACATTACCAGTGACGGTGATATGAGAGACCGCCTTGGACTTGACATATCCGCGTGGCAGTGGTGGATACCAATTGTCGCCGAAAGCACTTCTTGATGCCCTCGTGGGGGTTTTGGCTTCAAAGGTCTTCTGAGAGGGCCCCGCCTATAGGTTGGCATCCTCCAAGTGACATTCAAATACCTCGAATGGGTGGAGGTCAGTAAATATCCTCTCCTCCTTCCCCTAGAGACTATATTTGATACATTGGTGGAGCGTAGAGGGCACCACCATGTTTTCATGCAGCCACGGGCGGCCGAGCAACGCCTTGTACGAGGTGCGGGAGTCGATGACATGGAACTGCACCGTCGTAGTGAAATCCGCCAGGGTAAGTGTGAACTTTGTCACCCCCATTGACACTTCACATTTCTGATTAAAGTCGGTGATACGCATATCTCCGACCTTCTCAAGATGCATGTTGAAGTGGTGCCTCTCGTAGATTCTGTAGGGAAAAATATTGACAGCTACGCCAGGGTCGATCAGAATCCTGTTCAGCTCCCTTCCGTTCAGGTGCCCTTTCATGTACATCGGCCTGTTGTGGCTGATGCTAGGTAGCTGCATATCTTCTAGAGTAAAGGTCATGCTGGCTTCTGGCAATGCTTCAACCAAGCAGGTCTCAAAATGAGCAAGCATCTGTAGGGCAGTGATGATCACCTGTCGGGTCTCTTCACTCAAAGAGAGGATCTCCCATATCGTAAATCAGGGAGCTTCTTGAGTAGCTTCATTATTCGGCTCCTAGCTCGGACATTTGAGAGCTTCATTTCATCTGCCCACCTGGGCTTGAGAGAGCCCTGAGCTACGGCCCTTGACGGACCCACTTCATCTGCTTCGAACTCGGCACCTCTCTGGTTAGCACCGGATCCTTGCTGTTCTTCATCAGCTGATGCAGGGCAAGCTCCATCTGCATTCGGAGCTTCGATAGACTGTGCTGGTTGTGGGTGAACGTTCCCGGGTGCTGGGTTAGCCTCCTGGCACGGTTGCTACCCCTTAGACATCTTCATAAATTCAAGGAATGAGGGGATTGCCTTGCCCTCACTCTTGTTGTATAGGCCTGGCGGAGGAGGGATCTGGACTCTCTTGACCTCCGGGGGAGGGATCTTGTAGGGTTGCTCTCCCCTGAATATAATGTTGTGGTTGGGCGGAGGCTAGCACCCCCATTTTCGGCCTGACCGGGTTGCGTGTGTAGCAACTGCGGCTTCGGCCTCGCCTCCCCTAGCAGGCGGTGGGAAGCAGATCTCCTCTTCTTCCTCCTCTCCGGGCAGGATGAAGAGTGCTGATAGAGTATTACAGGAGACAACCTACTCCTTATCGGCCTTAGCGGCCTTTCTTTTCTTCTTCTTTTGTTTCTTTTTCTTCTTTGCTTCAGCAGGCGCCTGCCCCCAGAACAGACTGTCCTCTTTATCGGATGCTGCATCATCATCTTCTTTTTGCTCAAGCAAGAGCTGCTCCAGTTCTTGCCATGGGACATGGTCCCATACCAGCAAGGGCTTCAATCCGGGCTGCACATACTCATATAGCCCCTCTATAAGGTCTTGTAGTTTGCGGACCCCCAGACTGGTTTCCTTAGCTACTGGCAGCGGAGTTTGTCTCCTCCGATTATGTGTAGGTATTCTGATGACTGTAGGTGGAGTGGTCCACACAGGTGCTGCCACCGGCGGAGCAGGTCGTGGTGTGATGCCACGGACATGTGCTCCCACTTTCAGACGTCCAAGTTTTCCACAATAAAGACAAGACATGTTTCTTTTGTTGGATGCATGGGATTTCACATGAAAGTTTTTAGCATGCACATTTTGAACATTCACACTATTTTTCAGATTGGCTTGAGTTCTTGGCACAATGGGTTGCTGAGAGTTAGATTTAGAGGTGCTAGGTGTACATGTGCTATGAACAAATGAAGTGTATAACTTACTTTCATTTTTTTTCTTGTTCACAGGATTAAACCCCAGCCCTTCTCTTTGAAAGTTCACTTTCATCCCTAATAATTTGTCCAAATTTTCTTGACCATTCACAAATCTAGACAGTGAAGCATTCAAATCAAGGATTTCAGATTCAAGAGATGCAATGTGCAATTCATAGGAAACCATCTTATTTTCACACGAATTGACTTGTTCATGTAAGGTAGCATTGATGGTTTTATGACTTTCTATTTCTTGCAACAAAGTATGCACTTTTTCAGATTCATCAATATTCACAGATTTTTCTTTTTCAAAGATAAGCAATCTTTCAGAAATGGCATTGTTCAACTGTTTTAATTCTTCATTTTCAGTTTTGAATCTTAAGCATCCATCACATGAAGAAGTTTCACGAATGGATTTTTCAAGATGCTTCAATCTCCCTTCAAGCAAAGAATTTTGGATTAACAATGCATCGTTTTCCTTTTGAACACTTTGAAGTTTAGAACATTTGTTACAAGAGCTATTCTCATGAGAAGCATGTTCAGATTTCTTTTTCAATTTTGTGTTTTCAGACTTAACTTTCTTGTACTTAGCAACCAACTCTTCATAGGTATTCAACAACTCTTCATAGTTAAATTCATCTTCATTATCAGAGTCAGAATTCACCTTTGATCTTGATCCACTTTGCTGGTCACTCCCTCGATCACTTGTGGCCGCTACAAGGCATCTGTCTTTGTGCTCTTCCTTGATGTCTGCCAATCCATCGAGTATTTCCTTCACGGATCTGCAATGAGAGACAAAGGGGAAATAGTTAGAATCAACTGCAGCAATAAGCAACTTTAAAACCAAGCAATTTTGATCATGTTTGCACTTTTGATTTTAAGTCCAAACATTTTTTCCTTTAGGCAATTCAGGAGGACCATGTGAAATAAGCTTTCATAGCTTAGGGTCATATGAATTGACTAGACTAAACATTCTACCTAACCACAAATCAAGGTTACAGTCATCAAACACTGGTGGAGAAGTCAAAGTGTACATCATGGTAGTCATCAATCTGGATCACTCTAGATCGTTAGATCTATGAAATTAGAGCCTTAGCTCTGATACTAATTGAAGTCCCGCGATCAATGACACCCAAGAGGGGGGGTGAATTGAGTGTTTACCAATTTTAAGAAAACTTTTGGCCTTTTTGAGATATGTGATAAACACTCTAACCAGGAGGTTGAAATCTGTTCAACTACACATTCAAAAACAACGTACACCACCTCTTACACTAGTTGGCAAGACAAACGCTATGTAGAGGAATTAACACCTTTAAACAAGGTTGAGATAATTAACTAAGCAAGGAAGCAGATTCTCTCAATCTCTCCGTTCCCACATGATCATATAATGGATATAACAAACAAGCCACACAAATGTTCAAACCAAACCACAATGCACAGTAGTTTTAAGGTGGTTCGGATGCAACGACGGCAATCCTATGTCCACCCCTCACCAAAACCGGCGAGGCTTCACTCGGGGATAAATCCCCAAACGGAGACGACGCTCCAAACACACACGCAGGACGATGCCTGCACACACACACGGGGATGAAGTCTCCAACGCGATCCAACACGCAGATCACACACATGCTGCGACAAGTGCAACACTCCACACACAAATACTATGATCTGAATAAAATCACACACACATGACCACGGATCCAACAACGATCCATACACACACAAGTTCTTGCAGTTTATGATGAAACACAAATATGAAACTCCAAGCACAAGACACCAAAATAAATAAACCATAGTTTAGAATGCTCTTGATTTAGGCTCCCCCAGAGTGTATGCTCCGGATGTTCGCGTTGATTCCTTCTTCACCTGAATGGCTTAAGACTCAGCTTGAATGGCCTTGTATTGGATGTAGGTTTCCTTGTAGGGAGTACTGTTCACTGCTACAATACTTCTTCTTCTCTTCACTTGGACAGCCTTCCCTTAAGCTCTTCTTGAGATCCTTGCTTGATTGTAACTCCCTGGCTTTGGAAGATGACTGAATGGCTTCAGTTGATGCTTGAATGGCTTTGATCGGATGAAGAACTTGGTGGAAGGAATGTTGTTCACAATCATTGCAGCAACCTTTCCTTGATAGCTACTATCTTGATCTCTCTTTGTTGATTTGTTGTTGCTTCAGTTCATGGGAAGATGAAGGCTTCAAAATAGATCTTGGATCTTCAGCTATGATGAGGCTTTGATCTCCGAATCACTGTTCACGGCTACAGTGATATTCCTCCTCTTTCTTGAGCCAACTTGATCCCTCTTGTTCTCTTATAGTCTTTTAGGGTTCATGACCTCAAAGAGATGTTTTATAACACTTGGAAGGTTAGGAGACAAGCTCCAGACCCAGATCCATAATTTATGGGGTGATTGGGAGCATTGGGATTAAAGAAATGGGTGAGAGGATCTCTCCACGGATTGAAAACAAAAAGTCAAAGTTGGAGGCTTTGAGGCTGGCGGTCGACCGTAGGTGGGCTGGCAGTCAACTGGAACCTAGAATTCCTGTAGATGTTGAGGTGCTAGAATTTTCGGTCGACCGCTATGGGTCTGGCGGTCGACCGCTCTAAGAAAAACTGAAGTTTTCTGAATTCTGGTAATTTCGGTCGACCGCCAGCTACATGTCGGTCGACCGCCAGCTACAGTAAATTCCAGACCTTTTAGGTTTCACCCCCGAACTCCATTGCAACCCATTTAAGTCTGAGGCTTCAAACTCCTTTGATCTTGGGGAATATATGTTGAGTGTTTTGACCTAAAAAACCATAGAAAAAGGATTATAACTTTGATCAATAATTGATGTGGTAATTGCATGAAGTACATGTATGAAACCCCTTTGGCCATTTGGTAGTTTCAATCAATCAACAAGAGCTTATTGTAAACCGTTTGAGCAAGATATAAGTACCATTATTCCAATTTTCAAGCAAGTTTCTCATGAGTTGTTTCAACATAATGTAAGCTCAAAATGATATGTGAAATATGTATTGGAGTTCAAAAAGTGATTTACATTGAGACCCAATTTCACATATAAGATTGGAACACTTGTTGCTTTCACAAATGCATGTATGTAACCAAGATCCATGAAGAGTATGCATGGGAAGCATTCAAAGCACATGTTCAAGTCAATCATATTCAACCAATCGACAGGAACAATCAACCATTTAGTTTAGTTATCATCATTCACTTAATCGTACATGAACATCAAAACCATCATCATTCACTTAATCGCACATGAACATCAAAACCATGACTTCAACAACCATCAAAACCAAGGCATCACACAAGAAGTTTAGTTATCATCAAAACCATAGTTCAACAATCTCTCCCTTTTTGATGATGACAAACGAAGTGATGATGACAAACTAAATGAGGATACAACATGTTCTTCTCCCCCTAACACAAGGAATCATGAATCTTTTTCTCCCGACAAAGGAAATCATGAATCATCTTTTTCTCCCCCTTTGACATTATCAAAAAGCGGGATAAGGCAAAGCTTTCTCCCGTAACAACAAGCAAAACGAAACCAACGAAGCAGGAGCAATTCTTGCTCCCCCTTTGACAGTATCAACAGGCGGATGAACGTCAATCTATTAGCCACATTAACACTATCAAGATGAAGGGAAGAAACCACTGAAGTCCAAAAAATAGCATGATGAATGAGCAAGGGATAATGACCCACGTTTGAAATTCTGATGAAGCATGAGTAAATTATAAGCAAGTGGGTTCATGGAATGTCTGGGAGGCACCAAAACATGTTTTTGTTGATTTTCATGTTTGCAGATTTTTATTTGTTTTGTGATACCAATGGTTGCATGTGGGGATACCAATTTTTGATCACTTGGACGTGCTAGGATGAGTAGAGCTAATTTCACGCTTCTCCCCTTGGTCAAACAAAATCCAAAGCTTATTTAACAGGTGTGCAACATGTGAAGTCCATTCAATTTTTGGGTTTTTATTATTTTTTAGATTTTTAATTTTTTATTTGTGATTTGAAATGTATGAGATGCAACATATGCATGTGATGACATGTGAGATGCATAAACAAACAAATAGACAAATACGTAGATATGCATGCAACACAACTCCCCCGTACTTATATAAGAAGGGAATCGGTATAAGAAGGATGCAAGAGAGTCATGCTAACAGAAATGCACATGTGTAGCACATGGGAGAATGTGCAATCATATATGAGATTCATGCAATTGCTAAAGCAGTCAATAAATTTTCTGAATACATAATGAATCAAATTTTCAGATGTGTAAGTGAGTAACATGAAAAATGATAGTTGCAATATGGATATTCAGATTTTCAGATTAACACAAAAAGACATTTTACAGACTGCACTTCAATTTTGAAAATATCGTATTGGAGGCTACGCTCTACCACAATGAGTTTTCACCAACATTTTTCAACTCAACCAATATCACGTGATAATCAAAATTTTTCAAGAGTGATCAGGTTTAAATAATTCCTTTTTACGCGAGTAGACGCATGGAGCTCATGTCAGAATCCCCGGTTACTCAGAATACTGAACCATTTCACCTCATTTTGAACAGAGATATAAGTCAACACTTTTCAGATATGAACCACATCACGTCTCAGGTGACATGTGCCCAGTTTACTCAGTGAGACCGATCATTTCTCTATCTTTCATTTTCATTTCAGATTTTTCAATAAGGATGGGTAGGCAACTTTTTTCTCAACTGTCTCTTCAACATACATGCAGCAAGTTTAACATCTCGAGAGTGTTAAAAAGAAATTCATATATCCTTATCATTAACCCTCATTTTCATATTTTGTGCATGAAGTGTGCGAATTTGATTCAACATGTATACGAAAATATCATGAATACATAACAGTGCAACTCCCCCTAAATAGAAGCACTTATGAAATAAGAACTCTCCCAGAGTGTACGACATGAAACACTCCAATAATGACTCAAATGCAGCATTATTTATCAAGAAGACATAAGGCCATAGAAATGCCAAGGGATGGGGGTGAATAGCATATAATATCAAGCAAGCACACAGAGGGAATGTATGCAACATGCAATGTAAGTATGCAACTGAGACCAATCAAATGGATACCAATTGAATGAACTGAATGCAACTAAGGCATGAGTTCTATTGCAATGCAACATTTGATCATATGATAGTGAAATGCAATATGCCAGAATAAAATGCAATATGGTGTAACACTTCTGATGCCATATGAATGAACTAACTTTAGCTAATGCATGAATTCTAATGCAATGTAAAATTTAACATGGGTGCAAAATGTGAGTTTTTGGTTTTTCATTTGAGTGAATTAAATGCACCAAATGCATTGGATTCTGATGCATCCATCCTATAGCTGTATGGGAATGGAAGGCATGATGCGAAAGCAAGATTAGAGCTTTGATCTTCAAGCCAGTGTGACAAGTTCTCATGAAATCATCCACATTCTGTTAATGAATCAACAAATATTTTTCATTCACTAGTTTTGAAATGAGAAATCATCCAAAAGTCAAATATTTGAATCATTCATTCCAAAAAACATATTTTCAATTTAAATGATTCAGCTTAAAAATTCATTCATAACTCAACCATTCACAAGCCAGTCAGGATTTTCAAAATCTGGTACGAGACCGAGATTTTAGTCCGAAGACCCAGCTCAACGCATAGGGAATGCTTCCAAGTGGACATAGTCCACTCTTCCACAAACGCCATTTGATATACCAGATATGCAGTGAAATTCAAAATGAGAAATATTCAATACACACTTTTCAAGCCAGTTAGACAAGTTCATCACAGCAAACTAGTGAAAGACAATTCAAGTTTGAATCAATACCTGTCATCCTAAAGTGTCACCAAATGACAAAAGACCATTGCATGAATTGACGAGGTTGAATTACCTTAGTTTAGATGACAAGATCGAAAGCCTTCATACACGAAGATTGCTAACCCCACGACGGTTAGTACTTCAAATTTTACTTTTCATACCTTTTCCTTGAGAATCCATTTTGATCCAAGCCTTTCACCTGCAATCCAAAGATGAGTAAGATTCAGTTCATTCACGAGGCTTATACCAAAATCTCCTTACAAAAATCCCTGCAAATTGTTCAGAAAAGGCATTATTAGTAGTTCAGACATTATTAGTAGTTTAAAGAGAGATATCATCCACATATGCTTGAACCACTAAAGTATATTTTACCTGATTTACCTCATGAGATGTGTTTAATCAACCTTACACATTCAACCAATTCTCAGTCAAAAGAGATGTACGCCTTTCATACCATGCCTTGGGTACTCATCAAAATCATTTCCTATCTCCTGGTGGTGGTGGAGGAAATTTATTAACATTTTTATCCTTGCAAGGTGTTCCTTAATTGATTCAAGCCTAGTCATGACTAGCCCATTTTCATTTGGCTTTTGGGAGTATGATCTACATCCACGGACAAGAAGATTTGATTTATCAGTTTCGATTAAGATTTATTAAGAATGATATGACAAATTCTTTTAACAACCAACATCCCCTAGACAGCTCTAGATGCAATGCATGACTCATATGTGAACCTAAACATTAATCCCATATGACGAATGTGGTTGTTCCTCCTTAGTGTGTGCATGAATGTAATATGTTCAGTGACAATCCAATGCCATATGTAGCCTTTTAAGTAAATGACTCATAGTACTAGGCGGAGAACTTAGATCCGAAGATCACCTCACGCGTAGTGATAGTTTTCAGACAGGCTTAACCTGCCCTTCCACATGTCACCATTTGGTATACTATGTAATCATGGATGACGAAGGCAGGGGGATTGCAATGCATTATGGCATAAATACGCAATGTTCATCTTTTGCATGATAGAGTATGAAGGTGTATGCAAACTCAATATGTGTAGTGAAATCATGATCTGAAGAATCTTCAAGCTCTCCTACAACAAGATGCTATATGACAAGTGATATATGCACAGATATACAAACAACTATGGATGGAATGCATGTACCAACATGTGCAGTAACACAATACTATTCAGCACAATATGAATCAAACCATGACACAAGTATTGAAGAGAGAGAGGGATATCACCTGAGTTTTCAAATTTTAGTTTTTGATTTTTCTTTTAACCTGATTTATGCCACTTGACCCGTGTGCCTTACCTTCTTGACAAAGATAGATTTCATACTTTACATTCACATGGCACATCTGTAAAATAGATTTCTCATTTGACATTCTTAGGTACCCAAACCATCTTGGGTCCTTGTGGGTTAACAACAACATGGGCATGCGATTCCCAACTTTTGATAACATTCAAATCATCATTTTTCTTTAGAAAACAATCATGCTTAATATTTCCATATTTGCCATAGTGATGGTTGAAGGCGCGTGGCATCATATTCTTTCTTCTCATGGGTTCTACTGATTTGTGTGTGTGAGTATGATGTGTTGAGTGGGAGTTCTTTCTCTTCAACAATAACCAGCAATGTGAAGTTATATGACCCCTATTACCATAGTGATTGCAATGTATGGAAGATTTTATGGTGAAAGCTCTCTTGGCATTTTTCAAAACATCTTGATTTCTACATGCTCTCAAATCATCATTCTTCATAGTGAAACAATCATGCTTCAGGTGTCTAAGTTTTCTACAATAAAGACAAGACATGTTTCTTTTGTTAGATGCATGGGATTTTGCATGAAAGTTTTTAGCATGCACATTTTGAACATTCACACTATTTTTCAGATTGGGAGTTAGATTTAGAGGTGCTGGGTGTACATGTGCTATGAACAAATGAAGTGTATAACTTGCTTTCAAATTTTTTCTTGTTCACAGGATTAAACCTCAGCCCTTCTCTTTGAAAGTTCACTTTTATCCCTAATAATTTGTCCAAATTTTCTTGACCATTCACAAATCTAGACAGTGAAGCATTCAAATCAAGGATTTCAGATTCAAGAGATGCAATGTGTAATTCATAGAAAACCATCTTATTTTCACACGAATTGACTTGTTCATGTAAGGTAGCATTGATGATTTTATGACTTTCTATTTCTTGCAACAAAGCATGCACTTTTTCAAATTCATCAATATTCACAGATTTTCCTTTTTCAAAGATAAGCAATTTTTCAGAAATGACATTGTTCAACTATTTTAATTCTTCATTTTTAGTTTTGAATCTTAAGCATTCATCACATGAAGAAGTTTCACGAATGGATTTTTCAAGATGCTTCAATCTCCCTTCAAGCAAAGAATTTTGGATTAACAATGCATCATTTTCCTTTTGAACACTTTCAAGTTCAGAACATTTGTTACAAGAGCCATTCTCATGAGAAGCATGTTCAGATTTCTTTTTCAATTTTGTGTTTTTAGACTTAACTTTCTTGTACTTAGCAACCAACTCTTCATAGGCATTCAACAACTCTTCATAGTTAAATTCATCTTCATTATCAGAGTCAGAATTCACCTTTGAGCTTGATCCACTTTGCTGGTCACTCCCTTGATCACTCGTGCCCGCTACAAGGTATCTGTCTTTGTGCTCTTCCTTGATGTCTGCCAATCCATCCAGTATTTCCTTCGCGGATCTGCAATGGGAGACAAAGGGGAAATAGTTAGAATCAACTGCAGCAATAAGCAACTTCAAAACCAAGCAATTTTGATCATGTTTGCGCTTTTGATTTTCAGTCCAGACATTTTTATCTTTAGACAATTCATGAGGACCATGTGAAATAAGCTTCCATAGCTTAGGGTCATATGAATTGACTAGACTAAACATTCTACCTAACAACAAATCAAGGTTACAGCCATCAAACACTGGTCGAGAAGTCAAAGTGTACATCATGGTAGTCATTGATCCGGATCACTCTAGATCGTTAGATCTATGAAATTAGAGCCTTAGCTATGATACCAATTGAAGTCCCGAGATCAATGACACCCAAGAGGGGGGGGTGAATTGAGTGTTTATCAATTTTAAGAAAACTTGTAGCCTTTTTGAGATATATGATAAACACTCTAACGAGGATGTTGAAATCTGTTCAACTACACATTCAAAAACAACGTACTCCACCCCTTACACTAGTTGGCAATACAAACGCTGCGTAGAGGAATTAACACCTTTAAACAAGGTTGAGATAATTAACTATGAAAGGATGCAGATTCTCTCAATCTCTTCGTTCCCACATGATCATATAATGGATATAACAAACAAGCCACACAAATGCTCAAACCAAACCACAATGCACAGTAGTTTTAAGGTGGTTCAGATGCAACGACGGAAATCCTACGTCCACCCTCACCAAAATCGGTGAGGCTTCACTCGAGGATAAATCCTCAAACGGAGACGACGCTCCAAACACACACGCAGGATGACGCATGCACACACACACGGGGACAGGCCCCAATACACACACACACACACACGAAGACGAAGTCTCCAACACGATCCAACACGCGGATCACACATACGCTGCGACTAGTGCAGCACTCCACACACAAATACTATTATCTGAATAAAACCACACACACACGTAGATCTAGGAAGACCTACGCACACACGAATCAAATACGACACACACACACGACCACGGATCCAACAACGATCCACACACACACAATTTCTTGCAGTTTATGATGAAACACAAATATGAAACTCAAAGCACAAGACACCAAAATAAATAAACCACGGTTTAGAATGCTCCTAATTTAGGCTCCCCCTGAGTGTATGCTCCAGATGTTCGCGTTGATTCCTTCTTCACCTGAATGGCTTGAGACTCAGCTTGAATGGCCTTGTATTGGATGTAGGTTTCCTTGCACGGAGTACTGTTCACTGCTATAGTACTTCTTCTTCTCTTCACTTGGACAGCCTTCTCTTAAGCTCTTCTTGAGATCCTTGCTTGATTGGAACTCCCTAGCTTTGGAAGATGACTGAATGGCTTCAGTTGATACTTGAATGGCTTCGATCGGATGAAGAACTTGGTGGAAGGAATGTTGTTCACGATCGTTGCAGCAACCTTCCCTTGATAGCTACTATCTTGATCTGTCTTGGTTGATTTGTTGTTGCTTCAGTTCATGGGAAGATGAAGGCTTCAAAATAGATCTTGGATCTTCAGCTATGATGAGGCTTTGATCTCCGAATCACTGTTCACTGCTACAGTGATATTCCTTCTCTTTCTTGAGCCAACTTGATCCCTCTTGTTCTCTTAGAGTCTCTTAGGGTTCATGACCTCAAAGAGAGGTTTTATAACCCTTGGAAGGTTAGGAGACAAGCCCCAGACCCAGATCCACAATTTATGGGGTGATTGGGAGTATTGGGATTAAAGAAATGGGTGAGAGGATCTCTCCACGGATTGGAAACAAAAAGTCAAAGTTGGAGGCTTCGAGGCTGGCGGTCGACCGGAGGTGGGCTGGCGGTCGACCGGAACTGAGAATTCCTGTAGATGTTGAGGTGCTGGAATTTTCGGTCGACCGCTATGGGTCTGGAGGTCGACCGCTCTTAGAAAAACTGAAGTTTTCTGAATTCTGGTAATTTCGGTCGACCGCCAGCTACAGGTCGGTCGACCGCCAGCTATAGTAAATTCCAGACTTTTTAGGTTTCACCCCCAAACTCCATTGCAACCCATTTAAGTCTGAGGCTTCAAACTCCTTTGATCTTGGGGAATATATGTTGAGTGTTTTGACCTAAAAAACTATAGAAAAAGGATTATAACTTTGATCAATAATTGATGTGGTAATTGCATGAAGTACATGTATGAAACTCCTTTGGCCATTTGGCAGTTTCAATCAATCAACAAGAGCTTATTGTAAACCATTTGAGAAGATATAAGTACCATTATTCCAATTTTCAAGCAAGTTTCTCATGAGTTATTTCAACATAACGCAAGCTCAAAATGATATGTGAAATATGTATTGGAGTTCAAAAAGTGATTTACATTGAGACCCAATTTCTCATATAAGATTGGAACACTTGTTGCTTTCACAAATGCATGTATGTAACCAAGCTCCATGAAGAGTATGCATGGGAAGCATTCAAAGCACATGTTCAAGTCAATCATATTCAACCAATCGACAGGAACAATCAACCATTTAGTTTAGTTATCATCATTCACTTAATCGCACATGAACATCAAAACCATCATCATTCACTTAATCGCACATGAACATCAAAACCATGACTTCAACAACCATCAAAACCAAGGCATCACACAAGAAGTTTAGTTATCATCAAAACCATAGTTCAACATTCGGGAAGTCCCCCATATCGACTAAATGTTCCAGCCATATTGCAGGTGAAAACCTGCATCCTTCTTCTCTGTCGATGGACCCTCCTTTTAGCCTGGTCCGAGAAAGTCAGCCTCTCGAACACAGAGATTCTTCTTTTATCTTCCCGCCTAGGGGTGGTTTCGTCGGCTTCGACCTCAAAGCCATCATCATAGCCATTATCATCGACTGATGACACCATCATCCTTTCTCCTGCATCTTCTTCAACTGCCATTTATAGGCAGTAGTCTTCACTGGCTGCGACTGCTTGCATCAACCAATGTTGTCCAAGCGAGGGGTTGCCTATCCCTCGGAAATAATTCTTGACCAGATTGGCCATCTCTTTTTGACCCCGTTCTTGATGCAGCACTGGGGATAGTTGTCGACCTCCCGCAGGAGGAATATAAGCAAGCCGAGCTTGGTCGGCCTATTACTGAAATCTTCATCTCATGGCAGGAATGTTGGCTTGGCGGGCGCAGGCCCGGAAGCTTTCACGGTGCGGAAGGTCCATAACAACCTCTTCTTCTTTCGAGGCCAGGCCCATTTTCTTCCTCACTTCAACTTCATCGCGTGTAGGACGGCGGCGAAGTGGTGCGGCTTACTGAACAGGTCGGACCCTCTTGGGGACCCACACCGGCTTGAAATTTCTTGGCCTTGGGGCCAGCTTCTCTTGGCCATAGTGGCCAGCTTCTTCTATTTCCACCCTCCTTCCAGCGAGGGCTTGGTATGAGTTATGGACAGGGACGGGAGGGATGACCCGGTCCGGGACTATTCGTGCGTCACATCCGTTGAGGAAGACGCGCACACCGCCGACCATCATGGATTTACCAGACGGAGATAGGGATCCGGTAACCACAGTAGTGCTCCTCCGGCCTTGCTTGCGTTGGCGACCTCAAGAGTTTTTGTTGGAAGCATCGGGGCGGGCCCCAGGAACAGCGTGGTGCACCAGGCAGCTGGTGACCTGAGTTGGACTCTTGAGTGAGTCGTGGCAGCATCGAGCCTTTAGAGGCTCCATCTTCTTTGTAGCTCCCTCGATGGTCTCCGAGAGTTCCACTTCCAGCATATCCACAAAGGCTAACCCCAAGAAGTTGGGGAAGCCAACAGCAGCAGGAAAGTTGCCAAACACCATGGGCACCACCAGGTACCCTTGCGCATGACCAGCAACAATTGATGGGCCGAAGCCGACGCCAGTCAGTTCAATTGTTGCCATCGTTCACCTGAGATAAATAGACAAACAGTCAGTATTCTTGGGGGAAACCCCCAAAGGCATCCTCTCTTGGCAAAGAGATGAAGGGAGACTCGAGTCCCACCGGGCGTGCCAGACTTGTCTGACGATCTTTTTAAGGCTTTATCCTTATTCATTTTTTTATTTTTTTTATTTGTTTGTTTATTTATTAGGTGTGCCAGTCACCGAAATGACAAATTTGTTATGCGCTAGATCTGACTTGGTCAGTCGATTATGATGTCCGTATCGGGACCCGGAGTCTGTCACACCATAAAGGCTATGATGTTAATTACATCCTCTAAGATAGAGGATAATCCTTGATTAATTGCCAAGAAAGGATGCCTGGGGGGGGTAACATGAAGGCATAGAAAGTGCTGACTGAATGCATTAATTGTATGCTGTGAGATGCAGTCGTTTGGTTGACCGTCCATGCGAGATGCAGCAGGTTGTTAATTGGTTTATTCATGTGATAAGAGATGCAATCGTAGTTACTCAGATGGCAATGTATGCTGATGCAGATACATGCTCATATTTTTGAAATGGACACTCGATGCAACTGGAGGTGTCAAAATCTCCTTTTACTCTTTTATTTAATTAGGTTTCTTGGGCCAACTAGGGCTTTAGCATTAAGTGTCAAGGGCTGACACACCGACAGTTAAGTGCATATGAGGTTGATGCATGTTCAGATATAATTAGCCTAAAATGGTGTGGTAGCTAACTGACGTTAAAATGGCGCGATACCAATATGAAGGCTAATTCGGCGTGATGGCTAGCTGGGATAATACATCGCGATGGCCAAATGGAAGCTAATACTGCACGCCTTGGGCGCGCCGGATAGAGGCTCAAAGAAGCTAAATGGATTATGTGTCTAGTGCTAAAACGGTGTAGGGGGGTGCCAGAAATTGGGGCGCCGGATTAGGGCCGCGACGGATTAAAGGGTTTTTGGTTTATTTGAGTTCTGATTGAACTTTAGGCAGATTTATTAAGACTTTGTTGAGATTTTAGAAGATTAGAAAACTCATCAGGCCCCAGTATCACTGTAATCGAGGCAATTACAGACTTATGTTAGGTTACTACTCAAGCATAGTCTTCAATAAACATGTCCAAACATATCAACTGTAAATTAGACTAAGTCCTCCGTCTAAATTTTGGTAGCACCTCCCCATGATTGGGGGGTTACAGGGGCGAAGCGGAGACAGTCCCACGAGTTCGGGGTACGCTCCTTTAAGGCCGGGAGTGCCAAACAGTGATCGGCGGACTACGTTAGAGGGAAAAGACCCCGAGGGCTAGCCTGCTAGGGGTATCCATCTCCACGAGTCAAAAAGAAACAATTGAGGGACGGCTGAGATGAGAAGTCACCTCGAGGGCCAGCCTACGAGAGGTAATCTTCTCACAACCACCACCCCTCCCTCAAGAAGAAGGTGGATTTGATGTTGGGCTCAGCCCTGTGGATATTCATTAGGTGAGTCACAGGGTTCATATCATTAGAAGATATGACTCTGTAGCTCGACAATGATTGAAGATGGTAGGAAATGTTCCCCTCCCCGGGCAGTACGTCCTTCGAAAGGATAGATTACTAAAGAACACTATGACTGGAACACATTCAATCGGGGAACGGGCAGCCAGTGACCACATGCACATGTGCCTCGGAGAAATATGTCAAAGAAGAGCCACTAGACTGGACTCAGGGACAGAAGGGCCAGCCAATAGACCAAGCTCTTGAAAGAGGAAAATGGTCGAATACCTCGACAGCAGCTACAGTATATGCAGATACACGATAATAATAGCGGGGTGTTCATTCTCCCAGCCTTGAACCGTGAACAAGGATGCAATGGGGAGCCACCTCCTAGGGCGAAGGGCGATGCACTAACATGCGATCGTCCAGCCGGGAGAGAACATACGATCATACGGGTTCATCCACACAATTCATATGACAGAGAGAGAGCCCCGGGGAGGGGGACTATTGATGTTGCGTCGAGAACCTGAGGCATATTCGATGGTAGAAAACCCAAACTAGTAACACATAAGAGATAGAAGAGATGGAAACATACACACGCTCATTCATTCAATCGATCACACGGTGAAAGTATCATAGCATATTCAGCTCGGCGTTGTCGCCTAAGACTGATTTCATTCTCGAAAGAAAGAAAACAGAGACGATCAGAGAAAAGGGGTTCGAAGAATGCCCCAGGATCATATCATCGCCCTTCGATTACATTGCTCCGTGGAGCGACATTAGCAGAAAAGAGAAAGAAAACAACAGAAGCAGACGCCACCAGACTCGCCAACCCACCTCGGAGCTTTGCAGTATAGAACGGCAGAGAAAGACATAGTATCGAGACGGACGAGCTCTCTGTTTCCCCCCTTCTTCCTCTCCCCGCTTTTCTCTCTCTCTCTCTCTTTCTCTTGCTTATGATTGTCTATCTGCCTCTTCTGTTCATTCTTCTTGTTGTTGTTCTCCCTTCTTTTGTTCTCGAACGTAAGGCCCATTATATAAGCGATCCTTCGAACGAGTTTAATCCGACGCGGGGTTTAGCGCTCCAGTTTAAGGCCATTCACACGTGTCGGATTCGGGCTGAATGGGGTACGTAAGTTTAGAAGGCTGCCCAAGGCCAAAAGGGCGCGCCGGATTCGAGGGGCGCGCCAGTTTAGGACGGGCGCGCCGGATTCGAACCCTTTGATTGCATTAGCCCGACACAGATTCGACAACGGGCTTCGGACTGACCTCGGGGGTTGCTGTGATCTTTCATCTCTTTGTGCTCTTGCCGGGGCCTGGGAGAGAACATAGACGAGACTTCTGGGACGCCAAATGGCTATTTTTGGAACTTGTGTACCTTAAGCTCGAACACGCTGGTTTTCCGCTGACATGGCTCTCAGCACAACAGCTTGTATTGCCGGCTCGCCTCGACTTGCATTGGTATCTCCCACGGGTAGTGATATGCCGCCTGGGGTGTTTCCGCCTCGACCGGGCGATCATCTGGTCACTGATGGGTCCAATGTGCTGAGGAGCCGTACCTGTGCCGGGTAATCGGGGTCTTCTGCTGACAGAGCCTTCGGTCCTTTGTTCTGAGGGGCCGATGGCATTCTTCCTCCTCAGGAGAGTCTTCATTCAGGTGGTGAGCCACCGGGTAAACCATCGTCCTTGGTCGGGTGACATGTGTAGGGTAGCGGCACGACGGAGTCGACGCCGGATCATTAGGCAGGCTTAGTCGCGCTGCCGGTTGGTTGTGGATTCATCTCGACTCTCCTGAGGCGAAGTCCCCGGTGTTCATTCCAGGAGACTCGAGGCTCTGGCAGCTTGAGAAGTATTCAATATGTTGATCTTCATCGACTTCTGTGCTTCAATGGGCCGTATCATTCATCTTTGCGGCTTGATCACCGTTGAGTATATTTTGAGTGCCAACAGAGCCTCCTTCACACGTCGGCAAAATGAGCAGGCCTTCACACCAGCTTCAGAACAACGCGGCCACAGTTTTTACACCTGCTCTCACACAGTCGACAAGGCCAAAAGGCTAGCAAGCTCTTCACATACAAAGCCAACGTGAAAACAAAGAGAAAGAAGAATTCAAATTGTGGGCTTGGTGTATTCACATGAGGAAACAGGGGCTACTTGGAGCCTATAAAAGGAAGTCATATGGCATTAAGCTCTCCCTAATAAACAATAAATAGTAGGCACATAACGTAGATAGCTCTCCCCCCCTCTTATGTAGCATTCTTTCCCTTCATTAGGTTTCTCCATTTTATTTTTGTTATTGTTCTACTGTGTTGTAATTTATTTATTTGTTGTAACTTTTATCCACTCGTGAGTTTGCATTAATTCATGTTTTAATATTTTGCATAATCTATCTCCATCTCTCGAATATTATTCCAAAATTCTTTCTCGATCATTTTATGAAATACTTCCAAAGATGATCAAGAGACGCGGTTCCGATCCAGTTGAGTGTACGTGGTCGTTCCCGACGACTCGTAAATCAAAGGCTCGAGGAGACGACGTCGTTATCACACCACGGCCGCACCAAATCTATCCCACTTCGTCTATTTTATTTCACATTTAATTTTATGATTTCTTTAGATTCATTTATTTTCATGCAAGTTTATTTTTTCTCTAGTTTAAACTCACTCAAAAACTCATTTTTCAAGACATAAGAATTTTCCAACTAAGCTTAAATGACATCATTTCTTCCTCGTGGGATCGACCCGTTCTTACCACTTTACTCGTGTTTTTAAATCCATTTAAGTGAGTGAGTGCGGTTTTATAAATATTGAAATTGTGTGGCACGGTATTTTTAAACGACGGGTGCCGAGCGCATCAGTCACTTGTGGCTTCGATGGCGTCAATTGTATCATCGGTGGCCTCAAACAAGCCACACATTTACTGGTTTAGCCTTCTATCCTTTCTACCTCAATATAGTTTCCAGTTGCTCTATGATGCGGTCCTTTCCACCCCTTTTACCCCTTGTTTGTAATCGATTTTTCCCTATTTTCCATGTTGGATGATCTATTTAGTTTATATGAACGGTTGTTTATGCACGCCAATATAATGCGGTTTAGTTAAGATGTAGTTTTCATTTCTTAGTCGCAAGGGGTTGTGATTTACCCATGAGGTTGTTTCAAATTACATCTCTAACATACCTAGATTTCATGCCACAGTGATGCTTATTTTTGTCGATTTAATGCATCTTTCATATATGTATAAGTACATACCACAGTTATGTAGTAGAATGGCTAAAAGGCATCCTTAGCATGAGGTCTCAAGTAAGTGCCTCATACCTCCACTCTGAATGTAGAATGGCTAAAAGGCATCCTTATCATGTAGTAGCCTTATGCAGATTTAAATGTATTTACATTTCACTTCTTCCTTCTTGTTTTGTTGTTAATGATTATTTTAAATTTATTTGTAATTCCATAAATGTATCTTCGCATCTTTAGACTTTGGTTGATGATACTCTATCCTGTGCAAATCTTTTGTGTAGGCTTCTGAAAACCTATTGACATGGGAAAATATAAGTGTTATGTAGTGTGGGTTGGTCGAGCACCTGATATATATTGCACATGGCCAGAATGTTACGCTGAAGTTAATGGATATCCAGGAGCTCAGTATAAGGGATTCTATTCTATAGAGGAGGCAGAACATGCTCATTATGGGGTCTTGACTACCTGCAATGACAATTCAACCCCAATGCATGGTTCTAGTGCACTACAACCATCCAAGTCAATTGATGTCACCCCTCCCCAACTAAGAAACAAGATGCAGATGGAAATCCCCTCCATGTCATGCATCATCATTGTCCTGCTTATGTTATGTGTCTTTATGTTATTTCTAATATTAGTAGGACTTATCTTCATGCTCATAGTTCATCGTTAGGATCCCTTTATTTGTTTTAATGAAACATGAATTGTAATTTGGTATCAATGTGTTTGATCAGTAACTTTAGATTTGATGGGCAATACATTCTCTCATTATTCCTCCCTTTATTCATCATCTTGTGTATGTATAAATTATGACATGGCATTAAATCAACTACATTTTGATGTATGAACTACTTATTTCTATTGGGGAAAAAAAGATTACATTGTACGTAAGCCAAGAGATCATAGCTAGAGCATATGCCAGACTGTATACATATGTGAAATCAATTACCTATGTGAGATCAATTATATGGTCGCAACGGTAGTGCATGTGTTTGTTGGCACCAAAAAAAGAGAGAAAAGAATAAAAAAAGAGTGAAAAGGGGGGCCAAGCTCAATACAAAAAGGAGAAGAAAAGAACAATTTGAATGGGCAGGATGTGAATGGGCCGAATGGGCCGGATGGCCCTTCTGCCTTGCCCTTCGATCTATATTGTATATTCTACAGGGGTTTCCTTTGTGTAATATTCTTTCAAGAGGAAATGAGATACATGGCTTCGATCCCTGATTTCTTTTGTGCAACAAAAAAAAAACATGGACATGGAGTCGAGTCTGTTGGTCCCTGGGTAGGCGAGCGGATAAGAAGGGGGGGTTGAATTGTCCCCCACACTAGATGGCAAATTAAAATACTACATAGCGGAACTCACACCCTTTAACAAGATTGAGGAAATTAACTAAACAAGGTAACTAATTCTCTCAATCTCTCCGTTCCCACACGATCATACAAATGGATATAACAATCAAACCACACAAACGCACAAACCAAACCAGAGTGCACAACGACTTTTAAGGTGGTTCGGGACCATGACGGGCTCCCTACGTCCACCCCTCATCAAACCTGGTGAGGCTTCACTCGGGAATAAATCCCCAACACGGAGACAATGCTCTAAACATACACGGGGACACGCCCCAACACACACACACGCGTGGAGACGGAGTCTCCCACACGATCCGACGACTGGATCACAACACACACACACACGCTTCAACAAACACAGCACAACGACACACACGACCGCACGCAGGCAATCAAAGATGACCGTATACACAGACGGTCACACACACAAAATGTATTTTCAGGTTCAAAAAATAAACACAAATAACAATATAAGCTCATATCGAAATAGAACACAGGGCAAACATCACAAAACAACAACTAAAGGATGTAGAGATTGTTACCCCTTTAATTTCCAAGACGAATAGAAATGGTAGCTTGAAGCTCTAGTCGGATGGTGATAATTTCAACGTCCTCTTGATCCTCTCCTAGATCTGCTGCACTTTTCCTTCTTCCACGATCTTCAAAACATCTTGGATGAAGATCAAATCTCCCCTTCTTTTCCCCTTTCTCTTCTTCTCCACTCTCTTGACCTACAAGATAGAAAACATTAGCTCAAATGGGGATTTCTAGTGAAATTCAGAGTTCACAAGAGAGCATATATAGATAACATGAAAAGACCATGATAACCCTTCTAGAACCATCCAAAAAGACCCCCAATAGGTCTACCATGAACCCAGGGGCAAAAGGGGTAAAAGGTTAGGCACGCGTGGGTTTATAAGACCTAGGATGGTCAAGGACAAGCCAAGACACAGATCCACAATTCCAGGGATGTATGGAGACTTTTGGGATTAAAAAACCCAAGGAGAAAGGCTTCATCCTTGTGGAGAAAACAAAGTCAACAATAGGGGCTGCGAAGTTGGCGGTCGACCGGTAGGAAGGGGCGGTCGATCGAAATTTTACAGGTGAATTTTCAGGCAGCACTGCCAATTTCAATCGACCTAAGCTATAGGGTCGGTCGACCTAGCTACAGTGTCGGTCATGTTGAGTCTCCTTGAATGATTTTGATGATAACAAAACTCTGAGTGAAGGATTTATCTAGGCCCGTGTCCAAGATTTCAATATTCGAGTCAAGGGGGTTCTAGTTTTAGTTTATCAACTCTATGGAAAAGTCATTAGCTTTATTTGAATCAATGTGTTTCCAAATGAGTTATTTATGTCCAAACAAACCCCAAAATGCTTGAAACAATCATTCACTTAAAAGCCATTGTCACCTTGATCAAATTCTCTGGGCTAACAATTCAATTTTGCAGGACTAGGCCATTCCGGTCGACCAATACCCTAGGGCTGGTCGACCAGTTTTACCAGAAACAAAGAATGCCAACATTTATAGGTTTCGGTCGACCAGGGGATAGTGGCCGGTCAACCGGAATTTCCAACAACGAAAAACTCCAATTTTTACAGGTTTCAGTCGACCGCCCCTATATTTCTGGTCGACCGAAATCCCTGAGGTAGCCCTTTTTGACTTTCTGGTTCAAGCTCGAGAAGAGGGTGTTTCTCCCATTTGTCTCAGTCAAGGAGTGATTTGTGGATCTGGTCTGGGGACTTGTCTCCTGACCTTCCAAGATCTATAAAAGATCTCATTGGATTCATAAACCCTAAGGCTTTTCAAGAGAAGAACAAGGGGACGCTATCAAGGGAGAGGGTGCTGGTACTGTTCACATGAACAGTGATTCGTGAGGAACTCTTCATCCAGGAGCTGAAGCTTTCAAGTGTAAATATGCATCCAAATCGAGTGGAGATCAAGCCAAGAGCAAGCTTCATTCCATACCATCTTCATCCACTAAGGGGGAGCCTGATCTGTGTCTTCACTTCATGTTTTTGCTCTATTTGCATTTGGGATGATTCATATTTCTCTTGTAATATTCAAGCACTTGTGTGTGTGTGGATCTAGACAGATCCGTGTGTGTGTGTGTGTATTCTTCTTTGTTCTTCGTAGTTCTTATGTGTTCGTGCTCTTGCACTTTCGTGGGAGTTCTATACTCTTCACGTGTGTGTGTGTGGTTTGTGTTCATCTTGTAATCTCCTACAAGATAGTGTGTGAATCCTCACCGTGTGTGAGGGGTGGACGTAGATTGCCGTTGTTGCATCCGAACCACCTAAATATCACTGTCTTCTGAGTTGTTTGATCTATATCTTCTACCTCCATTCTCTCTAGCTCCTTTGTATATTGTATTATCGTTTAGTTCTGTATTCCGATCTAGATTCATTAACCTTCTTACGGGAGATCTCTCGTATATGGAAAGGTAAATTCGGATCGACAAGGCTAGTCCTGTCAGGAAGGAAATACCTTTGTGAGAGAATCCCTGGATTCCTAGACTCCGCCAAGTACCAAGGACTGCTGTAGGGGTTAATTTATCCAGATTTTCTTTGTGAATCGTTATATCTCCTCCCGTTGGTTGCTTGCTTTTTAGACGTATTTTTTATCTAGCATAAGTTATTGAAATTTATTGTTTCCCAATTCACCCCTCCCCCTCTTGGGTGCCATTTAATCACGGGACTTCAATTGGTATCAGAGCTAAGGCTCTTTCTTTCACAGATCTAACGATCTAGAGTAAGATCCAGTTAAATGGCAAACAAGGGTATGATGCTTGAGGGTCACTCCATCAACCGTCCTCCCTTCTTTGACGGTTCAAACTACTCGTACTGAAAAAATAGAATGCATGTCTTTCTGAGGGCTCAAGAGTACGAAGTTTGGAGAGTTGTGGACAAGGGTCCTCATAAACTCGGGGATGATGAAGAAAAATGGACACCCGAGGAAATTAAGAAATGCACTGCTACTTTCAATGCCATGAATATTATGCAATGTGCGATACACCCTAATGAGTTCTCTTGTGTTTCTATGTGCAGCTCAACCAAAGAAAGGTGGGACAAGATGCGACTCGTATACGAGGGAACTTCAGAGGTCAAGGAAACCAAGGCAAATCTCCTGGTCACTGACTACGAGCTATTTAAGATGAAAGCTGAAGAAACCATCTCTGAGATGTTTGCAAGGCTAACAGAGATCACAAATGGTCTCAAAAGTCTCGGGAAGGAATACTCAAACTCTGACCTTGTGAGGAAGGTTTTAAGGTCCCTACCGTCGGCTTGGCACACAAAGGCCACGGTAATTGAAGATTCAAAAAATCTGTCTACTCTCACCTTGGATGAACTCATAGGGTCACTCATGACCTATGAGATAAATATAAAGAGGACAGTTGATGAAGACATCAAGAAGAAAAAGGTCATTGGACTGAAAGCTCATTACTCCGATGATGAATTTCAAGAAGGTATATCAAGTGATGGAAGCAATGAAGAGGAAGAATTGGCGATGATAACTCTCCAAGTGAAGAGATTTCTGAGAAAGAAGAGAAAATTAAAGGGAAACTTCAGAAAGGGGCCAAGAAAGTCCACTCGAACAAAAGACGAATCGAGCAAGCCAAGTAGCATCATACGAATGTAAGAAGCCCGGGCACATGAGAGGTGAGTGTCCAGATCTGAAAAAGAAATTCAAGAAGGATAATTTCAAGAAACTCAAAGCCATGGTCGCCACATGGAGCGACGAAGAAGATGAACCATCTGATGAAGAGATACAAGAACTTGTAGAAAGCTTGTGCCTCATGGCACATGAAGATGAATTTACTGAGGTAAATTCTGACCCCGATTTTATTTCCAATGAACAATGGGAATCGGAATATGAAAAGTTGTACACGAAATACAAGAAAATCAGATCTGAAAATAAAACTCTCAAAAAGAAACTTGATGACTTGTCACATGAAGATATCTTTGCCAAATTTGAAAAACTGGAACATGAATGGTTTGAAGCAACGAAAGAAAGAGAAAGTCTATTACAAACAATTTTAGACTATGATAAAGCCAATGAAGAATTATCTTGCAAAATATTTGAAATGGAGAAAGTATGTGAAAAGATGAAAATTGAAGGAAAAATTCTAAAATCCACAAACTCATAACTCGAAGAGAAAATTATGAGTTTAGATAAAGAAGTTGCTGAACTTCAGTCCACATTGTCAAGATTGGTAAAGGGCAAACAAAACCTAGATAATTTGTTGGGAGTTAAAATCAATTTTCAAAAGGAAGGTCTTGGATACACTACGTAAAGCATAAGATCACCACATCCTTTGTTCATGAAAAGGATAAAAATCATGCTTCATGTTCCAAGCCTGAACCAAAACATGCTCAACCCAAACCATGAAAGTCTCAAAGAAAGTTTGCACCTGTTAATTGTTATCATTGTGGTAGATTTGGTCATGTTATTACAAATTGCTGGTTCAGACAAAGCCCACCAAGAAATCATATTTTTTGGATCAAGAAGCGATATACACAGAACTGGACTAACTCCTACGGACCCAAACTAACTTGGGTACCAAAAATAATTGCATGAGAGTTTTCTTTCTTGTAGATATGTCTTGAAGCCAGGGGGAGAAAATGGTACTTGGACAGCGGTTGTTCAAGACATATGACAGGGGACAAGAAGGTGTTCTCTACACTGCAAGACAGGGATGGAGGTTTAGTTGTCTTTGGAGGCCAAGACAAAGGTAAAATCATTGAGATTGTCAACATTGGTAAGAATTCTAAAATTCTTATTGAAGGTGTGCTTTTGGTGAAAGGTCTAAATCACAATCTGTTAAGTATAAGCTAATTGTGCGATAAGGGTTTTAAAATTATCTTTGATGAAACTGATTGCATTGTCTTGAACAAGAACATAAATGAGATCAAATTTCTTGGGAAAAGAAATAACAATGTCTATACTGTTGATATTGATAATGTTTCTTGTGATGATCTTTGCTTGGTCACTAACAATCATGAAAATGCATGGTTATGGCACCGAAGATTAGGTCATACTAGTTTTGGAGTAATCTTCAAGTTGTCTAGACATGATTTGGTGAATGGACTGCCAAAATTAAAATTTGAAAGTGATAGAATATGTGAAGCTTGCACTAAAGGCAAGCAAACACGAATTTCCTTCAAAAATAAAAACATTATTTCTTCTGCTAGGCCGTTGGAATTGCTGCACCTTGATCTTTTTGGTCCAACCAGAACCTCTAGCCTAGGAGGAAAATCCTATGGCTTTGTGATTATTGATGACTATTCCAGATTTACATGGGTGCTCTTTTTAGCCAATAAAAATGATGCCGTGATGAAATTTCAAGTTTTTTACAGGAAAGTTCAGAATGATAGAGGTTATCTCATCACTACCATTCAAAGTGATCATGGTGGAGAGTTTGAGAATCATGACTTCAGCAAGTTCTGTGAAGAGCAAGGATACACGCACAATTTTTCATCACCACGGATGTCTCAACAAAATAGAGTGGTGGAAAGGAAAAATAGAACTTTGATAGACATGGCACGGACCATGTTAAGTGAGAACTCCCTGCCCAAATACTTCTTGGCCGAGGCGGTAAGCACAGCATGCTACATCATCAACAGGGCAATGGTAAGGCCCATCTTAAAGAAAACTCCTTATGAGCTATACAAGGGCAAGAAACCAAATATTTCTCATCGCAAACCCTTTGGATGCTCATGTTTTATCCTGAACAATGGTAAGACTAATCTAGGAAAGTTTGATGAGAAAAGTGACAAAGGAATTTTCCTAGGTTATGCACTTAACTTTAGAGCCTACCGTTTGTTCAATAAGAGGACCTTGGTTGTTGAAGAAAGTCCTCATGTGATTTGTGATGAATCTGAGTTAAAACTAACAAACCAATCTGTTCAAATTGTGGATGCAGATGAGGATTCCAAAGGTCAGAATGATCTCAAGGCCAAGAATGGGCCAGCTGAAGATGGATCCAGCAAGAGTGAAGAAGATGAGGATCCCTCAATTAAAACACTTCAAGAGCAGCAAGTGCAACACCCAGATTTGCCAAGATCATCCACTCTTCTGAAAGATCACCCCGCTGAAAACATCATAGGTAATCCTGAAGATGGGATAAGAACTAGATCCTCTCTAAGGCAGGTAGAAGAGGAGGATTTAATTGCCTTAATTTCTCAAGAGGAGCCTAAGGACATTCATGATGCCTCACAAAATGACTCTTGGATCCAGGCAATGCATGAAGAGTTGCACCAGTTTGAAAGAAGCAAAGTGTGGACTCTTGTGCCACGTCCTAGAAATCAGCCCGTAATAGGAACCCGATGGGTCTTTAGAAATAAGCTGAATGATATGGGTGTGCTTGTTAGGAATAAGGCCTGGCTTGTAGCCAAGGGGTATAGCCAGGAGATGGGGATTGATTTTGATGAGTCTTTTGCCCCGGTTGCTAGGCTAGAAGTAGTCCGGATTTTACTGTCGTTTGCCTACTCATTGAACTTTAAACTATTTCAAATGGATGTTAAATCTACCTTTCTTAACGGATATATCAAAGATGATGTTTTTGTAGAACAATCTCCAGGCTTTGAAGATTCCAAACAGCCACGACATGTGTACAAGCTCCAAAAGGTGTTGTATGGGCTTAAGCAGACACCAAGGGCATGGTACGAAAGGCTTACTTCATTTCTGACTGAAAATGGGTTCAAAATAGGTAAGGTTGATCAAACACTCTTCACAAGGAAATCATGTAAAGAGATATTGATAGTTCAAGTGTATGTTGATGACATAATCTTTGGAGCTACTAACAATGCTTTATGTGATGAATTTGCAAGAATAATGCAAGGAGAGTTTGAAATGAGTCTAATGGGTGAACTAACCTTCTTTCTTGGTTTGCAGGTAAAACAAACACCTGAAGGCATCTTCATAAACCAAGCCAAGTATACAATGGAGCTGTTGAAAAAATACGGGATGGCAGAAGCAAAACCCATATCAACTCCGATGGCCACAACCACGAAGTTGGACAAAAATGAAAATGGTAAAATAGTAGATCCTACACTGTTTCGAGGTTTGATCGGATCACTACTGTATTTAATAGCATGTCACCCTGATATTCAGTATAGTGTATGTTTGTGTGCTCGCTTTCAATCTTGTCCAAAAGAATCACATCTGATGGCTATTAAACGGATTTTTCGCTATTTGAGTGGCACACTAGACTTTGGCTTGTGGTTTCCGATCGGCAGCTCTTTTGATTTGATTGCATATACTGATGCCAATTATGCTGGTTGCATTGTTGATCAGAAAAGTACTAGCGGGTACTGTCAGTTTCTTGGTGGTTGCCTAGTTTCATGGGCCTCCAAGAAATAACATTCAGTAGCTCTCTCAACGGCCGAGGCTGAGTATGTAGCTGTCGAAAGTTATGGAGCCCAAGTACTTTGGATCAAAAATCAATTGCTTGATTTGGATATTGAAATAAATGGTGTTCCAATTTTATGTGACAATACAAGTGCAATCAATTTATCAAAAAAACCCTGTTCAGCACTCTAGGACCAAGCATATAGACATTCGACACCATTTCTTGAGAGATCATGTAGGTAAAGGGGTTTTTGAGATGCATATTATTGATACTCATAATCAGCTGGCCGATATCTTCACCAAGCCCTTAAACCAGGAGCAATTCAACAAGATTAGAAAGGAACTTGGCATGTGCAAGGGTGAGGGCATACACACTTAGGTCTGCATTAGGATGAGTGATGCATATCAGAAGCATAAAGGGTAGATAGTGTGACATGCATCACCATGTTGTGTGTTTTTACTCTTCTCTGTTTGATACCATCCTGCATGTGTGATTGTATTATTTTATCTTTATAACCCTCCTTGAAAATTTCTAAAACACTATACTCCTTGACAAATAAATGTGGACAATTGATCTAGGGACACTAGACAGTCATTGAGGGGGAGCCTTCAGAAAAACCTCGCTGGTTGATTCTTCATATGCCTCTTACTGAAATTCTCCCCAAAAAGAAAAAAAGAGAAAAAAAGGAAAAAGAAAGTAAAAAAAGGAAAAGAAACATAGGGGGATGAATACCACCAAGTGAAGGGAGCACGAGCAAAACAGGAGATATGGAGGCTTTCAGTTCACAAAAAAAAAAAATTGGGCCTCTTGACCTTTCCGGTCGACCGGATCACCCATCCCGATCGACCGAAACCGGCAGCCGGTCCAACCGGGACCCGACCGCCCCCCTTTTTTAAAGGGTTTTCTCCCCTTCTTATCTCATGCTATCCCACTCCTTCTCTGTCCCATACCTTCTCAAAACCCTAGAACACAAACCCTCCACCTCTCAAGCCTTCAAACCCCACCTTTCCTCCATCTGCACAATCTCCGTCGGATTCGTCACCACTCCGGAACGCGATCTTCGCAGATGTTCATGCTACCACCAAGCTACCTCCTCGATTCTAGAGCATGGGGAACAATCTTCTAGGGTTCCAAGAGTGCTCCTTAGTCCATTTCTATCTCAAGGGTAGAGTCCCTTCTCCTCAAAGGTTTTCACAACCGGTTTCCTAGTCTAAGATGCTGCCTAGACGGAGCTCTCGGCGTTCCACTCAAGGGGAAGCCAGCAGTCAAAGACGGGAGGCCCCGGCTCGTTCACAGCAGGCATCAGAACATCCTCGTGCACCCCGTCTGCCTCTCCGACCGATCATCAACCCTCGCCTGGTTGACTTTCAAGAGGTGACTGAGATTTTACCAGATTTGTTTGCACTTTTTGCTATTCAAGACGGGTGGAATGAATTTGTCTCCAGATACACTAGGTATTATCCAAACCTTGTCCAGTAATTTTTTGGGAATCTTGTTGAGAGAAATGGAGAGTTATTCACAATTGTTCAAGATATTGAGATTCATATTACACCCGACCTTTTCTGGCGTGCATTAGGAGTTTTAGTGTAGCAACCCTGGTAAATTAAAGGACTAGAAAGTCTGAATAAATTAAAAATAATAATTAAATATGGCCCAGCCCTTGTACATGACCCGCTTACGTCCTAAAAAGTCTGACAAAAGAACTCATAGACACTACTATTGTATTATAATAAATTTAAGAATGACATGATATTTTTTTTAGGTAAGTATTTAATGCACAACGTAATTTTAATTGAATTAAGAATCATTAAATCTCGAAAAAAATGTCAATTTATATTTTATTACTAATTTATAAAAATTAATATTCCACATTTATTACATTATAATCTTATTAGAAGGGAGAAGAATATATATATAAGATTTAATTACATTAAAGATATGTAAAAGATAAAAGAATGAGTATATATGCAATTTCGATTCTTTCAAGGGGATTGAGAAATGGCCAAAACTCAATTGACGCCTCTTTGTGCAGGCGTATCCAACGTGAAAAGCGACTTAACACAAGTCATTATTTATAAATTAGTGAAAATCAAATAAAGTATATAGCTAAAGAGTTATAGAGATGATAGGGATATATACATAATAATAGTCTTTTGGAAGGTCAAGGAGAACTGTCAAATGAAATTGACGCCATTACCTTGGGCGTGTATTTCAAATGTGACGACTTAATAAAAGTTGTTATTTTATTCTAAAATGAATATTGCCCATTTTTGAATTAAAGAATTTTGGAAAACTAATTATATGGAAAAATAGAGAAAAATGAAAAACTCATACCCCTAAAATTTCCCATCAAGATCATATCAAGAAAAAAAGATAAAAATCTAGAAAGATCGTTACACCTTAAAATAACAAATCAGGGAAAGGTGAATGACGCCTCCGAGCAAGTCGTCATTTAATTTTTGGCGACTGTATATACAAGCGTCATTTATAGAAATAACGCCTCAACCTTAGGCGTCATTTACAAATCAACCCGTTGGTGTTTGGTTCGAACAAGGATGATATCTGGGTAAGTTGGATTAGGGAAAGGATCAATATGTGGAATAGCTAAAGTCTAATCAGATTCTAAGAAGGAAGTTCTAATCCTAATCGAACTCCTAGAACCTATTAGGATTCCTTCTCCTATAAATACCCACCCTTCCGTCGAACTTCCTGTTGATAATTGTGATCAAAGAAGCCCTACTGTGGAAGTTCATCGTCCTCTTGTTGAAGAACGCAGGAGTTCTTCGTCATCTTCTTCTTCTTCCTTGCTGCATGAAGGCTTGAAGGGAAGGGGAAGGCCGTTCTCCCTCTGCTACTTAAATCCTTTGAACCAAAGGAGCCATCTACCTGCTACTATATTCTTCTGAGGTTTTATTGGTTGCTGAAGAAGCCAAGCTGCAGCTTCCCAGCTATTGTTTCTTCATCAAATCACCCAGAAGAAGACTTCTTCTTCCTCCTCTTTCTCCTGCAACAAGAAGGGCGCAAGAAGCCTTCTTCTTCTTGCTGAAGGAAGGCCGCCGTCTTCCTTGGGGTTTTTCTCTTTACTATGCGTGAAGCCCTCAGCGGCTGAGACATACGTACTTACCAATTAGTACTGCTGCTGCTACTATTTTGTCTTCGATTGCTGAAGGGGCTATCATCTTTTTCCTGATATCTAGTGATTCGGGTGTGGTTCATCTTCTTCACATACAATCTAACATCATCAATCCAAGATAGGTTTTCTCAAGTGTTAAGCAAAGCATATGGTTATTAGGCCATCCGCATGCATGTAGAATTGTTAGCAGTGATATTGATATATCAGTTTTCCCTGATTTCTGTATTTCTTGAAATGACGCCCCAGATTACGGCGTTATTTTGATTTAACGCCCATACGAACAATCGTCAATTGACTAGTTGGATAATAATAATGCATGTTCAAAATTCAATAATTATGAACCCGTACATGTTAAACTAATGCATGATTATATTACAGAATTCCTGATGGTTTCTTGATTGGAAATGAAATAATGACCATGTCTAGGTCATCAAATGAATGAACGCCCCTGTAAACGGGCGCCAATTTAGTGATAAAATGTGAAATTATAGAAATAATTGTAATATTCCTGGATATTGAAATGACGACATGTACCCTACCCTTTAATTTGTTATATGACGCCCTTGACTAGGGCGCTGTTTACTGAATTGAAGCTATCATGAAAGGCGTCATTTTTATAAATATCAAAATGGGAAAATGTTTATAGATATTAATCTGGATGAAAAGACTAAGTGAACAGTCGTCATTTATGGAACTGACGACCCTGACAAGGGCGCCAATTCATAAAATGAAGACTTAAGCTAAGGCGCCATTTGACTGATCCCTGATCTTCGTAGTTTTTATATAACCCTTGTTAATGGGTTATGCTTATCGGCACTATATTTCGTTCCGTGAATATAGTCCCATGTTTCACGTTGTTTTATCGATTACCCACTATTTCTCAGTGATAGACGAACTCTCCATAGGACATTCCGTTCCTTTGGACCAGTGACTTTGTCATAGAGACCTCCGTAAGACTCCGCTAGCCTTGGATTCCCTCGAGGCAGCCGAGCTGGTTGTACCATTAAAACCTATGTCACTATTTGATTACCATGTCACTCTAAAGAAACATGGTATACCGGCCCTCATTACTTGCTAAGAGGATGTCATGAGAATACTCTAAATTAATGAGATGGGAAACCATGCCATTAGTGTTCTTATGAATTAGGTACCATACTTGGGGACCTCAATTCTATCTAGCTTATCATGTCCAAGAACGAGCGACCATCGCTATATGAGCGCTTATTCTTATTATCATGGCACCCAATTAGAGAGCCGATTCCACCTAGTTTTATCGTTAATCGTGATTGTACTATTATTGTTGTCTTTATACATCATGTTCAATCCTTGAAATTCTATTCCACAAGATCTACCTTAAAGTCCCTACAAGCTTATTCCATTGAAACTCTATATTGGCAATAACCATAGTGGATGTCGAAAAATACACGATCAATGCCTGCGCATATAAGGGCCCGATATGGTCCTGGGAGGAGCACCCAAAAGTACTAGTGCCCATGGGAGTTGTAATGATCACGGTGTGGCATTGCACCGAAGTGCATGACTAGCTTGATTAGACATTCCACAATCTCATACTCGACTTGACATGACATGACTTGCGTGACCCGGAAAGGGTATTTATATACTTGCTTGAAACGTGATATCCAATTCCCGACATGACATGATGAATATACTTGCTTAAATATCTTAACATTTACTGATATAAGTTCTTGAAAGACATGCTAGTTCACTCAATTATCTCTTGTTATACTCTCTCTCTCTGGTCATTTTACGCAAACATGCATAGATTTATTGCATTCATGTAACATGTAATTTACTTAAAGCAAGCTTGCTCTTGAGATATAATTCCTACTGAGCGTTCGCTCATCTAGTGTTTTCCCCCATTTTTCAGGTAAGTCTGATGACGAGACTCAATCGGATGGGGAAGGTCAAGAGTAAAGAGATTAGAGCTCTCCGTCTATCCAAGCGTCTACTAATCTTATCTTTCTAATTTCTTGAGTCAATCATTGTACTTTTTCCTTTTATTGAGTCTTAGCATTTTCATTTGTAATAGAAGTACTTTGAGGTTGTGATTGAATAAAGGATTGGGTTATCTTTACTTTTGCGCACTCTGTCTTTGTGTTGAATACACTAACGCGCTGATTGACATGATCGATATAAACTCGTCACGCGTCTCCGAGTTCCTTCCGCGCTCGGGGCGTGACAGTTTTTGTGGTATCAGAGCCTAGGATATTCAATTCCTAGGAAACCCAAGTCCAAGGATAGGTTTAAAACCTTTAACCGGTGAGATTGGGTAGAATGAAGGGTTAAGTTAACTTAGAATCAAAACCTTTGAACATAATCACATATTAATATAGTTATTGTAATTGTAGGATAATGGCTGCCGAACATGCCCAGTGGCGCAACATGCAACGCACTCTACAAGGCATGACCCAGGCACTTCAACAGGTGGCACAAGGAGGTGCACATCGTGGAGCAGGAAATCTCCATCAAAGCTTCAAGAACATGAACCCTCCTAAGTTCATGGGATCCACTGATCCGGATGACGCCGAGCACTGGATTCGAGAAACCGAACGTATCTTTCGGGTTATGCAATGCACGGACCAAGAGAAGGTCTTGTTAGCAACATTTCAACTAGAGAGAGACGCCCGCTGCTGGTGGGAGTTGGTAGAAGCCACATTAGATCAAGGACAAGTTACTTGGGAGGAGTTTGTTGAACATTTCAACAATAAATATTTTTCAGACCGAGTCCAGGAGAAGAAAGCTGCCGAATTCGTCGCACTTAAGCAACGATCCTTGTCGGTGGCTGAGTATGAGGCACAATTTTCCAGGTTGTCTCGATATGCTAAACATCTAATTAGTACCGAGAAGATGAAAGCTAGGAGATTCCTAAATGGGCTTAGACCCCAATATATCACACAGCTGGCACCAATGGACATACAGGTCTATTCGGAGATGGTACGACGAGCCCAGCTACTGGAGGATGCCACGGAACTATTTGATAGGATCCGTGGGAGAGACAAGAAGGAGCATGTTACTAGCTCCGGCACTTTCAAACCCAATTTCAAGAAGAAGCCGAGTAATGAAGGTACTCCCTCCCAAGAGTAAAAGTTCAAAAAAACCAAACCTTTCTCTATCACCACTACACCTTCTAAGGTGGTATGTAAGCATTGTGATAAGGCCGGGCACAAGGCCGATGAATGCTGGAGAAAACTTGGAGCTTGTCTCTGTTGTGGGAGCAGTGATCATCGGATTCCCGATTTCCCATTGCTCAATGATCAGACCGGTGACGTGAACCGCCCGGTGACCAAGAATGCACGTATCCGGGCTATAAAGGAGGCGGAACAAGACGAAGGCGGACTGGTATAAGGTACACTGAAAGTTTGTTCCAAGTCTGCACATGCCTTATTTGATACTGGTGCATCAAATTCTTTTATTTCCAAGAGGTTTGCTGATCCATTACCTATGGAACCGAAATGGATAAAAATAGTTTTGTCTACTCCTCTCGGAAACGAAACCGATATTACTCATCATTATCAAAACTGTGAAGTCTTGGTAAAGGGTAGAAATTTTTCTATCAACCTAATATGCCTAGATTTAAAGGAATATGATGTCATATTAGGAGCATATTGGTTATCCAAGTATCAAGCAACTATGGATTGCCGTAACAGCAAAGTTACTTTCAAAGACTTTCTGGAACTGGTCTATACTAGCCCTAAGAGTCGGAGCAAGTCACCTCTTATTTCGGCTCTCCGAGCTAGCAAGCTAATAAGGAAAGGATGTGTATCTTTCCTTGCGTTTGTCACCATTAAGGAGACTAGGAGACTAAGCTAGAAGACATCCCAGTTGTGCAAGAATTTTCGGATGTGTTTCCGGAAGATTTACCTGGATTACCTCCACAACGAGAAGTGGCCTTCACCATCGATTTGGTCCCTGGTGCTGGTTCAGTTTCTAAGGCACCATATAGGATGTCCCCCGCCGAACTCGAGGAGTTAAAAGAGCAATTGATGGAACTTCTAAAGAAGGGATTTATTAGACCAAGCACTTGCCCATGGGGAGCACCTGTGCTATTTGTCAAGAAGAAAGATGGATCCATGAGGTTATGCATCGACTATCGACAGTTGAATCATCTCACTATCAAGAGCATGTATCCACTGTCGAGAATCGATGAATTATTTGATCAAATATCTGATCCAAGTATTTCTCGAAGATTGATCTCCGGTCGGGATATCACCAACTAAGGATCAAGGATGAGGACATTTATAAGACCGCATTCAGAAGCAGGTATGGGCACTATGAATTTGTTGTTATGCCTTTTGGACTAATAAATGCCCCTGCTGCCTTTATGCAGTTGATGAATAGTATATTCAGGCCTCATCTAGATCAATTCATAGTGGTTTTCATTGATGATATACTAATCTATTCAAATATCAAGGAAGAGCATGAGGAGCATTTGAGGATTGCATTACAGATATTGAGGATGAATTAGTTATATGCAAAGCTCAATAAATGTGAATTCTGGTTAGAAGAAGTATCTTTCTTGGGGCATGTTATATCAAGAGACGGTTTATCCGTAGATCCATCGAAGGTTGAAGCTGTAAAGAATTGGGAAAGACCGACCAATGCTAGCGAGATCTGTAGTTTCTTGGGTCTTGCAGGTTATTACCGATGATTCATCAAGGATTTCTCCAAGATTACTGTACCACTCACTAGACTAACACGCAAGGAGATACGTTATGAATGGAGTGAGGAATGTGAAAGAAGCTTCCAAGCTCTCAAGGATCATCTAACTACTGCCCCAGTATTAGCTTTGCCAATTGAAGGAGAGAAATTCGAGGTATACACCGATGTCTCAGGCGTTGGCCTCGGATGTGTATTGATGCAACAAGGAAGAGTCATAGCGTATTCTTCCCGACAACTCAAGAAGCATGAAGAAAACTACCCAGTTCATGATTTGGAGTTGGCCGCAGTAGTATTTGCATTGAAGATATGGAGACATTATCTATACGGAGTACAATTCACTTTATACACCGATCACAAGAGTCTTAAATATCTCTTCTCACAGAAAGAATTGAATATGAGGCAAATACATTGGCTAGAATATCTCAAGGATTTCGACTTCATAATACAATATCATCATGGAAAGGGTAATCATGTAGCTGATGTCCTCAGTCGCAAGCCAAGAGCGATTTTAGCAAATTGTATGATTCAAGAGTGGAAGTTGCTAGAACAATTCTCTAAACTTAATATAAGCATAGACAAGGACAGTAGGTGTGTCACATTATCCCATATGAGCATACAGCCAGACTTTCTATCCGAAATACAAGGACTTCAAGATAGTGACCCCGTACTAGTGAAAATCAAGGGCAAAATGGAAGAACAACCTTATTTCAAGATAGCCTCGGATGGAAGATTGATGTTCAGGAATAGAACATGTATACCGGATTGTCCAGAGCTAAAGAAGAAAATCTTAGATGAAGCTCACAGATCAAGGTACACAATTAATCTAGTGTCTACCAAAATGTACCAAGATTTGAAAAGGACCTTCTGGTGGCCCAATATGAAAAGAGAAGTAGCAGACTTTATGTCTTGCTGTCTCACGTGCCAACAAGTCAAGGCAGAACACCAAAAGCCTGTCGGTAAGCTACATCCTCTAGTTATTCCCAAATGGAAGTGGGAGGATATCGGTATGGACTTCATTATGGGTCCGTCTAAATCTAGAGGAGGACATGATGGAATATGGGTTATCATAGATCGATTAACCAAGTCAGCACACTTCTTGGCAATAAAGAGTCGATGGTCAGTTGATGTTCTTGTTGCATTATACATTAAGAGATAGTCAGGTTACATGGAGTACCTGTCTCAATCATGTCTGACCGAGACCCTCGTTTTACTTCTCACTTTTGGAAGGGTCTACAACTGATGTGACACAACCCCTCGGACCTAGAATTGCAAGCAACACAACGATTTTGGCAACGTGACACAAGCGGATTCACTCGCATTGGCACACTCGGGTCCATAGAGGACCAACGATGACGGTGAGGGTCCGAGGTTGGACCTCAATGTTCCAAGGGTATGGCCAGCTAAGGATGGACCCCAATGGGCCAGGGATGCCCCAATTCCGTGGGCGGCCAGCACGCCAAGGGCGTGGGATGTAGTGGTTCTCTCTCAACTCGCTCCGCAGTGGCACTCAAATCGATGATATTTTGAGATCGGGTGCTCACTCACCGACCGACGGCACTAAGCAGCAATACTAAACAAGCAAAGCAATTCCAGTAGAGTAGGGCAACCCGAGGCTCACCTGATCGGTGTGAACATACCGATCCCGGTCGGAGACGAGGGCGAGCGGGGAAGTGTGGATTCCCCGCACACTGCGCCGATGAAGCTTGACCTGTTTAAAGATTACAATCACTACACCTCACACAGGAGGGTGGACTTGGGGTGGGGATTTTTGTATTACAAGTCAAACACTACCTCCGCACAGGGAGGGGCGCTAAGCCGGCCAGGCGGGGAGGGGAGATAAGCTCGATCGCGCCGACGGAGCACCCGGCCGAATCCGCCCGGGTCTGGGACAGCAAGATAGGGGGTCGATGTAGTCGCCGCTGTGAGCTTCCCTGGACTCAGAACTTAATGAGACTTGCGCCAAAATGTCACTGATGTACCCAGGTACGACTGTGATTTTTAGTGGGCGGTCCCAAGGTCGTCGCCGGTGGGGACGGGCTCTGGAACAGGTCCCTTGCGTGCAGAAGCAGACTGTTCCCAGGGACAGCAGCGGATGGCCGAAGTCACCACGGAAGCTCCCGAAGTCCGAATGAGGCGGGACCAAGTCGAGGACGTCCGTGGATGAGTCTTCTTCGAGCAGAAACCAAGAACAGCACCAGAGGATGTCGGGGCGGTGATGGGGAGTCCGTTGAGTGAGGTACTATCGGGGAAGGACCTAAACAAACTGTCTGCGCGCCCGGGGGAGAAAAATGGGAAAGGAACTTCCTGATGCCGAACGGGACGCCGCTTGTTGGTGGTGTTGGAAGACTCGTGGTTGCAGCTCTCGGCCAAGTGGCGCCTCCAGAAGGTGAAGGATGTGGCCGTGGTGGAGGTTCAAATAGGGTGGCAGAATCTGGCCGCAGCAGCTACCTGATATGAACAGTAACTTGCAGAAGCTACCCCGGCCGCTCCCGAGCTCTGAATCACGAGCCGTCAGAGTGGCTGGAATCGTGGTCGAGTCTAATTTGCAGAAGAATTGACGGGGAAGCCGGATGAGGTCGGTGGAGACCGGGGGACCCAAGAAGGTGCTGACAGGTCGAAGCAGACTTGGGGAAGCAGCTTGGAGCAGTCGGAGGAGAAACTCTATAACTCTGTCTCACGGAACCCGAACGTAGTTCCGCTTCCTGATCATGGAAGAGGACAGGACGTGGAAGAACTTTGATGAAGAGGCCTCGGCTTGGTTCTGCTAGGGTTGTCCGTGGCACAGCTTCAAAACCGGTTCTGGTACTCTGCAGGGGGAGCCCAGCGCAGTCAGGGGAGAATGGCACTCCCGGACAGCCCCGAACTCGGAATGGGATGAGAGTGCCTCGCTTGCGAAGAAGACTCGCAGACCTTTCCGTCGATGTAGGCCACGCCCCCAGGAGCTTCTGGAAGAGGTCGTGGGCAGCACTGCAACTGGCGGCTGTTCTGCAGGTCTTCAGCTGTATGCAAATGAGAAGGGGGAAAAGGGTGGAGGGGTGGTTCCTTTGGTGGAAGGAGAGGGGAAATGGTTGCTTTGGTGATGGGGAATGGTTGGGAGGTGGCAAGGGGAGGTGAGGGAGGAAGGAGGGGCGGAGCTAGCAGGGGAGGGGGGGTGATTGCGCAAATGGTCAAAGGGGGGGTGGAGGTGGGGAGATGGGGGCGCAAGTGGCTTGGGGAAATGGTGAGGGTTCCCTTCGATTTGGGTGGAGGGTTAATGGAGGTGCTAATGGGGGCCTAGGGAAGGGGAAGAGTTGCTTTGGGAAGGGGAAAGGGTGTCTAGGAGAATGGATTCTCCCTTGGGAATGTGAAGGGGTTGTATGGGAAGGGGAAAGGTTGCTTGGGAAGGGGGAGAGGTGCCTAGGAGAAAGGGGTTCCACCTAGGGGTTGGAGGGGAAGTAAATGGAAGGTATGGGGAAGGGAGAGGGGTCTTAAATAGAGGTGAATAGGAAGGAGAGAGAGTGAATTTTGAATTTGGAGTGGGGAGGAGAGAGAATGGGGCTCGCCCCCTTTAGTGAGAGAGAGAAGAAGAGAGAGAGAGAGCTAGAGAGAGAGAGAGAGATGCACAAATGCCTTGGCAAATTTTTACTCAAATATTCATTAGCTTACAACTGAGGGATTGTGGTCCTATTTATAGGAAACCCACTTTTACATATAAGACCCTGACTTTTAACATACTAACAGATAACCAAGGAAGGGGGGGTACGCCCATGGGCCTAGCCAAAAGAAATAGGCCCAATAGCAAGCACTATAGCCTAATGAGACTCGAACTTAGGGAAATGACTTAATAACCTAGGTACAAGACTCAAATAAAAGGCAAATTACATGAGTAGAAAATGAAAATTACATCATAGGACTCGAAATAACGTGGTGAACAAGATGTAGCTTAGGCGGCGAGTATCGGGATCCTCGATCATATGAAATTGCTGGTGATGTCCTCATCATACCCTCGGGGTGCGGAAAACTCGACTCTGTCGAGTATGGGCCCACCGGGGAAGTGGTCCTCTCCAGAAACTCAGAGTGAGCCTCAACTTCCAAACTCATCCCTGCGTCCGCCACCAGGAGACGGTCCCTCATCTGTAGACACGCCATTCTTGACGCCTCCTGAGAAAGTCTCATATTACTATATAACGCCCCACAACGGCTTACGCATTTTGAATCACTCGAGTGCTTCCTTTTCTCGGGTCTTCTTCTACCTTTCTCGGCATCCGGAATCGTCTCATCACGACATTCGGATGGCATCAACATCAGTCGAACGCATCAGGAGGTTCCGGAACCAAGAAGGATGTCTGCCGGACGACCGCTGAGTAGGACCCGGGTGGGTCTTAATGGGGGCGTCCAGGCCCTTGGACGCCCCCATATTTTTGATTTTATTTATTTCTTTTCTCAGGGCCTTAAACTAACTAAAAAATATATATATTAATGGAGGCGTCCAGGCCTCTGGACGCCTCCATAAAAATAATTATAAAAAATCAAAATGCCAGCCTTGGCACAAAAGACAAATAAAAAATAATAAAATAATATATTTATGGAGGCGTCCAGGCCTCTGGCCGCCTCCATCAAAACCCTCACGGGCGCTGGCCACCGAACGACGGTTTGTCGTGTGTGAAAAAATCTAAAATATGGAGACGTCCAGCTAGCTGGACGCGCCCATTTCTGAATCACGAGGCGCCGCTCACAAAACCACGCGTTGTGCCAAACCGCGTGCGGCCGTCGTCGGCTTTTGGTGGACCTGCTTGAGGCGTCCGGGACCCTGGACGCCTCCACAAAAGTATTCCAAAAAAATCAATAAAAATAGAATAAAATATTATTTCGGCCCTGATGGAGGTGTCCAGGGTCCTGGACGCCTCCACCCTCCGGAGCTCTATAAATAGACCCCCACCCCCTCAGTTCTGGGGGGGCTCAGAAGTGATCCGATAGGCTGCCGGAGCCCAGAGGCTACGGAGTCATTTTCTAACCCGTGGGTTCTTTTGTAGGTGGAGATTCTGCCGGCTTCTCGGGTGCTCACGCTCGCGAGAGGAAGGTCGTCTTCATCCACCGCGCTTCCACGTCGTCCCCACGCTGCCGGAGCTCCGCCGGATTTCACCCTCGGCTCATCCAATAAGCCTTTTCTACCCCTTTTTTCTTCGTAGTTCTTTTGCATTCATCATCTCGCATCCTCTATCCCCCTTCATAAGGGCGCCTCTTCTTTTATACTTCTTGCATCCATCATCTCATTTTCCTCCTACTCGAGTCCGAGAGGGGTTTAAAAGATAACACCAACCAGGTGTGTGTCTTGCCATCATTTCGTTATTTTTATCGCAAGGATTTGAATACTACACCTCCATCTTTCTAATCCACTTGTCATTTGTTTGTTGTTGTTTTGCAAGGGTAGCCGAGGAAAGCCCTCTCCGTCGGCCGGCCGGAGGGAGAGGAAGAAGCAACCCGCCATCTCCCGCTCTTGAGGTAGGCGCGATCACTTTCTTATTTTGGGGTCTTTCGGCCCCTGGCGATCACATCTTATTTTCGAGGCCGCGGCGAGTCACTTCCCCAATGGCCGTTTAAATTTCCGTTCTTATATTCTCTTTATACTCTGTTATATTCTGCTCATATTCTCGAGGCCGCGGCGAGTCACTTCCCCAATGGCCGTTTAAATTCCCGTTTTTATATGTTATATTCTTATCTATTCGTGTTCTCGAGGCCGCGGCGAGTCACTTCCCCAATGGCCGTTTAAATTCACGTTCTTATACGTTATATTCTTATCTGTTTGTGTTCTAGAGGCCGCGGCGAGTCACTTCCCCAATGGCCGTTTAAATTCCCGCTCTTTGTATTCTCTCTATATTCTGTCATCTTATTATCTGCTCATATTCTTGAGGCCGCGGCGAGTCACTTCCCCAATGGCCGTTTCAATTCTTGTTATTTAATTTTTGCACCATTCCCGTCCCCCCGAGGCCGCGGCGAGTCACTTCCCGCTATGGCCGTTTAAACCCCATATTTTGCTATATCACACTTGTCCCGCTCGCCCCGCCGGAGCAATCTCCCGTGGTGGCCCCTTCTCTCTCTTCTCTTATTTCTGTGTTGCAGCAAACAAACACCAAAAGAAAGAAAAGAGGAGCCCGCGCGGGCTCCGCGTCCTCTCCGCTCTTCCCCGAACCGCGTGACGTCGCTCACAGATTGGCGATCACGGTGGGACTTCTACTGCTTCCTTTCGGCTACCCTTGCAAGTTCGGCACCACCCGTGCCTCTCCACCTTCGCGCCCGCGCGCGCCCCCGTTGTGCTCACGGCAGCACCGTCAGTTTTGATTGGTTCTTTGTTTATTATATGTCTGTTATTTCTGTTGTTTTCCCACTCCATATACCTGTCAGCATTCCATTGCATACATCCATTCCTCTTTTCTATCCTTTTTTCATTTTTTTGAGGATCACCCTTTCCCGTTGAAGGAAGGACTCTCCGTTTGGGAATTCCTCTCAACGGACTAGAATCTCCTACACTGGGACCTCCGTAAGTCCCCGACATCAAAAAATCTCCTCTTCGTTCACTGGGCTGGTTGTATCATTGAAGTTCCCCGGAGTTAGTCATTTCATTCGTGGTGAGACGAGAGACCCTAGCTGACACGGCGGTGAAACAAAAACAAACTAGGGTCCCCATTTTGTGTGAACTTCGGATCTCGCTAAAAATACAAAAAAAAATCATCAAAATCAAAACACAAAAAAGGGCGTAAAGGCATTCACTTGTTTGATAATCTCTGCTACCTACTTGCTAGTGTATGTTTTTGCGTTCTGGGAAAACTGTGAGCATGTCTCACGAGTCTTCTGAGGAAAACCACCCTAGTCGTGGTTTGACAGCCGACCCGCGAGTCTATGCTATGGACTCGGGTCCTTCTCATGACCCCTCGCATGAGGTGCAGGTTATTGCCGGGGACATGTCCCCGCCACAGGATATCACTTCCTTACTGGGCGTCCTCGCCAACACGGAGCTTACCTCTGAACAGCTCCGGGTCTTCCAGGCCATTCTAAAAGGGAAATCTGTTTCCCCCACGCCCCAGGAGTCAACTTCGGCCATCGCACCTCTCCAAGAGTCCGTGCAGGCCATTCCATCTCCCTCATTGGCGCAAGCCATCCAGTCTCCCTCGCTTCAAGGACAAGCGAGCCAACAACCACCCTCATTCCAGTTCCCATCACAATCTCAAACTCCCGTTGTTCCCCAGACACTGCTTCAGCCGGGGCCAACTGTCGGCGGTCCGACAGCTCCCTCTCATTCTGGGTTCCCCCCTCAAGTTTTCGGGAGACAGTTTCTCCCCCAGTGGCAAGTGCCACCTTCACCCCCAGAGGAGCTCGCCCAATCGCTCCTCAATAGGTTCAATCGCATGGACGAGCAGTTTCAAAATCTGAGAAGGATGGTGGACGTGAAAGCCACCCCGGAGGTTGCTTTGCCAATCCTTCCCGTCATTCATCTTCCTCCCTCCGAAATGCCCACGTACCGCAGATACAATGGTACCGGCAACCCCTTCATTCATCTCAAGGATTTCATGTATGAGTCCTCTTACTGGCAAAACGATCAGAGGTCCCTGGCATACCTCTTTCGGAGATCATTGGATGGTCCCGCGCTTGAGTGGTTCTATTCTCTAGAGCCCCGCAAGGCCGAGAATTTTGAAATAGTCCAGAGAAGGTTCTTGCAGAAATATAGGGATAGGGTCGGTCCCTCACTCTCCATTACCGACCTAGTGGCCGAAAAGATGAAACCCGACGAGGATTTTGTCCGATATGCTGATAGATGGAGGTCTCTGGCGGAAAGAATAAGGGATACCCTCTCCGAGCCCGAACAAGTGAAGATGATTGTGTCTAATGCAACCCCACAGTTCAGACACGTCCTGGCCATGAATAAACTTACTACAATGGAGGAACTCTATGAAAGGGCCCGGTACATCCAAACCCAGCTAAAAGACTCCCCCATCATGAACATGTTTGAGTCGCCGAAGCCCAAAGTGGTCAAAAAGACAGGCGCTGGTGTCCCGGGCGGAGCCACAGAAGGGGTCGTGACAAATGAGCAAGTCAGTGCGGTCAACAATGCCAACTATGCGGTCAACCCAAGGCCTCCACAAATGCCCCGACTTCCCCTTCAACCAGGTCCTTTCCCTCTTCGTCCTCCACCCCAACATAATCCACCCCAGAATAATATGCCTCCATTGCGCCAACCCCAGCAACAACAACCACAACCTCAGCAACAACAACCACCGCTTCAGTACAACCAAGTTCCACCCCCGGGGAACTATGGTCCCCAACAGCAACAAAGGAGGCCGCTCGGTCCCAAGAGAGCCTACTATCCACCATTGCCAGAAACTTTAACAGACATTTTTAATGCCCTCATGGCATCAAACCAACTCGCCCTACCCAGAGAAAGGCCCGCGTGGCCCCCCAATGTTGATACCTCCAAATACTGCGTCTACCACAGGCAGTCGGGACACACAGTAGATTACTGCTTCCACTTCAAAGATTACATCCATGATATGAATGATGAACATCAAATAGATTGGGATGAGATGAGACGATACGTCGCGGCTCTCAAGACTAGGAGACCTCCTCATAGGCCACAGCAGCAGTTACAACAGCAACAGCAACAGCAACCACAACAACAACAGCAGGCTCAGCAGGCCCCACAACAACAGCCCGACATGGGAATAATCCAGAATCCATTACCAGAGCACCAACAGCCCAATCATCAGGTTAACCCCATCTCCTCCTTCCCGGAAGTCGGGAGAGAGCAGGTGTGGCACTGAGAAAGTACCTCCATTCTTTCTACCTCCAACCCTATCGTCATGCAACCCCCTCACCTTGCCCGGGTAGCACCTCTCTCTCATCAACCCGCGTCAGTATCGCCTTCACCATTTCCACTACCATTACGCCCTCTCATCCGTACCCCGATCTCCTATCAACCGACACTCTCCACTACGCCTTCACACCCTCTCATCTTCTCTCATTCCCCCACTTTAGCATCCACCTCTACCACATTTACCCCTACGCCTTCTAAACCCCTTATCATCCGTCAACCATACATAACCCCGTCTTTCTCCACCACATCACCACTAATGCCTTCAAAACCACTCATCACCCACCATCCACCTCAAAACCCTTACCCGTTTCAAACCTTACCTCCACCTCCACCTTCCAAACCCCTTATCCTTCATAATCCGCGTGATATCCCCTCTACCTCCGCCATACCTCCACCTAACAAACCCCTCATCAGAATCCCTGCTCCCGTCATCACCCCTGCTTCATCAACCATTCCTCCACTACTACCCCTCAAACCCCTGTTAAAACCCACTGCTACCCCCACAGAGGTACAAAAGCCGCAGGCAATGGTGCTCCGGAGTGGAAGGATTTTCCACAGGATTTTCCCCCACAACAGTCAGAATCCCGAGCAATCTCAGCCAGAGAAGGATGATGCAGAACAACCAGAAAGAGCTATCCCTGGAACACAGTATGATCTATTGAAACACTTGGACAAGACACCTGCCCGGATCTCCATCCTAGAGCTACTTCAAAGATCCACATCCCACCAGGCGGCCTTGATGGAATATCTTCAAAAGGTCATGGTTAATGAAGACCTCCCCGTGGAGAAGATTTCGACCGTCCTGACCCCAACAGACACACAACCAGCCATCATGTTTCACAACTACGAGCTCGCTCCTAAGGAAGCTCGGAAATATGCATTGTGCATTTCAATAAAAATTAATGAGGTATCCATAAACCCGTGTCTTGTGGACACGGGTGCATCCATAAATGTGATCTCCATGAGCACTCTTCAGTTGTGTGAGGTCAACGAGGAACAAATAAGACCTTCCTCGATCACGGTCACGGCTTATGACAATAGCAAAAGGCCACCGCAGGGGATGATTATTCTGAAGGCAGAACTAGGCCCCATGTCAATTCTCACGGAATTCCATGTCCTCGACATGGACCCCACATTCAAGGCTGTACTGGGTCGCCCTTACATCGAAGCCATGGACGCTGTGCCTTCCACCAACCATCAGTGCATGAAGTTTCCTTACAATGGGAGAATTATTAAAGTGGTCAGTACACCTGTCCTTCACACAGTGGATGCTATCAACACCTCTCTGCCTTCTGTTTGGCCATCTCATCGGCCCATATTGTCACTGCTGGACGTACGTGATCCATCTCATGTTCCACTAGCACCAAAGGAGCCGGTCAGGGCAACCGCAACATCATGTCTCCCTTTTCACTCCAAAGGTTGGGAGATTATGAGGAACATCGGCTATCAACAGGGAAAAGGTCTGGGTGCACAGTCACAGGGTATGCTCAAACCGCCAAAGGAAATTAGGCCGAACCGCAGGTTTGGCCTAGGCTTCAAAGGACCGTTCAAGGCGGATTGGGAGCCCCTCACATGGACTCTATCAAACCACTTCAGCAGAGGACCCGTTGTTCAGATGGGAGATTACCCACGGGAAGCATATGGGGGATCACATGTTGTATATTTGGCTGAAAAATGTCCGAGGATCACCAAAAGAGGCAAGATCAAAGATCCGGAATGCGAATGGGACAAATGGTTCGACATACGGGACATTTCCATTGCACTAGAAAGGATGTTCTCGTCTCCGCAGCTTGAAGGACCACCATTGATCTCCGAAATACCAGAGAATATTACCACTCTTGCCAAGGTTCCAAACTATCCTCATCCTCGCCAGAAGGACCCTGTCATCAACGGATCTTCATCTGTCCTCAGCATTGCCGTTGACGGCTCATTAGCCGCCATCTTCTCCATCCACTCGTCTCAGCCTTTGCTGATATCTTCTTCCTGGGCCAGACAATTGTCTGATGATCTTCCCAGGTCCCCTTCTTTGCTTACATACCTACACGGGCTTTTCAACCCGCGCCAGGTCTTCAACCATGATCTGCTCTATGAGCCTCACAATCCTCTAGCCATAACCACTTTCCTCTCTCCTCCAATCTCTTCCCACTGCTTTGTCATTAAAAATGAAAACGAAAAAAAAAACGTCAATTTTCAAACTCCCCAACAACATATCTTCGTTGAGGAAACCTCCTACATCTCTCACGGGTGCGTACCGCCTTGCGGACCACCCGTCCAAGGTCCGATGAGCGACCTTTTCTACCCCTCCTCTGAGGGGTCTTCTCCTGTACATTCTACACCGTCCTCTTCATCTTCATCTTCTTCTGTAAATATTGTCAGTCAATCTAGGAATGATAGGCCGAGGGTAGTACCTAGGAAGAAGTCCAAGGGGAGGCAGATCCCTCATCGATTCCTTCTGGATTTGGCCGCCAGGTGTCAGGCCCTTCTTGCCATCCCCCAGTTGTTAGAAAATCCCATCCAGCTACCCGAAATAGAATGCGAGGGCGACTGTGCACCTGATGAAGGGTATGGAGTCTACGAGATCACGGATAAAGAATGCCCCACTGAAGATAAGGGTGAAAAATATGAAGATGCGGCGGGCGCATACGCAAGTGGAATGAGGAGATTCGACGAGCCGTCAACCGCCGTAGAAGAATCCACCAAAGAAGTCAACTTGGGAACTGAGGAAGACCCTAGGATCATCCTCATAAGTGACAATCTACCACCCTCTGAAGAAGAGGCATTAATTGAGGTCCTCAAGGAATATAAGGACACGTTTGCATGGAGTTACGAGGATATACCGAGTCTAGATTCAACCTTGGTCGAACACCGTTTAACCCTAAAACCAGGGTCCGTCTCGGTAAAACAAAGGTTAAGGCGTTTCCACCCTCAGATGGCTTTGAAAATGAAAGAAGAGGTCGATAAGCTCCACAAAGCCAGGTTCATTAGAGTCGTCTTTTATCCTCAATGGGTGGCGAACATTGTCCCGGTCATGAAGAAAGATGGGAAAGTCAGGATTTGCATCGACTTCCGGGACCTTAACCGCGCGTGTCCAAAGGATGATTTTCCCTTGCCTCACATTGATGTGTTGATTGATAACACGGCAGGCTATGAAACCCTCTCTTTCATGGATGTATTTTCAGGATACAATCAAATTCGTTTGGCAGAAGAGGATCAGGAAAAGACGTCATTCACTACCCCTTGGGGAACATATTGTTACGTGGTCATGCCGTTCGGATTAAAGAATGCTGGAGCTACTTACCAAAGAGCGATGATGGCCATATTTCATGACATGATGCACATATATCTGGAAGTCTATGTGGATGACTTGTTGGTAAAATCAAGGACCAGGATAGAACATCCAGAAGTTTTGGCTAAGGTCTTGCAGAGGTCAAGGGAGTTCCAACTGAAAATGAACCCGAAGAAGTGCGTGTTTGGAGTGTCGTCAGGTAAGTTGCTGGGGTTCATCGTGAGCAAAAGAGGGATCGAGATTGATCCCGACAAAGCCAAGGCTATCAGGGATATGCCGCCTCCCAAGAATTTGAGGGAAGTCCGAGGTTTAATCGGGAGGTTGCAGTTTATTCGTCGATTTGTGTCCCAACATTTACAAAGGTGTAGACCTCTCTACGAGTTGACCAAGCCAGGAGTAGAATTCCACTGGAATTCTAAATATCAGAAAGCTTTTGAAGGGTTGAAGGAATATCTGGCTAGTCCACCCGTTCTCATTCCACCCAAACCAGAAAAACCTCTGATCCTTTACGTCTCAGTCTTGGATGACTCCGTGGGAGCCGTCCTCGCACAAGCTGATGAAGAAGGCAAGGAACGGGCAACCTATTACTTGTCCAAACTTCTCAATCCCTGTGAGCAGAAGTACACCATCATGGAGAAAACCTGTGCTACCCTCGTTTGGGTAGTGCAGAAATTGAAACACTACTTCTTGGCTCATGAGGTCCACTTGATTGCTCGGATGAATCCTATCAAATTCCTTCTGGAGAAAGCCGTCCTTACGGATAGGCTAGCACGTTGGCAAAGTTTTCTCTCTCAGTTTGACATCACCTACATCCAGCAAAAGGCGATTAAAGGCTATGCCATAGCCGAGCATCTCGCTCACCATCCTCTTCCCAAGTTCGATCCCGTCCAATCAGAGTTTTCAGATGAGGAACTAATGTCCGTCAACCAATCAGATGAGCCAATGTAAACACTATATTTTGATGGAGCTCTGAATTCTCAAGGGAGAGGAATCGGCATCGCCCTCCTGTCGCCTGAAAGCCTCACATTCCCATTGGCATACCAGCTCAAATTTCCAGTCACCAACAATATAGCCGAATATGAAGCTCTTCTAGCTGGCCTAGAACTCGCTCATTCTTTTCGTATCACTGAGTTGCGAGTCGTAGGTGATAGTCAACTCATCCTTCGCCAGGTGCTCACTAAATATCGCACTCGCGATCCCAAACTCAAGCCATACCAAGAACTCACTGCTGCCTTTGCCAAACTGTTCGCCAAACTGATCTTTGTTCATGTCCCTCGTCATCAGAATATTCTCGCCGATGCCCTCGCCTCGTTGGCATCATCCATAAGGTTCCCTCTAGGAAGTTGGTTTAAGTCCATTTCCATCTACAAACTTCACGCCCCTGCGATCGATGATGCTTCCTACGTAAACATCAAAGACAGGATAGCAAGGAAGATCCTGCAGGAAGATATCCTTGAGAAGAGGGAAATCATGTTGGCAGAGGTCGAAGAAGAACTGGCTGATGAAGAGAAACCATGGTTCTATGAAATCGCCAAATACTGCCACGATCAGTCTTATCCTGAAGGGGCCACCACAGAGGACAAGAAAGCCATAAGAAGGGTGGCTCAGAAATATACTTTGGTTGGAGGTCTACTCTATAGGAGGAGCCTTACTGGTATTCTGTTAAGATGCCTTGGTGACGATGAGGTCGGGAAATGTGTAGAAGAGACGCACTCGGGTGTGTGCGGTGGCCACGTAAATAGTCAGATGCTCGCCAAGAAGATCATTCGCGAAGGCTTTTATTGGCCCACTATGGAAGAAGATTGTGCTGTCTATGTCCGTAGGTGTGTCAAGTGTCAACTTCACGCCGATAAAATCCATTCACCATCTTCCTCACTTCATCCAATATCCTCCCCGTGGCCTTTCTCCATGTGGACATTCGACATCATTGGTCCCCTAGGTGATCCCAATTCCCTCACCAAGCAGAAATCTTTCATCCTTACTGCGACGGAATACTTCACCAAATGGGCCGAAGCTGAAGCTTACGCGGAAATCAAGGCGTCAACAGTCTGCAAGTTCATCATCGCCAGATTCGGCGTCCCAAGCACAATCGTCACCGACAATGGGCCACAATTCATTTCTCAGGACCTACAGGACCTCTGCAAAAGGTACGCAATTGCATTGCATCATTCATCGCCTTATTACCCACAAGGTAACGGCCAAGCGGAGGCCACCAATAAAACATTGCTCAAAATCATCAAAAAAACCTGCGAGTCTAGTAAGTTTTCAGACTGGCCAGAAAAGCTTATCGAAGCTCTATGGGCCTATCGCACTTCAATCCGTACCCCCACCGGGCAGACTCCATTTGCCCTTACTTATGGTATGAAGCGGTAGTCCCGTACGAGACTCTGATCCCTTCTCTCAGGGTACAATTGGACGAGGAATTTCCCCTCGACGATCGTCGTAATTCACTCCTCGCCCAGTTGGAACTCTTGGATGAGAAGCGGCTGGCCGCTGCCGAACACGCGCGTGTGTATCAAAATAGACTCGCTCGCTTTTACCAAAAGAAAGTCGTTGAGAGAAAATTCAAAGTCGGTGAGATGGTCGTAAAAAGAATTTTTGTCAAACCTGGAGGTCCGCGTTCTAAGCTCCAACCCAATTGGGAAGGACCATTTGTAATTCAAGCCGTGTACCCTGGCAACGCCTACAAGCTAGTCAACGCCGAAGGGACCGAGTTATCCACCCTTGGAATGGGCTTTATCTTAAGAAATACTACCCTTAGCACAACAAACAAAAAAAATGATGAAAAGATAAAAACATCAAAAACAAAGGAATATTGAAAACCACTAAAAATATGGAAACTTCAAAATACCGATGCCCGGCAGTCACCATGTAGTTAAGTCCCTGCATCTAACCTTCATGTTAGGATAGGGTCCATTGAGGCTTGGTAGGCACCGGGTCTTGGTTTGCCAGAACCGTGGAAATCCCTGCTCGTTCGAAGGAAGCTAACATGTGCTCACTTATTTATTTTACTCAAAAAAGTCGGTAGCATCACCTACGGTAGGGCCACACCTAGAAGATCTCCGGAAGCTGTAATCTTTATTCTTTTCTCTTCGACCAAATGAGACAGTCGACGCCCTTAAAACGCTGAGCATGAGAAACCGAAACTCAAACCCCAAGGGCAAGAGTAGGATCCATTTCCTCGAGCATCGATCAGTGCACGAGAAGAGGGCAGTGTCCCCGCAGGCATACAAAAAGGGAGCCCACAAACGTCAAACGACTATATCTCCCTCACAAAAAGAAATACAAAGTCAAAATCAAGTGAAAAGCCTGGTCGTGACCGTGCCTGTTACGATAAACGGAACCCCTCAAAGCAAAAGTCTGAATCCACAAAAGGGGCCGTGGAATGTAAATGCTCGAGATTTGGTCCGAAGTTGTCCGAAGGGAAAGAGTTAATGGGCCCTTATTCGCTCGCCGGGTTAACGGCTTTGCCGGTCCTCTCAGGAGATTTATCCCCTACACTCTTCCTTCTCCCTCTAAAGATGAAGGTTCGATGGAGTTTCTGAAAGGTGAAAACTGCCCAGGGTCTGTGACCTTATTTTAATATACACATTTGGTTGCCTACTTTGAAAAGCAAAAGCTATCGCTGCGAAGGAGTCTCTGTGTTTCTGGCTGGTCAAGACCCCTGTTTACCACCTTGATGTCTTCTTGTTTAACCTCGGGCTTAGGCCAATGCAAGCGCGTCACCTATGGGTGCGACGGCGTCTGATTCCGGGTCAGCGTCGCGCGGTTGGTCGTTAGGGTTCCAGGGTGTTCCATCTTATACCATCTAGAGTTGTGAGGAAACAGACCCGGGTCAGGCAAATCTTTTACCTCAAACATCTTTTGGGTGAATCCCTATGGTCGGAAGCGACTGGGAGCCTAAGCATGGCATGACGGTATTGTCATCAGGGTAAGTCTTAGCCGGCGGGATCATCATTCGAGGGGTCTAGAGGCCCAAATCAACCTAGATATGCACTTAGGATACCTGGGAGGTTAGTAAGAAACCCCTGTCTCACGTAGGTTAGGTGCCATTTGGGTGCTTGCCGGGCGTTAGCAAGAAAAAAAAATTGAAATGATAAAGCAAAAAAAAAAATGGAAAAGAGAAATGTACATATTTGCAAACAAAAAAATCTTCTTATGATAAAATAAAAAAATCTTTTTATGATAAAACAAAAAAAATATCAAATATATAAAAAAAAGAAGAAAACAAATCAATTTTGCATGATTACATTTACGTGCAGCATCTCACTTTTAATACCGTTTGCATTCGTGTGCTTGCCTGTCGCATTTATCATCACCGCATCTTTCCCTTGCCTTCGTTAAATAAAGGCTTGGCCCCTTGACCAGTTATCAAGGACAGTCACAGTGACCATTTGCTTATTGAGCAAGGGGCCAAGTCAGAATAGAAATTCTGATTTGTTTGTTTCAGTGATGTGTGCAGGGATTCAGGCAACAGAAGTAAAGGTGAAAACCAAACAAACCGAACCTTGTATTTTATTCCAAAAACAAAAAAAATTACATCAAGTTCCGCCCTCTCTCTCTGCATTACTCGTCCCACTACTCTCCGGACAAAACACTCTCAAAGGTGCTACCCAACTACGAAAAGCGGTACTCCTACCGCTCTGTACTCCTCTTCCTATTCCCGCATCCCGGCGTTGATCTACGGAAGCAGTAGAGAAGCTACCAACACGAAAGCCATGCTCTCGTGCTCTTCGGTAGCACTCCTCACCATCTCTCAGCCACTGTTCAGCAAGGCCAAGGCTGATTCGGAGGTCGAATAGTTGGGCCTCCATGGCCCTTCGTTCCTCCCTTTCAGTCAATCTGTTGGCTCTTTCTCTCTCCGCGTCTCTTTCTCTCTCTGCACGTTCTCTCTCACGGTCTTCCCTCTCCAACTGGAGAGTGATCCTCAGTTCCACGGCATCCCTAGAGGAGTCGTCATCAGGATGACGCCGCAGTTCCCTCTCCAGTTCTGCTATCCTAACCTCCTTCTGCGCAGCTTGGGCAAGCGCTCCTTACGTCTCCTTTTCCTGCCAAATGTACCATCTCAGATACGCGATAAGGCGTAAACCAAGAGAACCCAACACTGAAACTTTTACCTGTATACAGAGCATCCCTTCTACCTCTGCGGCACGCTGCGTGGCATGAGCAAATTGCTCATGAAGCGAGTCAAGTTCTGAGGTGGGAATCCACAAGCTGGAAGAGGCACCACCCACTCCCATCGCTGGAGAAGCCGCGCCAATCTGGGCATGCTACGACCGCGTGAATTAGCAGCCAACATCTGGAATCTGGGGTTTTAATTAGGAACGTACTGTACACCTACCAAGGCGCTCGTAGCTCCACGGGCATCGCCCAACTGTTGTTCCATCTCTGCCAAGCGAGTTCGTAAATTTGCTATCATGGCATCCCGGACATCCTGCAGCCTTACAAGTCAGCATTTTCACCAGAAAACCAAGAAAAGGAAAAAGAAGAAAAGAGAAAAGGGGGAAACCTACCTCCACAAGTCCCTGGGGTTGGAACCGTTCTGCGTACTTTGTCCTATATAGACGCAAGTAGTCCTCGCTATCCCGCGCCTGCGATTCTACAATCATGCCACCCCATTGCCAATCTTCGTACTGTTCGGGGAATCGCACGCGCCAGTCAATGCAGGTCGCCGGTCCTCGCGTCTTTCTCCCGACACGAGGTGGCGCAGCTGAATCCACCCATTCTTGAGCCAGTCCTAAAGTCCTCATAACTAATCGTAGCCGAAGCAGCTCGATTTCATTCAGGCAGTGCGTCCATAGTTCCCGTCCGAACCGGACACGACTTGCTAGAACCCACGGCTGGTCGGCATCGACCATGTCTGAGTAGGGTCTCCAGTTTACCATCGTTGCAGGGAACTCCTGTAGCTCTCGCCTTAGCACCATCAGTTGGTAGGTTAGGGGTGCCGCACTCATGATGGGTTCCCACCGCCTGGCTAGCGGCACCATCGCAGGTCGCCAATGCCGAGCTCTCCCCATAGGGAGGTAATAATAGCACCACAGCTGCTCGGCGCAGGCCATCAGAACTTTGCAAAAACACAAAAAAAATACAAAATAAGCAAAATCAAAAATACCTGGATGAATGGTGTGAAACCACTCACAGTCATCTCACGATCCGTTTCTTGGAATAGGCCTGTAAATAAGTGTGCCAGCATGGCGGCTCCCCAGGCATAATACCCTACTCTTTCAAGGTCTGACAGCAGCTCCAGGAAGCAACATTGGATACCGTCCCCTTTCGAGCTCAGTACCAATCTCCTCAAAAGGAAGAGGAGAAATCTCCTCAAATCTATGTTGCATCTTTCCCAGTCGCCGAAATCTGTGCAGTACACGGCGCGGCATCCTATTTCTATCCTTTCCATGAACTCTTCTGAGGATTCATCGTCCCGCCGACGAGTGTCGGTGAGCCCTAATGCATCCATCAGGGACGCCCTAGCTACCGACCTATTTTTCCGACCATCCAGGTCCAAACCCAGTAACTTCTGGGCACCTTCTCTATAGTCCGCGTAAGTGACTCCGGTCGCTGCCTCGCCCTCTACCTTCAGGCTTGTGATCCGGACCACATCCTCCAAGCTGGGCACCATGTGCCCCCAGGGCATCAGGAATGCCCGGCTCACTGGGTCCCATCTCTCACACAAGGCTTGGATCAGGACTAGGTCAAGCTGGATCGGCTCGATCCGAAGGAAGGTACCAAATCCCATCACGTCTAGCCTCGCCTTCTGAAAATCTGGGAGGCCCCTGTACGCTGCTACTACCAACTCCCATAAGATTTGTGATTTCATCACAACCTACACATACAAGGAATGGGGGTGAGGTTTGGTCAGAAGAAAGGAAGAAAGAATGAGAAAAGGGCAAGAAAACTTGGCTTACGAGTTGTGATTGGGCCCTTTCGCTGAAGTGCCCTTCAAGGTCTGAAAGCCTCCTGGAACTACTACCACTGGACCTGCTTCTCTTCGAGGAATGGGAAGATTCGCCCTCCATCCAACTCTCAGAATTTTGAACTCCTCCTCTCCCGTAAGAAATTGTGCTCCTCGAGTTAGCTCTCGATATACCTGGGAGGATAAAAGGGATAAGAATTTATAGAAATGGAAGGAGTGCGGGCCAAGATTGCCTCCATCACCTGTCAATAATAGCCCTCGCAATGAGGCACCGCCCACGCGGTCCCATGTGTCGCTTCACCGCTCGCACAGGGTGATTGACTGGATGAAGAATAGGACGAATAGCCCCTATGTTGTCTAGGGATACCCTATCATAATTTGGAGGACATCCGCAAAATTTGACATAACATCCGGGAAAAGGAACTAGGGCCGTCATTATTGACTTCGATGGCAGATTCCCGTGGAAAATGGTCACAACAAGATGCGATTCTCTGCTTGGGGCGGAGTCTCGACAGACCTATCACATGGGAACATTGCAAAGGAGAAGAAGTGTAGGGAAGAAGGAACGCACAAAAGAACAAATAAACAGCAGAAAATCAAATCACTCCATTCATAATTCTACATAAGCTGTCACAAACACTACAATCATAGAGAGGTGGCGGGTCCACTAGCTCGCCAATCCTCACCATCACTCATCTCTCTGGGCACTCTCCTTCTCTCCCCCGAGGTGAGGGTCCCTCAGAAGCCTCCGGGATCACCGTGCAGTAGCACCTGCCTCACCTCTGGGTGCCTGCTCTGCAGCAGTGACTCGCTACTCCTCCCCTGGCGTGACAAAGAAGCCACTGGCGGCAAAGCGACCGGACTAGCGGAGTCGCTCCCCGAACTCTCGCGCTCTCTCGTAGCGCGTCTCCATCCCTCCTAACCTCTGCACGACGGCCTGAAGGCCCAGCTGGAGCTCCCTCACTTGGGCCTCCAAGGCCCTCCTCTCGGTCAGATCCCGCTGTCGCTCGGACCTTCTCTCGGCTTTCTCTCTCTCTGCCTCTCTCCTCATCATCTGCAGAAGAACCCTTAACTCCAGGATGTCTGGAGAAGGTCTCTCCTCACCGCGATGCCGCAACTCCGCTACAGTCGCCACCCAGGCGTCACGCTCCTCTTCCGCCCGGGTCGCGCGGGCCACCGCACCGGCAAGTTGCTCCCGGAGGGAGGCAATCTCGAGAAAAGGGGCCAAGGAACTGGAAGATCCGCCAGCCACTCCCACCGTCGCTGTCTGCTGAGCACGCTAGAACAAAATAAACAACGGCCGTCAGTGAAACTCCAAAATCTGAAGTTAAAAGTGCGGCACATAACTTACTAGGAGCGACAACTCATGTTGAGCGACGGCCAGCTGCCGCCTAGTCTCTGACAGTTGGGCGCGCGAGCCGCCGATGCCACGCGTGTCCCCAGCTTGGGGAAGCCCCGCGTAGCTCTCTCTCTGCCGCCGCAGGAAGTCGGCACTATCCTGCACCAGTATACCCCCTTGCTATCCAGGGAGACGTACGGGCCACTCCTCGAGCCTCGCCTTGCCGCGACCCTCCCTCCTGACGCGGCTCGGCTCGTCCGCACTCGCCCACTCATCGTCCAGACCCAGGGTCCTTGCCATGTCCTGCACCAAGAAAGGGGTCCCACATCAGTCAAAAGGAACGCGTCCCCTATCTAGGACGCGTCCATCATTTGAGTGCAACACTCGCCGAACCCTTTCCCCCTCGCGCGGCTCGCTTCAAACCCCAAAATGAATTAAAAGAGGAAGAGATCAGAGGACCTATCGGACCGTGTTCACCTCCTCCCACGCCATCGGGCCCCTCGGGTCCCTCGGGGGCCTGAAGCGGCCCTTCCTCCTCCATGGACGCCGTTCCGTGCTCGGGCGCATCCCTCCTTGGGCGAGGGGTCCCGCGTCCCTCTCCACCTTCACCGTGGTCAGGCCCACCGAACTCCATCGATCAAAAGAGGAGGAAGACGAGAAAGGGGGCAAGCGAGTTTCGGCAGAAGGCGGGCTCGTTTGCAGGTAAGGCACGGGAGAAGAAAGACCACCCGTCGCTTTAAATTTGAAATCAAGGATTAAGACGCGTCCTCGTGCCTGGACGCGCCCAAAAGGGGGAAAAGGAAACAAAATCCCCCCGTGCAAAGTGTAGTTCCCCGCTGTTCAGGGCAAGGTCTCACGGAGCGTGCCTCAAAGGATAACTCAGTGCGAAGAAGAAAGTGTGGGAGAGAGAAAGGTACACACAACACAAAAAAGCCATTTCCATTTCATATAATAGCCGAAAGTACATCATACAGTGAGAAGGGTGACATACAAGCAACTCTCTAACTCTCACCGTGACCCTCCTGGTCATCTCCTTCCTCCCTCCTCTGACAGGGATCCCTAGGGGGCCTCTGCGACCTCTGTGAACCCTGAGAAGCCGTGCTCGCCTCTCCAAGTGGCACCATGCCAGCCTCCAAGGTACGGCGACGCTGCTCGGCCGAGGAAACTAGAAAACTGCCCACAGAAAAGGAACCGGACTGACGAAGTCGCGCACCGCGCTCCTTCGCCCTCTGATACCGCTCCTCACTCTCCCGGAGTCTCCCCTCCGCCGTGCCAAGACTCAGCCGGAGCTCCGACACCTGGGCCACCAGAGCTCTCCTCTCGTCCTAATCTCGATATCGCTCTGCCATCCTGTACTCCCTTTCTTTCTCCATGGTCTCCCTATCCCTCTCCCTCTCTCTCTCTAGGGTCTCCCTATCCCACTCCCTCTCTCTCTCCATGGTCTCCCTATCCCTCTCCCTCTCCTCTCTCTCTGTCACCGCCTCCCTCCTCGACAGCTCGAGAGCGATCTGCAGATCCAGCACGTCACGAGGGAGCTCCTCAGCCTCCCGTCGACGCTCCTCCTCCAGCTCCGCAATCCGGGCGTCACGCTCTGCCACCCAGGCAGCGCGCTCTGCCACCCAGGCATCGCGCTCTGCCACCCAGGCATCGCGCTCCTGCTCAGCACGAACAGCACGGGCCAGGGCCTCCCGAATCTCGGCCACCTGTCAAAGCACGCATGCACCGTAAGAGAACAGTGATAGAAGGAAAGCAGCTAGAAAAGGGTCGGGGCCAAGCAAACACTCACTCGAGCCTCGCGGTCACGCTCGGCCTCCTCAGCCCGAGCCACCGCTTGCGCCAGCTGCTCCTGGAGGGCAGAAACCTCTGGAGGAGGGCCCCGCGAACTGGAACCCGCTCCACCAGCCATCCCGGCTGTCGCTGTCTGGTGGGCCCGCTGAAACACGGGGCAAATGTCAGTCAAAGGCTAAGCATCAAAAATCCAGGTCACAAAAAATACATTGCATAGACTCACCAGGATCTCCAACTCCTGTCGGATGGCCACCAACTGCCGCCTAGCGTCCGCCAGCTGGGCCCGCAGGTCGACGATCATGTTGTCACGAGCATCCTGCATTGCACATAAGTCAGTACCACATGCATATACATATAGAAGGGTGAAGCATTTTCATTTCACACTTACCCCTGCCATACCGCTAAAGGAGAGGCGGTCCCCGTACGTAGCTCGATATCGTCTCATGTAATCTGTGTTGTCCTGTACATGGGACACCACTGGGACCCCGCCCTGCTGCCAGTCCTGGTACTGTGCTGGGAAACGCGTACGCCAGTCCACATTCTTCGCCTTCCCCTTGGTCTTCCGCCCAATGCGGGCCGGCGCATCTACATCAACCCACTCCTGGGCCAGCCCCAACGTCCTCATGACCAGTCTAAGCCGCAGCGGCTCAATCTCGTTCAGGCAATGGACCCACACGTCCCGCCTGAAGCGAGGAAGACCCGCTACAACCCGGGGCTGGCCAGCATCGCCCATGCCCAGGTAGGGCCTCCACACCACCTGCATCACCATACATACATTATCTTAGTTACCATTCAGTCACATGCATAAACATAAAAAAAATCATACGCATCATACCATGGCCTCGGGATACTCGCTCAGCTCCCGACGAAGTGACGCCAGCTGGTAGCCGTGGGGTGCTGCAACCACGACCGGCCTCCACTGCCGCGCCAGAGGCACGGCCCTCCTGTTCCCATGCCTAGCCCTCCCCATCGGGAAATAGTAATAGCTCCACACCTGCATCCATCATACATCATTAGTATAATAATTGCATATTTAACTGTGGGAATGCATAAATAAAATGTTTACCTGGAGGAAAGGTGCGAAGCCACTGACTGTCGTCTCCTTCTCCGAAGTCTGGGAGAGATCAGCAATCAAATGGGAAAGCAGAGCCGCTCCCCACGCGTAGTGTCCCACTCTGTCCAGATCCGCCAAGATCCCGAGGAAACGGCAGTGGATGCCATCCCCCTTCGTCCCCAGCAGAAGGCGGCCCAGGAAGAAGAAAAGAAACCTCCGAAGATCTAGGTCCACCAGCTCCCTCTCGCTCGGATCCTGGGTGAAAGCTGCACGAGCATCCCCCTCCAGTCGAGCCAAGAACTCCGCTCCAGTCTCGCTAACCCGCTGGCGCGGGTCGACGAATCCGAGCGCCTCCATGATCTCCACTCGGCCGACTACCCTGCTGTCTCTATCAGTCACGCTCGTCTCTAACCACAGCAGGTCCAGGGCACTCTCTCGGTAGTCAGGGTAGATGACCCTGCTGACTGCCTCTCCGTCAACCCGTAGCCCGGTAATCCGAGCCACGTCCTCTAGTGTCGGCACCATGTGCCCCCAGGGCATCAAAAACGCCCGGCTCGGTGCGTGCCACCGCTCCCTCAGTGCCTGGATAAGAGGAAGGTCGAGCCGGAAGGGCTCGATCCTAAGGAAAGCTCCAAAGCCCATGGCGTCCACACGCGCCCTCTGGAAATCCGGTAGCCCACGGTATGCTGCCACCACCAGGGACCAGCTAATCCGGCCCTTCATCACGCCCTGCAAACCACAAAACCAACAAAGAACACATCAGCATCATGAACAGTAATAAACAATAACACTGTATATATACTACTTGTTCTTTTTATTTTATTTTTACTTTTTAAAATATTTATATTCTCTTGTGGATGCGTCCAATTCTCTGGACGCCTCCTTCCAATTTACATTTTTCCTTTTTTAGAAAAAACCCAAAACAAAATTTATTAATAATATGTATATTTTTATGGAGGCGTCCAGGGCTTAGGACGCCTCCTTATTTTTTAATTTTATTTTATTATTTACGTAAATAAATAAATAAACAAAAATAAAAAAAAAGTGGAGGCGTCCAGGCCCCTGGACGCCTCCTTCTCTCACTACCCGGCCTTCTCTCACAGCCTCTCGCACGCCCGTTTTAGCCTATTGAACCACAGAGTGAGAATTCCGAAGTACTTACCGGGTCGTGATCGTCCTCTCCCGCGTCACCAGCATCCGCAGCGGCCTCCGCGGCCAGAAGCGGCACCTCCATCTCCTCCTCCGCAGCAATCTCCTCTGCTACGGCCTCCTCAGCATCATCTCTCAGTCTCCTCGGACGACGAGCCAGTCGTTTACGCTTGTCTCCACCTCGGTTCGGGCCTCCTAACTCCATTGGGGCGAAGAATGGGTCTGTCTGGTTTGACCGGATCGTTTGAATGAACAGTAAGTGAGTAAGGGGGGGAGCCCCCCCTATATATAGATTGATCTTTAATTGGGGCGTCCAGGCGCCTGGACGCCCCCACTTTTTTATTTTTTTAAAAAAATTCAAAAAACTTAGGGGCGTCCAGGCGCATGGACGCCCCCAAAACAAAAAATCAAAAAAATAAAAAAAATAATAATAAAAAATTAGGGGCGCCCCCCAAAATTTTTTTTTTTTAAAAAAAATTATAAAAAAATAGGGGCGTCCAGGCCTCTGGACGTCCCCATAATAAAAAATAATAAAAAATATAATAAAAAGAAAAAAGGGGTTAGAGCATGTATATAATCCAAACAAAAGAAAAAAAGGAAAGAAAAAGAAAAACCACAAAAAAGATAATAATTAAGGGGACGGGAGTCCGAAACATCCAAATGCCAGATTTTATTCTATCAGAAAGCAGAATGAGCTACATCAGGGGTTTAGGCGCCTTAGGCCTTAACTTCCCCAGTTCGGTTACATAAGCCCTCCACGGCTCGCATTCTTCCACCACGTGCGCTAAGGCCTTTCCCGCAACACTTGTCTTCCAGGGAGCTTTAATGGCCTTCGCTTCCTTCACGTCCGCTTCAGTGCCCAACTCCCTTTTCTTCAAAGGAACAATGCCAGTCGGTGGCGGGAACGAATGGCGTGGGATGCCAATCTGGAGGTAGCACCGATGCGCATTATAAAGAACAAACTCGGTCGCGCCGATCAGTTGAAGATCAACTTTGGGGGAAGGCCTCGTGAGGAGATCAAGCGAAAGTAAACACGCCGGTGCGCAAGTAAAGAAGCCTTGTGTCACGGTGCGGAAGTGAGACCGCCAGTCTTCACGTTTCTTCAGCCACGGAACGCGGTTCACTACAGTACCACCGAAGCCTAACACGTCGGCTATGTGATAAAGAGGGCTTTGTTGGAAGAATTTCGAAGCAGTTGGCATTCCCTCGCGGTGGTCGAATTTGAAGTGCAAATCAAGCCAGCAATTCAAGACAAGTGCGCAACCAAAAGGAGGCTTACCCATACTCGAGGCGGTAAGGCCACTGTAAAGATAAGCAAGGACGGCGGGTCCCACCCTCTTTCCACTCCAGATTCCGCGAATGGCACTTAGTTGATCCTCCTCCACTATGTTGTCGGTATGAGGAAACAAGAGAGCGCCCGCCAGACAGATAGTGAACCCCTTCATGATTCCCTCCAAATAGTCATCATCTGGTGACCCTCTCAGGGCGTCCATGACCCACTCCGCGAGCTTTCGGAGATCGATCCCCTTTTGAGTACGGACCTTTCGGGCTGCGTCGGGCGGCATGAAGCTTCCAAGGACACTTTCAGAAGTCCCCCGTGTCAGCATCCGCATAGCCTTCACCTTCCCGTCACTCTTAAATTTCTTCAATCCAAGCAGAAGCTCCACCTCCTCAAGGAGGATGGTCACCTCGAAGGTCGGGCAGATAAAAGTGTGGGTCTAGGGATGCCAGATCTCCACTAGTGCGCCCATAGCCGCCCAGTCCATACGAATCTTCTCGTAATGTTTGGCATGAATAAGGAGCCCCTGTAAATGCCACTTCGAGAGTATGGCCCTCATGCCAATGGAGATATTGGAAGTTAGCTTTGAAAGCCATGGCAGTCTGGAAAACTTCCTCGGGCCTGGGAAGAGTGGATATGGCTGGAAGAGGAAAGAAATAAGAAATGAAGGAAGTAAGAAGAAGGTTCACATGGAAAACTTGAAATGAATCAGCTGACCATATGCGACAAGATCGTCCCACTCAGATGACCCTCGAGGTCGGAGAGTCGCCTGATCTCGCTGCTAGGCCTGCTCCTCTTCATAACGCGGGAAGACTCTCCTTCCATCCTGAAATCTCTAGATTCTCCTCTCTTTCCTCTCCTGAGCTTCCAAAACCCACCTTGGTGCATTTGAATGAACTAGCCTAAGGGGAGTTCTTATAGGAAGGGAAGGGTGCTACAGGACAGAACATGTCACATCAGTGGTCATTGTCAAGATTTTGGTCTGGATCTCCTTTATACTGTGGTGCGATTCTGCTGTGATTCTGCTACTTTCCGATGTTGCTAACCTTTGCTAGTCTGTGCAGGTTTTACTAACGGACGTCTTTGTCCTATCTCCTGTCCCACCTTTCATTGGTTGGTCCCACCTTGTCATGCATCGTAGTATATGATACTTACGCTACTAGAACATGTCAAGGACCTTGCGGCTCGAACGAATCTGGGATCTGAGTTCCCCTTCAACAAAAATGGTGATGATCCCAGAGGAATTTGGGTTGTACGGATAGGCCGTCAACTTGTGATAGAATGGGGACGACGGTTCCATTCAGTGAGTTGGTACGCGGATAAACGAGCCCCAGCCCAGTATCAGCTCACCGGGTCGGTATCCTGACCCGTTCTTCACAAGTTGACAATATTATCCTTGGCTATTTTCTATTTTAGTTTGTTTTAAATTTTTCTTTGAACCCAGCATGCATTCATATAGGACTTTGATTTATTGCGGAAGATCATTCAAGTGATTCGATTGTGAAAGCCGTTGTGCTCCAATTCCCACAAATATGAGATATTCCACTCCGAATGAAATATTGAGTTTTCTTGAGACAGCCCTACGCTGCTCTTCCAAAGGAGACCCTTGTTTGGACAGACCCTCAGATATTCCTTTACCTTTTTTTGACCCACCTTGGCCGCAGCACTTCCACATTGGCTGGTAACCGCTCCCCAAAGGTGAAACCTCCGGTTTATGACCCAGGTACTTCCACACCGAGAAGTTGGTCTCCTTTTGTTTCGTGCCTGAGCGCATATCTCACCCTCCCTTATTTGATCTCCGTCCAAGCAATCGTCAATATTTGAAAGACCTTCTTCAAGGTCGCCTCATTGAAACTTCAGGAAAGATTCCAAACAGTAACGTCAAAAGCGTGTCTCATCACACCTTGGCATCAACTTATCAGTCCGCTCCCACTTCATTTCACTCCACTTCGATACCATTCCACTACATGTCGCTCCCTTGCAAAGCAGACGCCAAGGCGGGGCAGCTGTAGACACGCCATTCTTGACGCCTCCTGAGAAAGTCTCATATTACTATATAACGCCCCGCAACGGCTTACGCATTTTGAATCACTCGAGTGCTTCCTTTTCTCGGGTCTTCTTCTACCTTTCTCGGCATCCGGAATCGTCTCATCACGACATTCGGACGGCATCAACATCAGTCGAACGCATCAGGAGGTTCCGGAACCAAGAAGGATGTCTGCCAGGCGGCCGCTGAGTAGGACCCGGGTGGGTCTTAATGGGGGCGTCCAGGCCCCTGGACGCCCCCATATTTTTGATTTTATTTATTTCTTTTCTCAGGGCCTTAAACTAACTAAAAAATATATATATTAATGGAGGCGTCCAGGCCTCTGGACGCCTCCATAAAAACAATTATAAAAAATCAAAATGCCAGCCTTGGCACAAAAGACAAATAAAAAATAATAAAATAATATATTTATGGAGGCGTCCAGGCCTCTGGACGCCTCCATCAAAACCCTCACGGGCGCCGGCCACCGAATGACGGTTTGTCGTGTGTGAAAAAATCTAAAATATGGAGACGTCCAGCTAGCTGGACGCGCCCATTTCTGAATCACGAGGCGCCGCTCACAAAACCACGCGTTGTGCCAAACCGCGTGCGGCCGTCGTCGGCTTTTGGTGGACCTGCTTGAGGCGTCCGGGACCCTGGACGCCTCCATAAAAGTATTCCAAAAAAATCAATAAAAATAGAATAAAATATTATTTCGGCCCTGATGGAGGTGTCCAGGGTCCTGGACGCCTCCACCCTCCGGAGCTCTATAAATAGACCCCCACCCCCTCAGTTCTGGGGGGGCTCAGAAGTGATCTGATAGGCTGCCGGAGCCCAGAGGCTACGGAGTCATTTTCTAACCCGTGGGTTCTTTTGTAGGTGGAGGTTCTGCCGGCTTCTCGAGTGCTCACGATAGCGAGAGGAAGGTCGTCTTCATCCACCGCGCTTCCACGTCGTCCCCACGCTGCCGGAGCTCTGCCGGATTTCACCCTCGGCTCATCCAATAAGTCTTTTCTTCCCCTTTTTTCTTCGTAGTTATTTTACATTCATCATCTCGAATCCTCTATCCCCCTTCATAAGGGCGCCTCTTCTTTTATACTTCTTGCATCCATCATCTCATTTTCCTCCTACTCGAGTCCGAGAGGGGTTTAAAAGATAACACCAACCAGGTGTGTGTCTTGACATCATTTCGTTATTTTTATCGCAAGGATTTGAATACTACACCTCCATCTTTCTAATCCACTTGTCATTTATTTGTCGTTGTTTTGCAAGGGTAGCCGAGGAAAGCCCTCTCCGTCGGCCGGCCGGAGGGAGAGGAAGAAGCAACCCGCCATCTCCCGCTCTTGAGCTAGGCGCGATCACTTTTTTATTTTGGGGTCTTTCGGCCCCTAGCGATCACATCTTATTTTCGAGGCCGCGGCGAGTCACTTCCCCAATGGCCGTTTAAATTTCCGTTCTTATATTCTCTTTATACTCTGTTATATTCTGCTCATATTCTCGAGGCCGCGGTGAGTCACTTCCCCAATGGCCGTTTAAATTCCCATTTTTATATGTTATATTCTTATCTATTCGTGTTCTCGAGGCCGCGGCGAGTCACTTCCCCAATAGCCGTTTAAATTCACGTTCTTATACGTTATATTCTTATCTGTTTGTGTTCTCGAGGCCGCGGCGAGTCACTTCCCCAATGGCCGTTTAAATTCCCGCTCTTTGTATTCTCTCTATATTCTGTCATCTTATTATCTGCTCATATTCTCGAGGCCGCGGCGAGTCACTTCCCCAATGGCCGTTTCAATTCTTGTTATTTAATTTTTGCACCATTCCCGTCCCCCCGAGGCCGCGGCGAGTCACTTCCCGCTATGGCCGTTTAAACCCCATATTTTGCTATATCACACTTGTCCCGCTCGCCCCGCCGGAGCAATCTCCCGTGGTGGCCCCTTCTCTCTCTTCTCTTATTTCTGTGTTGCAGCAAACAAACACCAAAAGAAAGAAAAGAGGAGCCCACGCGCGCTCCGCGTCCTCTCCGCTCTTCCCCGAACCGCGTGACGTCGCTCACATCATCCTCTCGAGGTGGCTCAGGCGCACCCTCTTGCTGGTGACGGGACCCTGCTTGCCTAGTATTGCCCTCGTGTGCACACGTCGGACTCTCAGGCCGTTTTTTGGTGGCTCTACGAGGGTGTCCCTCTCAAAGGAAGATAAAGGCTCGAGGCACTCACTAGGATCCACCGCGGTGCCCATATAGGGTGCCGGATCCGCCATGTGGATAATGGGGTGAATCCCAAAACCCATTAGTAAGTCCAACCCGATGGCCGGGTTGCCAAAATCACTTGGAACTTGGGAAGGTCCAAGTCCACGTGCCCTCGAATTGGAGGTGACCCTAGGGTAGAGCCACTCCAATGCCATCATCACCAGATTGCCTACTTGGAATTCCAAGTGGCGGTCGGAAGCTTTTGCCCGCTCTTTATGAACCTCACCGCTCGTTGTTAGATGCTTGCATGAATGTGTATGCCATGCACTATGATGCAGTGAGTGGGTGTGGAAGAGGATAGTATGTAAAGGTGGACCAGGGCAACTGTACATAGACCTATCATGCATAGATGTGATGAAGACTTTCATGGACTCTGGGGGGCCGGGGCAACCATAGGTGGACATATCGTGCATGGTGGCGTTAGTTACCGGAGGACCCGGACATCCATGTATGCTCCATTCATGCGTAATGGTTATGACGAATGTGGGTGGACCAGCACATCCAAATGTGGGCCAGTCATGCATTGGGCCTAGACTGTGTGTGACGTGTATGGGAGGGCTGGACTTGTGACCCTTGTCGAATGATGTGATATGCCAAGATGGGTGCATTCCTATCCTATGGGTGACGACCATGGGTGTGGGTATGGGGTGGTCTTTGAGCTCCCACTTATAAGGGTCGAAGGGGTCAGAGAAGGTATGCATCATGGGGTGGGCTTGGTCCGATAAGGTTGGATGGGATGGGGACAGGTTGGTGGTGAGTAAGGTGGGTGGGTATAGGAAGGGATCGAAGGAGTCATGGAATGTGTTTCCAAGGAAGAGGTATTCTATCTCCTCAAGGTTTTCAAATGATGGTGAGTCCTCCTCCTCAAATGTAGTATTTGAACCGAAGTCCTTGGCGGGTTGGTTGGCCATGAATGGAGGGCTTGGCATCCTACCCGAAATAAGCAACTCTAATTTGTGGAGAGCATCGGGCTCCTCGGGAGTAGGGAGGAATAACAGAAGGTCACTAGTGTAGCAACCCATAGTGTAAGTGGAGGAGATGGATCCGACACATAGGTGTAGGAGGTCATGGCTCCTAGGTTGGTCGGCTACAGTGGTCAACAGGTCAGTTAGCTCCATTTGCCAATCTATACCTGTAGATTCTAAGAAATCCACTTAAACAAATAGAAATAATGAATGAATAAAGCATGTGAAACACGAATAAGCACGAGGTGCTAAAATGGAGTTTGTGATCGCCAGAGACACGAGGCCTCAAAATATAATAATGAAAATAGCGGAGGGATCGCAAAAAATACCTTGAAAGCGCGGGGATTGTGAGTGCTCCTTTCTCTTCTATATCGGCCGGCCGATGAAGAGAGTTTCTCTTATTTGATTACCCTTGCAAAAATCCACAAACACCAATAAAGAAATTGAATTAGAAATATGGTGAGTGTAGCATCAAGTTCTTAATAGGATGAGCATGAAAAATTGGGTATATGAACACACCTTAAGGGTGTTAGCCCTTAAACCCCTATGCAAAAAGGGTGTGAAAAATATGAATGTACGAAGATGCAAATATATGAATAAGGGAAAGAGTGCAAGAGATGCACTTATGGGAGATACTCAACGTGGTTGAGTTAAAAAAATAAACATGTATGAACATGCATGCATATGAATGAACCGATGATGATAAAACAAATGGAAGAATAGATCAAAGGAAGAAGGGCCTGTGCTGCTTCTTTGGCTTTGATTAATCGTTTGGGAGGAAGTCTTCCAAAGGATGAAGTTTAACCGTAAAGAGCCCCCCTCCTTAGCCAATGCAATAGCTTCTTGTGAAGAAAGAAAAGACGAAGAAACAGAAAGAAGAAGAAAACAGAAAAGAAAAACACAGAAGAACCGAGGGGAGAAGAAAGAAGAATTCGAATCTAACCTCTTAACAGAGCTGCAGAAGCTCTATTAATAGGATTGAATCAAAGATAGAAGGATGAGAACGGGCAAGAGCCCAAGGAGGGAAGGATAAGAATGGGCAAGAGCCCAAACGAAGCAGGGACTCTCTGGGAAAGGGCTACGTCCGTTTAGAACCCGAAAGGTGAAACACGACCTGAACAAGGGCGTCAATTCAAGAATTGACGACCTGTAAGAGGGGCGTTAATTTAAAACGCGTCTTGGAACAAGGCGTCAATTCAGGGATCATTTTTAGAAATAAATCTTTCTTTTTTTTTCTGAAAATTGTGAAACACGCCTCAACCAAAGGCGTTAATTAAAAACGCGCCCTACCAAGGGTCGTTAATTTAAAAATAATCAAAATAGGGCTATTTTTTATTTCTCAATATTATTTTCCTATTTTTTAGGTGGAGGTGCATCTCATTGTGCTGATTCCAATGACTATTTTTACGTATTTTTCTGACACCCGGAAGGTCACCAAATCACCTCTGGAAGGGGGTTGAAAATAATATTAAAATAATCGATTTGAAAAAGATGACCGTGCATAGGTCGTGAATTCAATTTTTTATTTTTTTTATTCTTTTCAAATTCAAAATAACGTCCCCTTGTAAGTCGTTAATTCCTAAAAAATTTTGAAAAATTCTCAGAAAAATCCAGAAAAATAGAAATTTGAAAGAATGGACGCCCTCCACTATAGTCGTCAATTTTTTTTAGAAACGTCCAAGACTAAGCCGTTATTTAAAAGACGCCCCACATCAAGTCGTTATTTCTGAAAAATACATAAAAATAGAGAAAAATGCCCAGAAAATCTAGAAAAATCCAGAAAAATATGGAAAAAAAAGGAAAAGAGAGGAAAAAGGGAGAAATCCAAGAAAAGTGAGAAAAACCACTCAAACAAAGCTAATTTGATGGTCAAATCGGGGCATTACAAGGTAATATGAGATGTACTCATAGTAACGTCAATTTTGGCGTGTCTACAGCTGTCCCGCCTTGGCGTCTACTTTGCAAGGGAGCAGAGCAAACTGAAAAGTAGATGCCAAGGTGTGATGAGATACGCAATCAACACCACTTGATGAGAATTAAATCAAAAGTTTGAGATGAAGCAATCTCAGGAAATTCAATGAAATCGACGATGTTTGGATAAAAAGAGGGAGTGTGCACGCGGGCACGAAGGAGATAAAAGAAGATGATCAACTTCCAGCTCGGTGGAAGTACCTCAGGTCACAAACCTGCAGGTTTCACCATTGGGGAGCGGTTACCAGCCAATGTGGACGTGCTGCAGCCAAGGTGGATCAAAGGGAAAATGATTAAAATAAGATGATAGAAATCCAAACAAGGAGCTTTCGAGAAAATGACCCAAAACAGCGACAAAACGAACTGAGGACACAATTCGGTATGGAATATCTCATATCTGGAAACAGGATCAAATTTAACCCTCAAAATCAGCTTATCAGAGTGATTTTCCAAAGTTGATTCAAAATCCTACATGAATGCATGTTGGGTTTAAAGGGAAAAATTAAATCAAATGAAAATATAACATAATCAAGGATAATATTGTTAAACTGTCCAGACTGAGTCAAGAAACCCATTCTGCAAGCTGATACTAAGCCGAAGCCCGTTTATCCACGCACCAACTCACAAAAGGGAACCATCGTCCCCAGTTTTGGACGGCTCAACGGCCTATCCGTATGACTAAGACTCCTCTGGAATCATCATTATTTTTGATGAAGGGGAACTCAAATTCCAGATTTACCAAAGCCACAAGGTCCTTGATATAATCTAATAGTTTAATAACATATAGTAGAATGCATACAGGGAGATGGCGATAGCAATGAGCATGGGGGAACTGAGAAATGAGCTGCCGTCACCGTGGGTCTTGGATGATGATGCCCAGTCGGTGGGACCAAGAGCTTCTTCCTGCGCTCAAAATTCATCAACCAAGATAAAAGATAACAAACAATGAATAAAGTATTTAAGCATAGCAAGCATAGCATGAATCAAAGCATCAATAGCATGTATATGGCATGAATAGCACGAATTAAATCATGGCATTGCAAATCATCATTGTTTGTTGTTGTTTCATCATGAGGAAGACAATCTTGGCTAATCAAGATTTGGAGTTGAATGATCAGAATGATAATGCCCAGTGGCAGAATTGACCAAGAGAAATCAGCAGGAGTTGATTGAAAGATCTGGAGATGAATAATCAGGATGATAATCAGGAGATATGATAATGAGAATGATATAGGGAGATGATAATCAAAAAAATGCCCAGGGTGGCATGTCATGAGAATATCGGGAGAAATTAATAGATTGATAGCAATGAGTGGAGATAGGACTTATCCCGTGCTCTTGATCCTTGCAAAGTTGTTCCTGCAAAACACCATCAGAAAATACAATGCATTTTTTTATTTTTGAAATATGCAAATTTTTATGAGTTTTGGAAAAGATATTCAAATTTTTATGAGTTTTTGGAAAATATTTCAAATTTTTATGGATTTTGGACAAGAAATATTCAATTTTTTGTTTGAATTTTGGTTAGACATTGCTAAAGCAGCATCAAAGGGTGTTTTAAACCACTGGCTAGGGGTCCTCGCTCATTCCCCTTTCGCTAAAAACTGCCCAAAGTCAGGCGTGCATTGAAAGCGACGTCCTATAACCAACTGCCCATGGTAAACGGTGCCCCTACCAAGGCCATACCCGAGAAACATTCGGTCTTGGAGGGAGAAGATAAGAAGAATTGGAGATAAGCTTTATGCAGGATGGGAGATGTCGGGACATGAATTCCTTCCAAGGTGTTAACCCTCAAAGAGGTAGTCTGTTGCGCCGGGGCTTTGTGCCTTTGATTTTTAGACCCTTGACATGCATACGACCAGGGTTTTCCCTGCGGGGACTTTGCCACTCTTGTCATGCCTTAATTCTCAATTTTGCTTTTATCATTTTGACTTGATTTTCATAATAGCCCTTTTGGCGAGATGTATATCATGAAACTCATATGAAAACTCATATTGATTTCGGGTCAAGACTGCCCCTATTTGAGACTCCTCTCGTATTGGGGATTACCTAGGTTGGGTCATCTCATCCGTCAACCTCTTGCTCCTGCATTCGGCCGAGTAAAGAAGAGAAAAGACTTTCAGATATACTCATGGCATGGCCAAAGTAGCAACGGTGTTTTATCCAAAGGAGCCGGCTAAGGACGCCGTGACGTGTGTGGAATGCCCAGCTAAGGGTTACTCTTAACAAGCGGGGAGAGAATGTTGAATTCCCAGCATGGGTTCTTATTAACCAAAAGTGCTGCAAAAGCAAGTCTAAAGACTCTTTTGAGAATGATTTAATTAAGATAAAGGTTTAAAACACCACTTTTGATTTTGTTAAGAAGCACTTTATTTTGAAAATCATGCGTGAAGTAATGAGAAAATGATATCATAAAAATACGTACTTACGCCCATATGTTACCTTGCAACCTTTGTAGAAGCAGCTGTCAGAGGCGAGGTTGATCATCGTGGGATAGTCCTCTTTAGCAGTCAAAAGGATTGGAAGCAAAGGGTTTGAAAGTGGCTTAACAAGAAGGAGTGGTGCCAAGACCAGACTCAGACGAATAAGAAAAAAAAGAAGAGAGGCGAGGGCTAGAACTCCCTCACTAAGGTGTGGAGACCTTGATCACATGAAAGGTCTACAGAAGAAGCGGAGAATTAGAAGGAGGAGTGAGGACTAAAGCCTCGAAAGCAGTGAGAGAATGGGCAGATGCCCAAGGCAGTGGATGTGGAAGAAGTTGGGTCGGACCCAGAATCAGGAGGAATTAGAAGAAGAAATTGATAGATGGAAAGAGGCGGATCTGGAGGGTCCGGAAGTAAAGGAGGAGAATCGTGATAGGAGGAATCATCCGGAGGCTCCGGAGGGATGACGAAAGAAGGGACGCGATGCCCTGGGAAAAGATAGGGAAAAAGATGATGGGTAAGGAAGAAGAAAATGAATGATGTGATATTCTGGAAGATCAGAAAGATGAATTGGAAGAAAGATGGAGGGTCCGAAGGTTCCGGAGGAAGAAAATGGAAAGGGGCATCATGCCCGAAGGAAAGGTATGAAGGATCCGGAGGTTCCGGAGGAATGAGAAGGGAAGGGACGCGATGCCCAAAGAAGAGGGAAATAGAATCCGGAGGTTCCGGAGGATTAAGATGGAAAGGGGCGCGATGCCCGAGGGGAAAGCCCGGAGGTTCCGGAAGAATAAGGTGGAAAGGGGCGCGATGCCCTGGAAGAAAGTCCGGAGGTTCCGGAAGAATAAGGTGGAAAGGGGCGCGATGCCCTGGGAGAAAGTCCGGAGGTTCCGGAAGAATAAGGTGGAAAGGGGCGCGATGCCCGAGCAATGTAAGGGGACCTACAGATCCCGAGGATGAAGATGAATAAGATGGAAAATTCAGAATATCCGGAGGTGCCGGAAGGCGGGGAAGATACGGGTTTGGAAACCCGGGAATCAGGAGGTGTATGCAAAATGATGGATGCGATGAATGCAGTGAATGCGCGAATGCAACAAAATGCGTGAGATGCAAAGAAGATGGAGAATGTGAAGGGTGAGAGGACGAGATCCTCCTCCTAACCCCGGGAATGGCCCATGAAGAAAAAGTGATAGAAATAGATGCATAGAAGGTGGAACAAATAAGGGACGGCCCCTTAGCACCAAGATAACTGCCCCTCCACGGCAGTGAAAGAGTATAGCCAATTGGCCCAATGGAAGAAGCTTCACTAATGAATGACAACCCCCTTGGAAGGCAAGGATCAATGATGTGAGGGAGTTGGAAAGTTGGAACATGAAGCATTGCCATGCCCATTAATTGTGGTGTATAAGAAGTGTTGAACAAAATGGGCATTCGCCCCTTGTATGGAGGAATGGAATCAAGATTTGGAAGATGGAACAAAGGGTGCCCTGCCCGGCCCTTGGATGACATCAACGCTTGGCATTCTCTGAGCAATGGCGGTGACCTGGCCCCTTCGACCATGTTTGGCACAATAACCCGGATCGGCATCCGGTAAATAAATTCTTGAATCTTGAACGGCACAGCCACGGCCAAATTCACCTTGCGCGGCGCTTGATTATCCTTGGAACAAGTTCTTGCAGAAGCACTCCCCTTCCGAGTAGTAAAGGGAGGTGAGGCGGAGGGCTTTGTGGATAATGGAGGTTTAATGGAAGGTGTAATGGGAGGTGTAGTGGAAAGTGTTGGAGGAAGGATAAATGGAGACGGAGGTTCAAACACGTCGAGCTTCTCCCTTTGCTCGGAAGCAGTCGGGGTTGGCTCGAGTGCAAAAAAGGGTGAATCCTGCTCAGGATTAGCCACGGGTAAAGGTGAAGGGTCATGTGGTGGAATAGGTAAGGTGGGTTGAGGCAGTGATAATGGGAGGTTAATTGGGGAAGGTTTAATGGTAGGCTCGGTGGAGGCTAAAGGCTCAATATGTAGAGGTTCTATAGTGGAAGGCTTGGGGGAGGCTGGTGTTGTGAAGGTTGATGGCGTAGTGGATGGAGGGGTAATTAGTGGAGGTTTAATGGGTGACGGTTTGGTGCGGAGGAAATGCCGAACAGGGCGAACGATGTTAGGAGTGGGAGGAGACTCAAAATGCGCCGGCGCGGGTGATTGGAGTATCGACCCGTCGTCGTAACACCAAGAAGTCTCGGAAATAGGGGGTGAATTGGGAAAGGTGGCTTCATCCTGAGCAGGAGGTTCATCAAATGATAGTGGGGGAAGCGGGAAACGAAGGAAACTCGGAAGGGGTGCCTGCGGAGCTTCATCGTATGCTGCCTCGAATTCTTCAACTGCCGGTTCTTCATTATCAAATTCAAGTGGACACCGTAGTGGAGGCGTATATGTGGATGGAGGAATGTAATGATGTTGCACATGTGGAGATGGAAGGTCATATGAATGAAGTGTGCGGACGGGTGGAGGGCGGACGGTGTCCACTTGATCATTGAAATCGGCCGGCTCTTGCTTGCTTGAGCTGCCAATACCATAATCATCTCTCCTATCCTTCCATTCTCTCTCCATCTTTGTAATATCATCCAGAGCAGCATGGAGAGGATTGACCGGAGTAGGAGGAGCCGTGACCCTCTTTAATTGTTCCTCCATCAAAGTGATTTTGTCAATAAGAGACTGTTGGAGGGGTGTAACTTGAGCAACCAAGGGTTGGCAGGGCATTGAAGGAGGGGTGGCCTAACAAGGCCGTGGAGGGGAGTTAACGGGATGACCCGCAGAAGAAACCGAATGAGCCGGATCACAAGGAATAAATGGGCCTCGGGGCCGTGATGGAGAAGGAATAGAAGAAGGCGGGTGTCGGACCACCCGAGGAGAAGTATGTGTGGATGAACGAGATGGGTAATGAGCTACCCTAATATGAGTAGACAGGGGAGGTGGGTGATGGGCCACCCGAATAGGATTAGAAGGAAGATGAGATGAAAGAGATGCACCCTCAACGGCGGCCTTAAGGGCTTGGATCTGTTGAGGGGTGAGATGATCTAATACACGCAAGATTTGGGAGACCTTCTCATCATTGGGGGGAGACGGTCCCGGAGGAGTAGTGGCTCGAAATTGAGTAGGGGGACCATGAGAATGGACATTGCCCGTGGGCCAGGTAACACCATAAGAATGAGGACGTGGTCCCTTGAAAGTATGGTGAGAATTTTGATGAACATGTTGAAATTGAGGGGAATAAGATGTGCACGGTTGTGCATCCTCGTGAATTGAATTAAACATGTTGTTTTGTTTATGGTAAGCCATTATGCAATCAAAGTTCAAAATAATATGCAAAAAAGCACACAAGTTGGAATGGTTACCTTTTGATCTTGATTTGTTTAAACCTTGGTGAATTAATGAATTTTAGCAAAGTTTGGAATGAAACACACAAGGGGGGATCCTAGTTACAATATGAGTTCACTTCAATGCCAACTAGGAATCCTCTCTCACCGTGTATAGGCCAACTAAAACCCGAGACTTCAAAAGGGTACAACCTGCCCGGCATCCGTGAGGGAATCCACGGGTGCGGGGACTTACGGAGGTCTTGGAAAAGGGATTTCCGGTCCAAAGAGACGGAATGCTCAATGGAGGGTCATCCCGATTCCAAGAGGGGTGTGTGGATCCTAAGGAATCCAAACCAATGCAAATGAAGAATGAATGCAATGCGTGCAAGGAGATGGGCAAATCACCAATAGAGCCAAATAATCAATATAAATCAATGAAGCAGGAGTAAGCGCAGGCTCTGTGAAATCACAGGAAAGAGACGACCTGAAGAAGGTCGCTACTAATAAAAACGCGCCCTGGTGTGGGGCGCTATCCATAAAAAGGATGCCTGCTCCAGAGGGCATCAAATGCGAGTGGTGCACACGCAATCAAAACAAAACGCGCCTGCGCCAGAGGCGCTACTCAATAAAAAGACGCCCTCACAGAAGGCGTCAAACGTGTAAACGACGCCCTAGGGCAAGGCGTGACATAACAAAAAGGCGCCCTCGTGGAGGGCGTTAATTCTCCTGTCCCAGAAACCCTCCAGCGGCCAGAAACAGCAATACACCCACAGTCACAATAAACTCAGGCAATCAAACACCACAAGAATATAGCATGCTCATCAAGTTTTATTTTTGAATAAATGGAATTTCTAAAAGAAACCAACAAACTGGCCAATCACTAATGGGGAGGGTGCTACGTGGAGCACAAAGGGAGGCGCACCGTGGGTGCAAAAAGGGAGATGGCACACGAGGGTGCCCAAGGGAAAGGGTAATCAAAAGAAAAACGAAAGGGGTCCCACCGTGATCGCCAATTTGTAGATTCTAAGAAATCCACTTAAATAAATAGAAATAATGAATGAATAAAGCATGTGAAACACGAATCAGCATGAGGTGCTAAAATGGAGTTTGTGATCGCCAGAGACACGAGGCCTCAAAATATAATAATGAAAATAGCGGAGGGATCACGAAAAATACCTTGAAAGCGCGGGGATTGTGAGTGCTCCTTTCTCTTCTATATCGGCCGGCCGATGAAGAGAGTTTCTCTTATTTGATTACCCTTGCAAAAATCCACAAACACCAATAAAGAAATTGAATTAGAAATATGGTGAGTGTAGCATCAAGTTCTTAATAGGATGAGCATGAAAAATTGGGTATATGAACACACCTTAAGGGTGTTAGCCCTTAAACCCCTATGCAAAAAGGGTGTGAAAAATATGAATGTACGAAGATGCAAATATATGAATAAGGGAAAGAGTGCAAGAGATGCACTTATGGGAGATACTCAACGTGGTTGAGTTAAAAAAACAAACATGTATGAACATGCATGCATATGAATGAACCGATGATGATAAAATAAAAGGAAGAATAGATAAAAGGAATAAGGGCCTATGCTGCTTCTTTGGCTTTGATTAATCGTTTGGGAGGAAGTCTTCCAAAGGATGAAGTTTAACCGTAAAGAGCCCCCCTCCTTAGCCAATGCAATAGCTTCCTGTGAAGAAAGAAAAGACGAAGAAACAGAAAGAAGAAGAAAACAGAAAAGAAAAACACAGAAGAACCGAGGGGAGAAGAAAGAAGAATTCGAATCTAACCTCTTAACAGAGCTGCAGAAGCTCTATTAATAGGATTGAATCAAAGATAGAAGGATGAGAACGGGCAAGAGCCCAAGGAGGGAAGGATAAGAATGGGCAAGAGCCCAAACGAAGCAGGGACTCTCTGGGAAAGGGCTACGTCCGTTTAGAACCCGAAAGGTGAAACACGACCTGAACAAGGGCGTCAATTCAAGAATTGACGACCTGTAAGAGGGGCGTTAATTTAAAACGCGTCTTGGAACAAGGCGTCAATTCAGGGATCATTTTTAGAAATAAATCTTTCTTTTTTTTTCTAAAAATTGTGAAACACGCCTCAACCAAAGGCGTTAATTAAAAACGCGCCCTACCAAGGGTCGTTAATTTAAAAATAATCAAAATAAGGCTATTTTTTATTTCTCAATATTATTTTCCTATTTTTTAGGTGGAGGTGCATCTCATTGTGCTGATTCCAATGACTATTTTTACGTATTTTTCTGACACCCGGAAGGTCACCAAATCACCTCTGGAAGGGGGTTGAAAATAATATTAAAATAATCGATTTGAAAAAGATGACCGTGCATAGGTCATGAATTCAATTTTTTATTTTTTTTATTATTTTCAAATTCAAAATAACGTCCCCTTGTAAGTCGTTAATTCCTAAAAAATTCTGAAAAATTCTCAGAAAAATCCAGAAAAATAGAAATTTGAAAGAATGGACGCCCTCCACTATAGTCGTCAATTTTTTTTAGAAACGTCCAAGACTAAGCCGTTATTTAAAAGACGCCCCACGTCAAGTCGTTATTTCTGAAAAATACATAAAAATAGAGAAAAATACCCAGAAAATCCAGAAAAATCCAGAAAAATAGGGAAAAAAGGAAAAGAGAGGAAAAAGTGAGAAATCCAAGAAAAGTGAGAAAACCACTCACACAAAGCTAATTTGAGGGTCAAATCGGGGCATTACAAGGTAATATGAGATGTACTCATAGTAACGTCAATTTTGACGTGTCTACAATACCCTTAAGAAAGTCCCCTAATGTCTCCACCTGATAGGATGATTGGATTGTGGTGTGGTAGGTGGGTAAGGGTACTATAGGGAGGTTTTGTTCCACAGGAGGGCAAACATGGGCCATGAGATCTCTAAATGGGTTCTCCTTTAGCCAACGTGAAAGGGGTTCTCCTAAGATGAGCTCGGCCCCTACTAGGGAGGGTGGTGTAAGGTGAAGTCCACCATGTGAAGTTTCTTCTTCTTCCTGGACATGGGTGATCTCCATGGCGGGGGTTGGGTCCGGAGTATTCACCACTATGGGGTCGGGTATGGGGATCATGGTTTGCTCTACCAAGGAGGTGAGTAAGTCCATTGTTTGTGAGGTGATGATGACTAGCACATGGCTCTTTTGGGGTGGTGGGTAATGGGGGACTTGGGATAGGATTGGGAGGGGTAGAAGTGGAGGCCTAGGTTGGGCATCTTGTAACTCATGGGGGAGGGTGCACCCCATTTGGCTCAATGGGTCTTCTTTGGGTAGGAATGAGTTCTCTTGACCTATTTGGGCCTCATATTCTTCTTCCCAATCTAGGGGAGCCTCATAGTCTTCGGTCACCTCCGTAAGTTCCTTTTGGAAATGGGCGGGATGAGGATTTGTGGAAGCTTGTGGGGTGTGGGTTTGATGGGGAATGTTGGGTTGGGTGGTGGCCAATTTGATTTTAATGGTGGTGGTGATCGGGATTGGAATCATTTGTGGTGGTGGAGATTGGACCCTAAGGGAGGTCTTGGGTTGACTGGGAGGGAAAGGTGGAGTGGGAGTGCTCATTGGGCTATGGGTGCTTGAGTTGGAAGAGTGGGAAGGTTTTGGAATGAGGATCTTCCTAAGTTCTACCTTCATCTCTTCCCATGAGTAAATGAGCTCTTGTCTCTCAATCCCCCTTCGAATCTCAAGCTTTCTCCATTCTGTCTCGCCGAAGGGACCAAGGGTCATCTTGGCGAGGCGCACTTTTCTTTCCTCGGTCATGTAGTAGTGGTGGAAGTATCTATCCATGGAGGTCTCCCATTTCCTATATGTGTGAGGGTTTCGGGACCCATCGAAGCGGGGCAACTCCGGCTCGATAATGAAGTAGTCATCGGAGTGCCTGGTGAGGTACATGGTTTGGATGATCGGATGACCTCAATGCTATGTGCCCTAGGACAGACTTAGTAGAGACAAGTCTAGAACTTGCTCTGATACCAAGTTGATGTGACACAACCCCTCGGACCTAGAATTGCAAGCAACACAACGATTTTGGCAACGTGACACAAGCGGATTCACTCGCGTTGGCACACTCGTGTCCGTAGGAGGACCAGCGATGACGGTGAGGGTCCGAGGTTGGACCTCAATGTTCCAAGGGTATGGCCAGCTAAGGATGGACCCCAATGGGCCAGGGATGCCCCAATTCCGTGGGCAGCCAGCACGCCAAGGGCGTGGGATGTAGTGGTTCTCTCTCAACTCGCTCCGCGGTGGCACTCAAATCGATGATATTTTGAGATCGGGCGCTCACTCACCGGCCGACGGCACTAAGCAGCAATACTAAACAAGCAAAGCAATTCCAGTAGAGTAGGGCAACCCGAGGCTCACCTGATCGGTGTGAAGACACCGATCCCGGTCGGAGACAAGGGCGAGCGGGGAAGTGTGGATTCCCCGCACACTGCGCCGATGAAGCTTGACCTGTTTAAAGATTACAATCACTACACCTCACACAGGAGGGTGGACTTGGGATGGGGATTTTTGTATTACAAGTCAAACACTACCTCCGCACAGGGAGGGGCGCTAAGCCGGCCAGGCGGGGAGGGAAGATAAGCTCGATCGCGCCGACGGAGCACCCGGCCGAATCTGCCCGGGTCTGGGACAGCAAGATAGGGGGTCGATGTAGTCGCCGCTGTGAGCTCCCCTGGACTCAGAACTTGATGAGACTTGCGCCAAAATGTCGCTGATGTACCCAGGTATGACTATGATTTTTAGTGGGCGGTCCCGAGGTCGTCGCCGGCAGGGACGGGCTCTGGAACAGGTCCCTTGCATGCAGAAGCATACTGTTCCCAGGGACAGCAGCGGATGGCCGAAGTCACCACGGCAGCTCCCGAAGTCCGAATGAGGCGGGACCAAGTCGAGGACGTCCGTGGATGAGTCTTCTTAGAGCAGCAACCAAGAAAAGCACCAGAGGATGTCGGGGCGGTGAGGGGGAGTCCGTTGAGTGAGGCACTATCGGGGAAGGACCTAAACGAACTGTCTGAGCGCCCGGGGGAGAAAAATGGGAAAGGCACTTTCTGATGCCGAACGGGACGCCGCTTGTTGGTGGTGGTGGAAGACTCGTGGTTGCAGCTCTCGGCCAAGTGGCGCCTCCAGAAGTTGAAGGATGTGTCCGTGGTGGAGGTTCGAACAGGGTGGCAGAATCTGGCAGCAGCAGCTACCTGATATGAACAGTAACTTGCAGAAGCTACCCCAGCCGCTCCCGAGCTCTGAATCACGAGCCGTCAGAGTGGCGGGAATCATGGTCGAGTCTACTTCGCAGAAAAATTGACGGGGAAGCCGGATGAGGTCGGTGGAGACCGGGGGACCCAAGAAGGTGCTGACAGGTCGAAGCAGACTTGGGGAAGCAGCTTGGAGCAGTCGGAGGAGAAACTCTATAACTCTGTCTCACGGAACCCGAACGTAGTTCCGCTACCTGATCCTGGAAGAGGACAGGACGTGGAAGAACTTTGATGAAGAGGCCTCGGCTTGGTTCTGCTAGGGTTGTCCGTGGCACAGCTTCAGAACCGGTTCTGGTACTCTGCAGGGGGAGCCCAGCGCAGTCAGGGGAGAATGGCACTCCCGGACAGCCCCGAACTCGGAATGGGATGAGATTGCCTCGCTTACGAAGAAGACTCGCAGACCTTTCCGTCGATGTAGGCCACGCCCCTAGGAGCTTCGGGAAGAGGTCGTGGGCAGCACTGCAACTGGCGGCTGTTCTGTAGGTCTTCAGCTGTATGCAAATGAGAAGGGGGAAAAAGGTGGAGGGGTGGTTCCTTTGGTGGAAGGAGAGGGGAAATGGTTGCTTTGGTGATGGGGAATGGTTGGGAGGTGGCAAGGGGAGGTGAGGGAGGAAGGAGGGGCGGAGCTAGCAGAAGAGGGGGGGTGATTGCGCAAATGGTCAAAGGGGGGGTGGAGGTGGGGAGATGGGGGCGCAAGTGGCTTGGGGAAATGGGGAGGGTTCCCTTCGATTTGGGTGGAGGGTTAATGGAGGTGCTAATGGGGGCCTAGGGAAGGGGAAGAGTTGCTTTGGGAAGGGGAAAGGGTGTCTAAGAGAATGGATTCTCCCTTGGGAATGTGAAGGGGTTGTATGGGGAAGGGGAAAGGTTGCTTGGGAAGGGGGAGAGGTGCCTAGGAGAAAGGGGTTCCACCTAGGGGTTGGAGGGGAAGTAAATGGAAGGTATGGGGAAGGGGGAGGGGTCTTAAATAGAGGTGAATAGGGAGGAGAGAGAGTGAATTTCGAATTTGGAGTAGGGAGGAGAGAGAATGGGGTTCGCCCCCTTTAGTGAGAGAGAGAAGAAGAGAGAGAGAGAGCTAGAGAGAGAGAGATGCACAAATGCCTTGGCAAATTTTTACTCAAATATTCATTAGCTTACAACTGAGGGATTGGGGTCCTATTTATAGGAAACCCACTTTTACATATAAGACCCTGACTTTTAACATACTAACAGATAACCAAGGAAGGGGGGGTGCGCCCATGGGCCTAGCCCAAAGAAATAGGCCCAATAGCAAGCACCATAGCCTAATTAAACTCGAACTTAGGGAAATGACTTAATAACCTAGGTACAAGACTCAAATAAAAGGCAAATTACATGAGTAGAAAATGAAAATTACATCATAGGACTCGAAATAACGTGGTGAACAAGATGTAGCTTAGGCGGCGAGTATCGGGATCCTCGATCATATGAAATTGCTGGTGATGTCCTCATCAACAACATTCGTTGGGGATGAGACTTAACTTTAGTACAGCTTTTCATCCTCAAACGGATGGTCAGACCGAAAGAACGAATCAGGTAGTAGAAGATATGCTCAGAGCTTGCATCATCGATTTTGGTGGAAGTTGGCATGATCACTTGCCCTTAGTCGAGTTTGCATACAACAACAGCTACCAGGCAAGTATACAAATGGCACCTTTCGAAGCCTTATACGGAAGGAGTTGCCGGTCACCCTTGTGCTGGGATGAAGTTGGCGAAAAATAACTATTAGGTCCAGACATGGTAAAGGATACCACTAAAAAGATTCAGTTGATTAGAGAAAGACTTCAAGTTGCACAGTCTAGACAGAAGGCTTATGCTGACACAAGAAGAAGAGATCTTGAATTCCAAGTCGGAGATCACGTATTTCTCAAGATATCACCTGAATGTGGAATAAGGAGATTTGGTGTTAAGGGCAAGCTTACACCAAGGTTTATCGGACCTTTTGAGATACTAGAAAGAGTTGGCGAGGTTGCTTACCGTGTCGCCTTACCTCCTCAATTGTTCGAAGTTCATAATGTATTCCACATATCTATGTTGAAGAAGTATGTGCACGATCCGTCACATATCATTGATCATGGAGACCTGGTGATTCAAAGGGATCTCACTTATGAACAAAAGCCCATGAAGATCCTCGATCTCGAGGTACGAACATTAAGGAATAAAGTTATTCCCATGGTTAAGGTGCAATGGAGTAAAAGCTCAGAACACGAAGCCACATGGGAGACCGAGGAGTCTATGAGGAAACGATTTCTAGAATTATTTTAAAAGGTATGTACTCTACACTCTCCACGTCTATATACGACTGAATTTGGGGACCAAATTCTTTTAAGTGGGGGAGGGTGTAGCAACCCTGGTAAATTAAAGGACTAGAAAGTCTAAATAAATTAAAAATAATAATTAAATAAGGCCCAGCCCTTGTACATGACCCTCTTACGTCCTAAAAAGTCTGACAAAAGAACTCATAGACACTACTATTGTATTATAATAAATTTAAGAATGACATGATATTTTTTTTAGGTAAGTATTTAATGCACAATGTAATTTTAATTGAATTAAGAATAATTAAATCTCAAAAAAAATGTCAATTTGTATTTTATTACTAATTTAGAAAAATTAATATTCCACATTTATTACATTATAATCTTATTAGAAGGGAGAAAGATATATATATCTAAGATTTAATTACATTAAAGATATGTAAAAGATAAAAGAATGAGTATATATGTAATTTCGGTTCTTTCAAGGGGATTGAGAAATGGCCAAAACTCAATTGACGCCTTTTTGTGCAGGCATATCCAACGTGAAAAGTGACTTAACACAAGTCGTTATTTATAAATTAGTGAAAATCAAATAAAGTATATAGCTAAAGAGTTATAGAGATGATAGGGATATATACATAATAATAGTCTTTTGCAAGGTCAAGGAGAAATGCCAAATGAAATTGACGCCATTACCTTGGGCGTGTATTTCAAATGTGACGACTTAATAAAAGTCGTTATTTTATTCTAAAATGAATAGTGTCCATTTTTGAATTAAAGAATTTTGGAAAACTAATTATATGGAAAAATAGAGAAAATGGAAAACTCATACCCCTAAAATTTCCCATCAAGATCATATCAAGACAAAAAGATAAAAATCCAGAAAGATCGTTACACCTTAAAATAACAAATCAGGGAAAGGTGAATGACGCCTCCGAGCAAGTCGTCATTTAATTTTTGACGACTGTGTATACAAGCGTCATTTATAGAAATAACGCCCCAACCTTAGGCGTCATTTACAAATCAACCCGTTGGTGTTTGGTTCGAACAAGGATGATATCTGGGTAAGTTGGATTAAGGAAAGGATCAATATGTGGAATAGCTAAAGTCTAATCGGATTCTAAGAAGGAAGTTCTAATCCTAATCGAACTCGTAAAACCTATTAGGATTCCTTCTCCCATAAATACCCACCCTTCCGTCGAACTTCCTGTTGACAATAGTGATCAAAGAAGCCCTACTGTGGAAGTTCATCATCCTCTTGTTGAAGAACGCAGGAGTTCTTCGTTATCTTCTTCTTCTTCCTTGCTGCATGAAGGCTTGAAGGGAAGGGGAAGGCCGTTCTCCCTCTGCTACTTAAATCCTTTGAACCAAAGGAGCCATCTACCTGCTACTATATTCTTCTGAGGTTTTATTGGTTGCCGAAGAAGTCAAGCTGCAGCTTCCCAGCTATTGTTTCTTCATCAAATCACCCAGAAGAAGACTTCTTCTTCCTCCTGCAACAAGAAGGGCGCAAGAAGCCTTCTTCTTCTTGCTGAAGGAAGGCCACCGTCTTCCTTGGGATTTTTCTCTTCACTATGCGTGAAGCCCTCAGCGGCTGAGACATACGTACTTACCAATTAGTACTGTTGCTGCTACTGTTTTGTCTTCGATTGCTGAAGGGGCTATCATCTTCTTCCTGATATCTAGGGAATCGATTGTGGTTCATCTTCTTCATGCACAATCTAACATAATCAATCCAAGGTAGGTTTTCTCAAGTGTTAAGCAAAACATATGGTTATTAGGCCATCTGCATGCATGTAGAATTGTTAGCAGTGATATTGATATATCAGTTTTCCCTGATTTCTGTATTTCTTGAAATGACGCCCCAGATTACGGCGTTATTTTGATTTAACGCCCATATGAACAGTCGTCAATTGACTAGTTGGTTAATAATAATGCATGTTCAAAATTCAATAATTATGAACCCGTACATGTTAAACTAATGCATGATTATATTACAGAATTCCTGATAGTTTCTTGATTGGAAATGAAATAACGACCATGTCTAGGTCATCACATGAATGAACGCCCCTGTAAACGGGCGCCAATTTAGTGATAAAATGTGAAATTATAGAAATTATTATAATATTTCTGGATATTGAATTGACGACATGTACCCTACCCTTTAATTTGTTATATGACGCCCTTGACTAGGGCGCTGTTTACTGAATTGAAGCTATCATGAAAGGCGTCATTTTTATAAATATCAAAATGGGAAAATGTTTATAGATATTAATCTGGATGAAACGACTGAGTGAACAGTCGTCATTTATGGAACTGACGACCCTGACAAGGGCACCAATTCATAAAATGAAGACTTAAGCTCAGGCGCCATTTGACTGATCCCTGATTTTCGTGGTTTTTATATAACCCTTGTTAATGGGTTATGCTTATCGGCACTATATTTCGTTCCGTGAATATAGTCCCATGTTTCACGTTGTTTTATCGATTACCCACTATTTCTCAGTGATAGATGAACTCTCCATCGGACATTCCGTTCCTTTGGACCAATGACTTTGTCACAGAGACCTCCGTAAGACTCCGCTAGCCTTGGATTCCCTCGAGACAGCCGAGCTGGTTGTACCATTAAAACCTATGTCACTATTTGATTACCATGTCACTCTAAAGAAACATGGTATACCGGCCCCCATGACTTGCTAAGAGGATGTCATGATAATACTCTAAATTAATGGGATGGGAAACCATGCCATTAGTGTTCTTATGAATTAGGTACCATACTTGGGGACCTCAATTCTATCTAGCTTATCATGTCCAAGAACGAGCGACCATCGCTATACGAGCGCTTATTCTTATTATCATGGCGCCCAATTAGGGAGCCGATTCCACCTAATTTTATCGTTAATCGTGATTGTACCATTATTGTTGTCTTTATACATCATGTTCAATCCTTGAAATTCTATTCCACAAGATCTACCTTAAAGTCCCTACAAGCTTATTCCATTGAAACTCTATATTGGCTATAACCATAGTGGATGTCGAAAAATACACGATCAATGCCTGCGCATATAAGGGCCCGATCTGGTCCTGGGAGGAGCACCCGAAAGTACTAGTGCCCATGGGAGTTGTAATGATCACGGTGTGGCATTGCACCGAAGTGCATGACTAGATTGATTAGACATTCCACAATCTCATACTCGACTTGACATGACATGACTTGCGTGACCCGGAAAGGGTATTTATATACTTGCTTGAAACGTGATAGCCAATTCCTGACATGACATGATGAATATACTTGCTTAAATATCTTGACATTTATTGATATAAGTTCTTGAAAGCCATGCTAGTTCACTCAATTATCTCTTGTTATACTCTCTCTCTCTCTGGTCGTTTTACGCAAACATGCATAGCTTTATTGCATTCATGTAACATGTAATTTACTTAAAGCAAGCTAGCTCTTGAGATATAATTCCTTCTGAGCATTTGCTCATCTAGTATTTTCTCCCATTTTTCAGGTAAGTCCGATGACGAGACTCAATCGGATGGGGAAGGTCAAGAGTGAAGAGATTAGAGCTCTCCGTCTATCCAAACGTCTACTAATCTTATCTTTCTAATTTCTTGAGTCAATCATTATACTTTTTCCTTTTATTGAGTCTTAGCATTTTCATTTTTAATAGAAGTACTTTGAGGTTGTGATTGAATAAAGGATTGGGTTATCTTTACTTTTGCGCACTCTGTCTTTGTGTTGAATACACTAACGCTCTGATTGACAAGATCGATATAAACTCGTCACGCGTCTCCGAGTTCCTTCTGCGCTCGGGGCGTGACATTCAGCCTCGGGTGCATATATAAATTTTGGACATGGTGAAGTGGAGGATGCATTCCTTGCTATGACAGGTTGTGATTATGTTCAGGGTGTCAGTAATCTCATTCAGTTAAATGCCAATCATTTTTCGCCACTACAGCGTGTTCTACATCACATATTCACTACCTTGATTTATCCAAAAGGTGGTGGTAGAAATGAAGTGACAATGGTTCATCGGTTCCTCTTTTACCATGTCATGAACGGGAATACTGTGAATATGGGTCGGCTCATGACTACTTTGATTGACTCATGCCGCACCAACTTGGGGCGATCCTTACCTTATGCATCCTAGTTGACCGGGGTGTTTATCTATGCTGGGGTTGATTTGGCTAAAGAAATATCACTTCCGATTCGTCAAGATGATATCTACCATGAACACAAGATTTTCTTCAATCTTGGATATTACTCGGGTGAAGATGGTGAGCTTACAAGGGATATTCCCACTTATGCAGTTTTACTTGCAAATGAGGAAGAACCACAGCAACAACAGGTTCATGGGGATGCACCACCTCCAGTTCAGGCGGAGGATCATCCTCCCCCACCTTCACCACACCGTATGGATCAAGAGTTGCCAAATCCTCCACAGTTTGTTCACGGGGAGTCTTCTACTCAGGGTGCTGGTCATCCTACTTGGGGGGACTATGATGCTCTTGATAGACGTGTCTTATGCATGGAAAGCTGGCTCTACTCATCCCTTGGTCGGCTGGACACTTTCATGGACACTATGACTGGCCGAATGGAATCTTTCACCCATGCTCTGGATGACATTTCTACCCACATGGCCACTCTTTATGCCAGCCACGAAGATAACCGTGAAGCCTTCCGGATGAACAATCAATCACTTCTTACCATCCGTAGGTAGTTTCTTCATCATGATGAAACTCTGCATGACATTGTGGACCATCTCCCTCCTACTCCTGCTCCTCCTGCTGCCGATGCTTCTGGTGATGATGCTCGCAAATGGACTCCGGATCACCCTGCTTCTTAGCTGTCCTTATGTTTCTGTCAGGTCATTTCTGTCCACAAGTCATGTAACCCACTCCTCATTTTGATGATGCCAAAGTGGGAGAAGTAGTTATGTCAGGTCCTATCTATATGTTATATATTGTGTTTGCTTGTTTGCTTGCATGCTTGAGTCGTTGTGAGTCATGTTGCATCATGTTAGCCGGCATCCTGTGTATTGCATTTTGTGCGTCTTGTTGGAACTCCTTACAGAATCTCAACTCTTGTATCAGATCCTTGAACTGAAATGAAATGATGTTGTCACGCCCTGAGCGCGGAAGATACCCGGAGACGCGTGACGAGTTTATATCAATCATGTCAATCAGAGTGGTCGTGTATTCGACACAAAGACAGAGATGCGCAAAATAGCAAGATAACCCAATCCTTTATTATTAATAGGCTATTACAAATCCAATACTCTGTTTAATAAAAAGGAAAAGTATAAAGTTGACTCAAGAAACTATAGAAAAGACTAATTGACACTTGAGCAGCTCTATCACTTTCACTCTTGACCATTCCCATCCGATTGACTTCCATCGTCGTCGGACTTACCTGAAAAGTAAAAAGGGACAAACGGAATGAGCGAACGCTCAGTAGGAAATTATATCTCAAGTACTAGCAAGGGGTTTAAGTAATTACATCTTTCATGAATGCAATAAAGCTATGCATGCTCGCATAAAATGACAAGATTGAGAGAATGTAATATCAAGGAAATAAGATGAACAAATCATGAACTTTCAATAAGATAATCAAGACATTTGAGATATTCAAGCAAGTACATTTAACAAGTCATGTCAAGAACTTTAGCTATCATGTAGCAAGCAAGTAAATTACCCTTTTTTTTTCGGGCCACGCATTTCATGTCAAGTCAAGTACGATTCAAGTACAAGATATTGTCTGGAATGTCCAATCAAGCAAGTCAAGTACTCGGTATAATGTCAGATACCTTATCATTTTAACTCCCATGGGCACAAGTACTTTCGGGTGCTCCTCCCAGGACCAGATCGGGCCCTATATGCGCAGGCATTTATCATATATTTTGACATCCACTCTTGTTTATATAGCCAAATAGAATTTTAATAATCAAGCTTGTAGACGTGTATGAGAACTTTGACAGAATGGAGTCCAAAAATATGACAAAGGACATAGAATGGCGATAATAACGGTATAATCACGATCTCGATAAAACTAGGTAAAATATGGTTCCCTTGACTTGGGTACCATGACAAATCAATAAGGACATTCTATATATAGAATTGAAGTCCACATGAACATTATATCAAGGTAAGATACCCTCATTCTTATCATAGAATTGAGGTTTACAAGAATGACATGATATGGCATGATATCATCATCCCATTAAGAATTTCTTATGATATACTCTTTGTATAATCATAAGGGCCGGTATACCATGTTTCTTTAGAGTGACATGACATCAATAGTGTAATGGATTTTTAGGGTACAACCAGCTCAGTCGGCATTGAGGGAATCCAAGGCTACGAGGAGTCTTACGGAGGTCTCTATGACTAACTCGCTTGTCCAAAGGAACGGAATGTCCAATGGAGAGCTTGTATGTCAATGAGAATTGAGTGTGATCGATAAAACAATCGCGAAACGTGGGACTATACTCACGGAATGGAGAATAGTGCCGATATATATATATATTATATAACATATGAAACCATCGGTTAACAGAAACAGTGGAAAATCAGTTTTACAATAAAGTAACGACTTAAGCAGAGTCATTTATCAAGTAATTAACGCCTAACAGAAGGGCGTTTATCTATTTTCCATATTTGCAAAATTTCAATATTTCAATAATTTATCTAAAATGCGCCCTGGGCAGGAGCGTTTCTTCACGATGTGACGACTATACCAGAAGGCGTCCTTTTTATTCACAATATTGGACAGTATATAATTAATTTCAGGAATTATCAAAAACGCGCCCTGGGCAGGGGCGTTATCATTAAATTCTATTTTGCAGAATATATATTTTTCAGGAATTTAACAGATACGTGCCCTAGGAGGAGGCGTTTCCTTTCAATTCACGCCCTATGATGGGGCGTTAACAGTTGAAAAATGACTTTGTATAGGTCGTGAATTCAATAAATATCAGAAAGCACGATTTGCACGATAATCAAGGATAACAATCATATAATCTTGATAATAAAATCAGTAGGGTTGAGGACAGAGGATCATGCATTAATGTAATCAGGATTTCATATATAATCAGTTCTTAACATGGTTAATTCATGATTAAGTGAAATTAACGCATGTGTACAGGGCGTCAAATATTAAATTGACGACCTGGGCAGGGTCGTGTCTTGTAAATTAGCGCCCTTGACAGGGGCGTCTCTTTCAAAATATTTCAGAAAACGCATGGAAACTATAATAACCGTATGCATGACATGCTTATATATATATATCTTGCATTAATTTCATTTGGGCTACAGTAACTTGAGAAAACCTACCTTAAAGTTTGATTTGAAGACAACCGTGAGGGGTTTTGACTAGAAGAAGATGATGCTCTGTTATGCTCCTGAAGACAACAACGGCTACTGGATGATGGCCTGTTTGGCTTGGATGAAAAATTGTAGAAGAAGAACTGCAGTTTCCCTATAAGAAAATAAAGAAACTGTATCAGTTTCTTTGTGATCTGAACATCATACGAAGGTAAATAACTTTTACCCGGATGAAAGAACTCTGTTTTTCTTCAGAGCGTAGGAGCTTCTTAACCTGTAAGAATAGAGATAGATGAAGAACATTAGTTCTTCACATACTACGTTCATAATGAAAGGAATCAGAAGAAGAAGAAGAAGAAGAAGAAGAAGAAGAAGAAGAAGAAGAAGAAGAACATATGTTCTTCACGCACCTGCAGTTCGAACGTCCAAATAGCGTTTTAGGGTTAGATAGTAGATTATTTATAGGGTTATGGAAATCCTATTAGAGTTAGTGTTCGTGTGAGGGTAATATATCCCTAATAGAGTCTTTACCCTAGTAGACACTTACTGGATTAGGTTAATCTTTCCCTGGATAAGCTCTGGGTTCGAACGGTTCACAAATGGAATTAACGACTTTGGTCAGGGCGTCGATTCTTGAATTGACGACCTGGTGCAGGTCGTTTCTTAAGACGCGCCTTGTGTAAGGGCGTTCCTGGTTTTAAAACACGCCCAAGATAGGGGCGTTACTTTGCCTTACCTTTTTTGGTGTTCAGAATTTTGACGCCGTGTGGTCAGGGCGTCACTTATTGAATAACGCCTTATCCAGAGGCGTTTCTAATTTGAATAGCGCCTTTATCCGAGGCGTTATTTTTTTTGTTTTATTTATCTATTTATTTGATTTATTTTAAAATCTTTATTATTATTAATATTTTATCAGGGTTGCTACACCCTCCCCCACTTAAAAAGAATTTGGTCCCTAAATTCAATTGCATATTATGTATACACGCGGAGAGTGTAGAGTATATACCTCTTAGAATAACTCGGGAAATCGTTTCTACATAGATTCCTCGGTCTCCCATGTTGCTTCGTGTTCAGAATTCTTATTCCATTGCACCTTAAGCATGGGAATAACCTTATTCCTTAGAGCTCGTATTTCACGATCTAAGATCTTCATAGGCTTCTGTTCATAGGTGAGATCTTTCTGGATCACCAGATCTCCATGTTCAATAATATGAGATGGATCGTGTACATACTTCTTCAACATAGATATGTGAAACACATTATGCATTTCGGACAATTGAGGAGGCAATGTGATGCGATAAGCAACCTCGCCAACTCTTTCGAGTATCTCAAATAGTCCGACGAATCTTGGCGTAAGCTTGCCCTTAACACCAAATCTTCGTATGCCACGTCCAGGCGATATTTTAAGAAATATATGATCTCCAACCTGGAATTCAAGATCTCTTCTCCTTGTATCAGCATAAGCCTTTTGTCTGGTCTGAGCAACTTGCAATCTTTCTTGGATTACTTGTATCTTCTCAGTTGTATCCCTTACCATGTCTGGACCTAACAGTTGTTTCTCTCCAACTTCGTTCCAGCATAAGGGTGATCGGCAACTCCTTCCATATAAAGCTTCGAAAGGTGCCATTTGGAAACTAGCTTGGTAGCTATTATTATATGCAAATTCCACTAGTGGCAAATGTTCATGCCAGCTTCCACCAAAGTCAATGATGCAAGCTCTTAGCATATCCTCAACAACTTGATTAGCTCTCTCGGTCTGACCATCCGTTTGTGGGTGAAAAGCAGTACTAAAGTTGAGCCTTGTTCCCAACGAATGTTGTAATCCCTTCCAAAAATGAGAAGTGAAACGGGGATCTCTATCAGACACGATTGAGACAGGAATTCCATGTAACCTGACTATTTCTTTGATGTATAGTGCAGCTAGCACATCAATTGACCATCGGCTTTTTATTGGTAAGAAATGTGCCGATTTAGTTAATCGGTCAATGATAACCCAGATTCCATCATGTCCTCCTTTTGATTTAGATAGACCCATGATGAAATCCATACCAATATCCTCCCACTTCCACTTAGGAATATCTAGAGGATGAAGTTTACCAGTAGGCTTTTGGTGTTCCGCCTTGACTTGTTGGCATGTGAGACAGCGTGATACATAGTCCGCTATTTCTCTTTTCATATTAGGCCACCAAAAGTTTCTCTTTACATCTTGGTACATTTTGGTTGATCCTGGATGAATAGTGTACCTTGATCGGTGTGCTTCATCTAAGATCTTTTTCTTTAATTCCGGACAGTCGGGTATACAAGTTCTACCTTTGAATAGTAATCTTCCATCAGAAGTTAGTTGAAAATCAGATTGTCCTTCTACTCTGCCTTTGATTTCCACTAATATAGGATCATCATCCTGAAGTGCTTGTATTTCAGATAATAAATCTGACTGTATGCTTACATGAGATAAGGTGACAAATTTGGCTTCCTTGTCCAAGCTTATATTGAGCTCGGAGAATTGTTCTAGCAACCTCCATTCTTGTATCATACAATTGGCTATCATTGCTCTCGGCTTTCGACTAAGGGCATCAGCAACATAATTACCCTTTCCAGGATGATATTGTATATTGAAGTCGAAGTCCTTGAGGTATTCTAGCCAGCGTCTTTGTCTCATGTTTAGCTCCTTTTGTGAAAATAGATATTTGAGACTTTTGTGATCGGAGTATACAGTAAACTGCACTCCATATAAGTAGTGTCTCCATATCTTTAGGGCAAATACCACCGCGGCCAGTTCTAAGTCATGGACGGGGTAATTCTCCTCATGCTTCTTCAGTTGACGTGAAGAGTATGCTATGACCTTTTCTTGTTGCATTAGGACACATCCGAGGCCAATGCCAGAAGCATCAGTGTAAACCTCGAATTTCTCTCCTTCTATTGGTAGAGCTAACACCGGAGCTGTAGTGAGATGATCCTTGAGAGTTTAGAAACTTCTTTCACATTCCTCACTCCATTCATATCGGATCTTCTTGCGAGTTAACCTTGTGAGGGGCACGATGATCTTGGAGAAGTCTTTGATGAATCGCCGATAATATTCTGCAAGGCCTAAGAAACTTCTGATCTCGCTAGCATTGGTTGGTTTTTCCCAGTTTCTAACAGCTTCGACCTTTGACGGATCTACTGATAATCCATCCTTTGAAATCACATGTCCTAGAAAAGCCACTTCTTCAAGCCAGAATTCACACTTGCTGAGTTTTGCATATAATTGATTTGTCCTCAAGACTTGCAATGCAATCCTCAAATGCTTTTCATGTTCTTCCTTAGTCTTGGAATATATCAATATATCATCAATGAAGACTACTATGAATTGATCCAAGTAAGGCCTGAATATGCTATTCATTAACTGCATAAAGGCAGCAGGGGCATTTGTTAGTCCAAAAGGCATAACAACAAACTCATAATGGCCATACCTGCTTCTGAATGTGGTCTTGTGAATGTCATCATCCTTGATTCTTAACTGATGATATCCCGACCTGAGATCAATTTTGGAAAAATATTTGGATCCTGAAATCTGATCAAATAACTCATCGATTCTCGGCAGTGGATACTTGTTCTTGATAGTGAGATGATTCAACTGTCGATAGTCGATGCACAATCTCATGGATCCGTCCTTCTTCTTCACAAATAAGACTGGTGCTCCCCACGGGGAAGTACTTGGTCTAATAAACCCTTTTCGAATTAGTTCCATTAATTACTCTTTTAACTCTTTGAGTTCCGCAGGGGACATTCTATAGGGTGCCTTTGAAACTGGACCAGCACCAGGGACTAAGTCAATGGTGAAGGCCACATCCCTTTGAGGGGGTAATCCCGGCAAATCTTCCGAAAATACGTCTGGAAATTCTTGCACTACCTGAATGTCTTCTATCTTGGTTTCCTTAGCTTCTTTAACAGTGACAAAAGCAAGGAAGGATACACATCCTTTCCTGACGAGCTTGCTTGCTCGAAGAGCTGAAATAAGAGGGGATTTGCTCCGACTCTTGGGGCGAGTAAAGACTAATTCTGGAAAATCTTTGAAAGCAATTTGGCTATTGCGGCAATCAACCGTTGCCTGGTATTTGGATAACCAGTCCGCTCCCAGTATAACATCATACTCCTTTAGATCGAGGCATATGAGATCTATAGGTAAATTCCTACCTTGAACCATTACCTCACAGTTTTGGTAGTGATGAGTAATATCATTTTCACTTCCAAGAGGAGTAGTTAGAACTATTTTTATCCATTCTGGTTCTAATGGTAACAGGTCGGCAAACTTCTTAGAAATAAAGGAATGCGATGCACCCGTATCAAATAAGACATAAGCACTTTTGGAACAAATTTTCAATGTACCTTCTACCAGTCCACCTTCTTCTTGTTCAGTCTCCTTTATTGCATGAAGTCGAGCGTTCTTTGTCACCGGGCGTTTACCATCACCGGCTTGGTCATTCATTAATGGACAATCGGGAATCCGATGTTCGCGGCTCCCACAACGGAGACAAGCTCCTAATTTCCTCCAGCATTCTTCGGTCTTGTGACCAGCCTTGTCACAATGCTTGCACACTACGTTTGAAGGTGTAGTGGTGATAGAGAAGGGCTTGGTCTTCTTGAATTTTTGATCTTGAGAGGAAGGACCTCCATTACTAGGCCTCTTCTTAAAGTTGGGTTTAAAAGAACCCGAACCTGTGACTTGCTCCTTCTTGTCTTTTCCACGGATCCTATCAGATAGTTCCGTGGCATCTTCAAGTAATTGAGCTCGGCGCACTATTTCAGAATAAACTTGGATGTCCATAGGCGCTAGTTGAGTAATATAGTGGGGCCTAAGCCCATTAAGAAATCTACGGGCTTTCATCTTCTCCGTGCTAATAAGATGCTTAGCATATCTAGACAACCTGGAGAACTGAGCTTCATAATCTGCTAATGATAAAGATCGTTGCTTTAATGCAGCGAATTCTGCAGCCTTCTTTTCTTGGACTCGGTCCGAGAAATATTTAGCATTGAAGTATTCCACAAATTCTTCCCATGTTACTTGAGTAGGGTCGATGGTTGCTTCAATAGACTCCCACCAGCATCTAGCATCTTTCTCTAACTGGAATGTAGCTAATAGAACTTTGTCCTGATCCGTGCATTGCATAACACGGAATATACGCTCAGTCTCCCGAACCCAATGCTCGGCATCGTCCGGATCGGTCGATCCCATAAACTTCGGGGGATTCATGCTCTTAAAGGCTTGGTGTAAGCTTCCAGCTCGTGGAGCATCACCCTGTGCTACCTGTTGTAGCACTTGAGTCATCCCTTGGAGGGTACGCTGCATGTTGCGCTATTGAGCACGTTCGGCAGCCATTATCCTACAATTACCATAACTATATTAGTATTATACCACTGTGATCTTATTAAAAGACTTATTGACTCTTAGCCCTTGGTTCTACCCAATCTCACTTGGTTAAACGTTCAACTTATCCTTGGACTTGGGTTTTTTCCTAGGAATTGAATACCTTAGGCTCTGATACCACAAAAACTGTCACGCCCCGAGCGCGGAAGATACCCGGAGACGCGTGACGAGTTTATATCAATCATGTCAATCAGAGTGGTCGTGTATTCGACACAAAGACAGAGATGCGCAAAATAGCAAGATAACCCAATCCTTTATTATTAATAGGCTATTACAAATCCAATACTCTGTTTAATAAAAAGGAAAAGTACAAAGTTGACTCAAGAAACTATAGAAAAGACTAATTGACACTTGAGCAGCTCTATCACTTTCACTCTTGACCATTCCCATCCGATTGACTTCCATCGTCGTCGGACTTACCTGAAAAGTAAAAAGGGACAAACGGAATGAGCGAACGCTCAGTAGGAAATTATATCTCAAGTACTAGCAAGGGGTTTAAGTAATTACATCTTTCATGAATGCAATAAAGCAATGCATGCTCGCATAAAACGACAAGATAGAGAGAATGTAATATCAAGGAAATAAGATGAACAAATCATGAACTTTCAATAACATAATCAAGACATTTGAGATATTCAAACAAGTACATTTAACAAGTCATGTCAAGAACTTTGGCTATCATGTAGCAAGCAAGTAAATTACCCTTTTTTTTTTCGGGCCACGCATTTCATGTCAAGTCAAGTACGATTCAAGTACAAGATATTGTCTGGAATGTCCAATCAAGCAAGTCAAGTACTCGGTATAATGCTAGATACCTTATCATTTTAACTCCCATGGGCACAAGTACTTTCGGGTGCTCCTCCCAGGACTAGATCGGGCCCTATATGCGCAGGCATTTATCATATATTTTGACATCCACTCTTGTTTATATAGCCAATATAGAATTTCAATAATCAAGCTTGTAGACGTGTATGACAACTTTGACAGAATGGAGTCCAAAAATATGACAAAGGACATAGAATGGCGATAATAACGGTATAATCACGATCTCGATAAAACTAGGTAAAATATGGTTCCCTTGACTTGGGTACCATGACAAATCAATATGGACATTCTATATATAGAATTGAAGTCCACATGAACATTATATCAATGTAAGATACCCTCATTCTTATCATAGAATTGAGGTTTACAAGAATGACATGATATGGCATGATATCATCATCCCATTAAGAATTTCTTATGATATACTCTTTGTATAATCATAAGGGCCGGTATACCATGTTTCTTTAGAGTGATATGGCATCAATGGTGTAATGGGTTTTTAGGGTACAACCAGCTCAGTCGGCCTTGAGGGAATCCAAGGCTACGAGGAGTCTTACGGAGGTCTCTATGACTAACTCGCTAGTCCAAAGGAACGGAATGTCCAATGGAGAGCGTGTATGTCAATAAGAATTGAGTGTGATCGATAAAACAATCGCGAAACGTGGGACTATACTCACGGAATGGAGAATAGTGTCGATATATATATATATTATATAACATATGAAACCATCGGTTAACAGAAACAGTGGAAAATCAGTTTTACAGTAAAGTAACGACTTAAGCAGAGTCGTTTATCAAGTAATTAACGCCTAACAGAAGGGCGTTTATCTATTTTCCATATTTGCAAAATTTCAATATTTCAATAATTTATCTAAAACGCGCCCTGGGCAGGAGCGTTTCTTCACGATGTGACGACTATACCAGAAGGCGTCCTTTTTATTCACAATATTGGACATGATATAATTAATTTCAGAAATTATCAAAAACGCGCCCTGGGCAGGGGCATTATCATTAAATTCTATTTTACAGAATATATATTTTTTAGGAATTTAACAGATACGCGCCCTAGGAGGAGGCGTTTCCTTTCAATTCACGCCCTATGATGGGGCGTTAACAGTTGAAAAACGACTTTGTACAGGTCGTGAATTCAATAAATATCAGAAAGCACGATTTGCACGATAATCAAGGATAACAATCATATAATCTTGATAATAAAATCAGTAGGGTTGAGGACAGAGAATCATGCATTAATGTAATCAGGATTTCATATATAATCAGTTCTTAACATGGTTAATTCATGATTAAGTGAAATTAACGCCTGTGTACAGGGCGTCAAATATTAAATTGACGACCTGGGCAGGGTCGTGTCTTGTAAATTAGCGCCCTTGACAGGGGCATCTCTTTCAAAATATTTCAGAAAATGCATGGAAACTATAATAACCGTATGCATGACATGCTTATATATATATATCTTGCATTAATTTCATTTGGGCTACAGTAACTTGAGAAAACCTACCTTAAAGTTTGATTTGAAGACAACCGTGAGGAGTTTTGACTAGAAGAAGATGATGCTCTGTTATGCTCCAGAAGACAACAACAGCTACTGGATGATGGCCTGTTTGGCTTGGATGAAAAATTGTAGAAGAAGAACTGCAGTTTCCCTATAAGAAAATAAAGAAACTGTATCAGTTTCTTTGTGATCTGAACATCATACGAAGGTAAATAACTTTTACCCGGATGAAAGAACTCTATTTTTCTTCAGAGCGTAGGAGCTTCTTAACCTGTAAGAATAGAGATAGATGAAGAACATTAGTTCTTCACATACTACGTTCATAATGAAAGGAAGAAGAAGAAGAAGAAGAAGAAGAAGAAGAAGAAGAAGAAGAACATATGTTCTTCACGCACCTGCAGTTCGAACGTCCAAATAGCGTTTTAGGGTTAGATAGTAGATTATTTATAGGGTTATGTAAATTCTATTAGAGTTAGTGTTCGTGTGAGGGTAATATATCCCTAATAGAGTCCTTACCCTAGTAGACACTTATTGGATTAGGTTAATCTTTCCCTGGATAAGCTCTGGGTTCGAACGGTTCACAAATGGAATTAACGACTTTGGTCAGGGCGTCGATTCTTGAATTGACGACCTGGTGCAGGTCGTTTCTTAAGACGCGCCTTGTGTAAGGGCGTTCCTGGTTTTAAAACACGCCCAAGATAGGGGCGTTACTTTGCCTTACCTTTTTTGGCGTTCAGAATTTTGACGCCGTGTGGTCAGGGCGTCACTTATTGAATAACGCCTTATCCAGAGGCGTTTCTAATTTGAATAGCGCCTTTATCCGAGGCGTTATTTTATTTTGTTTTATTTATCTATTTATTTGATTTATTTTAAAATCTTTATTATTATTAATATTTTATCAGGGTTGCTACAGATGTAATGCACTTGGTTTTAGCCACTTATTGGATCTGCTTGTTCTATTTCATATCGCAATCTGGGCATATACGTATGATTCAAATGTAGCGGTTCTTGGTTGACTCGTCTACGCTTTCTCTACTCGTGTTTTGTCATCATCAAAAAGGGGGAGATTGTTGAGTCTCCTTGAATGATTTTGATGATAACAAAACTCTGAGTGAAGGATTTATCTCGGCCCGTGTCCAAGATTTCAATATTCGAGTCAAGGGGGTTCTAGTTTGAGTTTATCAACTCTGTGGAAAACTCATTAGCTTTATTTGAATCAGTGTGTTTCCAAATGAGTTATTTATGTCCAAACAAACCCCAAAATGCTTGAAACAATCATTCACTTAAAAGCCATTGTCACCTTGATTAAATTCTCTGGGCTAACAATTCAATTTTGCAGGACTAGACCATTCCGGTCGACCAATACCCTACGGCCGGTCGACCAGTTTTTCCAGAAATAAAGAATGCCAACATTTACAGGTTTCGGTTGACCAGGGGATAGTGGTCGGTCAATCGGAATTTCCAGCAACGAAAATCTCTAATTTTTACAGGTTTCAGTTGACCGTCCCTATATTTTTGGTCGGCCGGAATCCCCGAGGCAGCCCTTTTTGACTTTCTGGTTCAAGCTCGAGAAGAGGGTGTTTCTCCCATTTTTTTAAACCCATTTATCTTAGTCAAGGAGTGATTTGTGGATCTGGTCTGGGGACTTGTCTCCTGACCTTCCAAGATCTATAAAAGATCTCATTGGAGTCATAAACCCTAAGACTTTTCAAGAGAAGAACAAGGGGAGGCTATCAAGGGAGAGGGTGCTGGTACTGTTCACGTGAACAGTGATTCATGAGGAAATCTTCATCTAGGAGCTGAAGCTTTCAAGTGCAAATCTGCATCCAAATCGAGTGGAGATCAAGCCAAGAGCAAGCTTCATTCCATACCATCTTCATCCACTAAGGGGGAGCCAGATCTGTGTCTTCACTTCATGTTTTTGCCCTATTTGCATTTGGGATGATTCATATTTCTCTTGTAATATTCAAGCACTTGTGTGTGTGTGGATCTAGACAGATCCGTGTGTATGTGTGTGTTCCTCTTTGTTCTTCGTAGTTCTTGTGTGTTCATGCTCTTGCACTTTCGTGGGAGTTCTATACTCTTCATGTGTGTGTGTGGTTTGTGTTCATCTTGTAATCTCCTACAAGATAGTGTGTGAATCCTCACCGTGTGTGAGGGGTGGACGTAGGTTGCCGTTGTTACATCCGAACCACCTAAAAATCGCTGTCTTCTAAGTGGTTTGATCCATATCTTCTACCTCCATTCTCTCTAGCTCCTTTGTATATTGTATTATCGTTTAGTTCTGTATTCGATCTAGATTCAATAACCCTCTTACAGGAGATCTCTGGTATATCGAAAGGTAAATTCAAAACGACAAGGTAGTCCAGTCAGGAAGGAAATACCTTGTGTGAGAGAATCCTTGGATTCCTAGACTCCGTCTAGTACCAAGGACTGCTGTAGGGGTTAATTTATACAGATTCTCTTTGTGAATCGTTATATCTCCTCCCGTTGGTTGCTTGCTTTTTAGATGTGTTTTTTATCTAGCATAAGTTATTGAAATTTATTGGTACCCAATTCACCCCCCCCCCCCCTCTTGGGTGCCATTTAATCACGGGACTTCAGGTCGACCTAGCTACAGTGTCGGTCGACCTAAAGCTACAGTAAATTCTAGACTTTTAGATTTCAGTCCCAAACTCCATTGCAACCCTTCCAAACACTGTGGCATCAAACTCCTTTGATCTTGGAGGTTTTATATTAAGGATCTTAATCCTGCAAAATCATTAAAAAAAAGATTAGAACTTTAGCTCAATAATCCAAATGATAAATGCATGATGTATATACATGAAACCCATGTTCAAGGTGCTTTCGAACACTTTGAACCACAAATGTTCTAAGCTAAAGATTGAAGGATATTTCTATGCATGTGAACAAGGTATGAGCTACTTGTAACCATGAAGAAAGTGGAAAAGGCACATACATTAAAATCCATGTTCAAGGTGCATAAAAACTCTTTTGAAAATATTGTTTATCCTCATCAAAGAATCAAGTTCATATAGCAATGAACTTTATGCATCAAGTGTAACAAGAGTGGCATTGTAAAACCAAAATCCACATGAACGATATGATTGAATTTAACACAAGTTCTCTTCATAGAACCATGAACCATTTGCATTGGAGTGATGCTTAGGAACATGAGGTCGACACCATCCTTTGATAGGTCAACACAATGAAAGGGCATGAAAGCCTATGCTAAAGTTCAACATGAAAAAATAAATATCATTCTTTGTGAGAGTTTCTATCAATTCATTTCAGCCACCAATTTCATGAGGAATTCAAACTATGCATCTAGCATAAAAACCTATTAGACCACATGTCAACCTCTTTCCACCAAGATTCACATAAATAGATATTACCATGCATCCATGTGATTTGTAGGTGTCTTCCAATCATCTCTCTCCTGTAAAAGACAGTGTAGAACATGTGATCTACGTGGATATGAAAATCATGGATTATGAGTGATAAAAGCTCCTTAACTAGACACATAAGCATATGCATAGAGCTTCTACTCATAACAATCCACGAGCTTATATGCATGTCCAGCAATATGAAAAAATCAATCTCAACTATGAAGACTTGCTCAAGAGCACAACGACTCAATTGAAATACATGCAAGCATAGCAAAGCTCATGAATGCACACTGACATCAACCGCATATGCAAGCAGACACAAAGTTATTTATAAGGTTAATTATCATCAAAAACAAAACCATATGCAAGGCACACTTCATGACCCCACACACATCAATCTCCCCCTTTTTGATGATGACAAGCTTTATGAATACTTTATGAATGACATGACAAACTTTATGATTCAACATAGCCATACACACATATCAGAAATCTTTCCCTCCTATCAATCACAGATAACCATCATAAATCTTTCTCCCCCTTTGACATTATTAAAAATGGGAGGAAGGCAATTAAGTTCAAATTCCAACATGACAGATTGAAGAAGAAATAATAGCCCACTTTAAAAATTCAGATGAAGCAATAGCAAATCATGGACAAGATGTTGACATGCCAATTGTTGATTATCGAGATGGGAAGATGAGTAGACTTGATACCAAAAAATCAATATGATTCCAATACAGCAAGTGTTAACAAATCTGATGCCATTCAATGCCTAAAAACCATTGAGCAAGTATAAAGCGTTTGAAGTCCCTTAATTTTTTTAATTTCATTATTTTTCAATTTTTTTGTAAAAATTTCTTTTGAAAAAAGACATGAGTCTCAACACATACAAATGAGTTTCTTTGATTTTCAGATTTTTAGTTTTCAAGAGAAATGCATGAAGCAAGATGCGAACAAACGAGGACACATAATGATATGCATGTAATGCAACTAAATAAATATAATTATATATATATACATGCAACATATCTCCCCCTTACTTATTTCAGAAGGGAATAGGTGTAAGAAAAGTACATGAAAGTCATGACAATCTGAATGTTCATATATAGCACCTAGGAGGTTGTGCAATCACATCTAAGAGTCATGCAATAGCCAATACAGTCAATCAATTTTCTGAAGACATATTAAATCAAATTTCCAAATGTGTAAGTGAATAACATGAAAAATGACTATAGCCATATGGATATTCAGATTTTGAAATCAACACAATGAGAGATTACACAAACTGCATTTCAATTTTTGAGAACAGCGTATTGGAGCTACGCTTTACCTCAATAAGTTTTCACCATAATTTGTCAACGAATTCTCAAGAACAATCAGAATTTTTCTAAGAATGATCAGGTTCAAATAATTCATTCTTACGCGAGGAGACACATGGAGCTCATGTCAGAATCCCCGGTTACTCAAAATATTGAACCATTTCACTTCATTCTGAACAGAGGTATTTTAGTCAAACACCTTTCAGAAATGAACCACATCACGTCTCAGGTGACGTGCATCTAATTTACTCAGTGAGACCAAGCATTATTCTACCATTCATTTTCATTTCAGATTTTTCCAACAAAGATAGGTAGGCAACTTTTTCCTCAACTACCTCTTCAACATACATGCAGCAAGTTTAATATCTCTAGAGTGTTGAAAGGAAATCCCTATATCCGTATGTTTAACACTCATTTTCACATTATGTGCAAGATGTGTAAAAATTTGATTCAACATGTATACCGAAAGTATTATGAACACATAACAGTACAACTCCCCCTAAATAGATACACTTATGAAATATGAACTTCCCCAGAGTGTATGACATGAAACACTCCAATAATGACTCAAATACAACATTATTTATCAAGAAAGTATAAGGTCATAGAAATTCTAAAGGATGGAAGTGAATAACATATATAAGCATGCAATCACACATTGGGAGTTTATGCAATATGCAATGCAAAATGAAAAGATATGTAATTTTAGTTCTTGAATTGTTGGCCCCAAAGATGCATGCTAAAAATGCCAACTATGTAACAAGACACACGATGAGCTTCATTTTTCAAATGCACTATGTGAATGATATGCAGATATGATATGCAAATGTGCAATGTGATGTAAAATTTTAGATTTTTATTTGAATGTCTTAAATGTAATGCAAAGTGTAAGACGTAACTTGAATGTAAATTACAAGTTTTCAATTTTTCATTTGGATGATCTAAATGCACCTAATGCATTGACTTCTAATGCATGCAACCTATATATAACTATATGAGAATGACATGCAAGATGCAAACGCAAGATGGGAAGGCTTGATTTTCAGAACATTTGTCAGATTTCACAAGAGGGCATTCAGTTTTGAACGATGAACAACAAGCATTTTCCATCACATGACCTTTATGAGCAGAGGTGCAGAAAAGATCAGAAATGAGTAATGCAACCCATTTTATTTTTAAAAACTTTTTAAAAATAAATTTTCAATAGCATTTCAGAAGTTCAGAAAATCAACCACAAGCCAAACAGATATTTTAAAGACTCTTCAGAAGAAAAACTATCCAATCACAAGTTAGCCATTTGATTTCTCCAAGTTCTGGTACAAGGCAGAGTTTGAGGTCCGAAGACCCGACTCACACATAGTGAAAGCTTCCAAGTGGACGTGATCCACTCTTCCACTAACACGATTTGATATACCAGAAACACAGTAAAGCTCGAATGTGATATCACACATGCAGCTTCATTCAAGAATCGTTCAAATAACCATTTGGAGATTTTTTGGCACATCAGAGTAGAGGAACAACAGTTTAAGTTTTTGAGAAGCAATACCTATCATGAAACAAAACCACCCAATGCAACAAGATAATGCATGAAATTTTATTTCCATAGCAAAAGGTTGAATTACCTTAGTTAAGGAGACAATATCGGAGGCCTTCAAGCACCAAAATCACTAACCTCACGAAGGTTAGTATTTCAGATTTTTGTTTTCTTATCTTGGCCTTGAGAATCCATTATTTTTCTCAATTTCTTCATGACCCTCAAGTCACTCCTATAATCAAAGTTCTCATACTTAAGATTTGGGTACCCAAGCTTCCTTGGATCCCTGTAGTTTAGCAGCACTTTGAGAAGTGCATTCCATAATCTCACACATGTAAATATTAAGTTGCATCAACAGTGTATATGCATGAGAATGGATATGAATTCTAATATGAGAAGCAAAATTTTCAAGTTTGAGCATGCATGAGAGTTTATGTAGACTCAATGTATGTAATTCTTTGAATAGGTCAACAGTTTTCATGGTAGACATTAGCACATGATGATCTTTCTTACAAATGAGCCTTAGCTTGAGCACATATCAATCAGCTAACAGCTCCCCCTCACAATGTGCATGAATTACACAAGTGATATTTTAACAAAAAAATATGCATCCTATGACTTATACGAATAAGTGACTCATGGTACGAAGGGGAGGCACATTCTCACGCATGGTTATAGATTTCAGATAGGAATGACCTGCCCTTCCTCAAGTCACAATTTGATATAACATGTAGTCATGCAATGATGATCAAATGGATGAATATTCAGTTTCATGAAATGCAATCATGCAATGGTGATTCATGAAAGATGCAATGCATTCTAATAACAAAAATAGTTTTTTTTTATTTTCATTAATGGAGATTCGGTTAAAACAAGTTTGAGTTTTTCAAAAAGAGCTCAGAAATTTAATTTCAATACTTGTGCCTTGAGCATCCATCATCTTCCAAGCCTTCCACTTGGCCTCAAGACAACCCTATAAAAAAGTTCTCATTCAACAGTTTTGAGTACCTAAACTTTATTAGGTCCCAGATGATTAGATGCATCTCTAGTGGGTGCTCTCCACATTCTTTGGACATGCATATCATGAAAATTCATTAAAGCACATTCGTACATGGTATGCCCAAAATTGCCACAGTAGTGACAATTAACAGAAGACCTAGCATTCTTCTTAATAGGATAGGCATGAAATTTCTATGGGTTGGAAAAATTGTAATTGTTTTTAACATTGAAGTTCTTCTTCTATTTGCTTGCCAACACTGTGACACACGGTGTCCTAGATTTCCACATGAATGACAGTGGTCAGAAGAATTTCTTTGTTCACCAAACACAGTTTCATTTCTGTATGCATGAAATCTATCCTTTTTCATGATGTTACATTCATGCATCTTGTGTCCATGCTTTCCATAATTGAAACAAGAAACACCCATTTTTGTTTTTGAAACAATTTCATTTTTGCATGCTTTCAGATCATCAGATTTCATAACAAGGCAATCATCCATCATATGATCACGTTTACCACAATAAAAGCATGAGACATTCCTTTTGGGTACACGTGTTTGTGCGGAATGATTTTGCTTCCTAGCATTCACATTAGTACAAGCAGAATTGATTTTCGGCTTTGAGTTTTGGTTCGAGTTCTGCTTAACATCACGTTTATGGATTTTCCTTTTTGCGTGCTGGACTGGGTGAGCATCAATTCTATTGTTTCTAGGTTGAGCCTGAGCTTTAGAATCTTGTTTCTCAACATAAGAAGCATTTGAAATATTTGAGGAACATGATGCATGGACAAAAGATGTTTGTGTTTTCAGACCAAAGGCTTTCTTTTTAGTGGGTTCATACCCAAGACCTTCCCGTTGAAAATTCACCTTGGTCCCCATGATTTTCTCCATATTATTTTGACCATCCACAAATCTAGACAATGAATTATGCAAGTCCTGGATTTCACTTTCTAGAGATGTGATATACAATTCAGTATTAACAAGTTCTTCTTCACAAATAGCAAGGTTGACATTTAACACAGCATTGGTATTCTTAAGGCATTCTACTTCTTGTTTATTTCATTCACATTTTCACACACATCTACAATCACAGATTTCCCTTTTTCTAGAGTCAATAGTCTTTTAGAAATGGCCGTGTTCAATTCCTTCAGTTTCCCATTTTCTTTTGTAAGCTTTTCATCATGAATGAGTTCATTTATCAAGGTTTGATCATTGGCCATTGAATTTACTTTTGCTTTCATCTCTTTATTTTCATTTCTTAAGTAGTAAATTTGATCTTTGTGAAATTCAATATCAAACATATGAGCCTCAATCAATTCCTCTAAATGTGAGCATTTTTTACAAGAGGAATCACATTTGTTTTGTTCAACCTTCTTTTTCAATTTTTTATTTTCAACCTTAACCATCTTATACTTATTAACCAGATCTTCATAAGTATTCATCAATTCTTCATAACTAAATTCATCTTCATCATTAGAATCAGAGTTTACCTTTAAACTTATCATGCTTGATGTGCTCACCTCATCACCCATGAGACACAGATCTTCCAGCTGTATCTCTTAAGATTTGATCAATCCATCCACGATTTCCTTCACTATTTCACATGAAGAAACAAATGGATATATATCAGATTTCATGGTAGCTTTTAATAATCTTAAAACTAAAATATTATCATGATTTTTCAGTTCATCTTCATGAGACCATCTAGTCTCATCCAAAGGCAATTTGTTAGGGCCATAATATATCCATATCCAGAGTTCAGGATTAACAGAGTTAATTAGCTCACACATTTTGCCTAACCATGAATCAAAATCATTGCCATCAAAAACAGGCAAGCAACTCATCAAAATATGATCAACAGAACAATTCATGATTAACACTACACTGGGATCTCTCTGTAGATCGTTAGATCTAAGGATAATAGAGCCTTGCTCTGATATCAATTGTTGGTCCCTGGGTAGGCGAGCGAACAAGAAGGGGGGTTGAATTGTCCCCCACACTAGATGGTAAATTAAAATGCAACGTAGCGAAACTAAGACCTTTTAACAAGCTTGAGAAAATTAACTAAACAAGGTAACTAATTCTCTTAATCTCTCTGTTCCCACACGATCATACAAACGGATATAACAATCAAACCACACAAATGCATAAACCAAACCAGATTGCACAACGACTTTTAAGGTGGTTCGGGACCACGACGGGCTTCCTACGTTCACCCCTCACCAAACTTGGTGAGACTTCACTCGGGAATAAATCCCCAACATGGAGACAACCCTCTAAACACACACGAGGACACACACACACACACACACACACACACACACACACACACACACACACACACACACACACACACACACACACACACACACACACACACACACACACACACACACACACACACACACACACACACACACACACACACACACACACACACACACACACGGAGACGGAGTCTCCCACACGATCCGACGACCGGATCACAACACACACTGCAACAAACGCAGCACAACGACACACACGACTGCACGCAGGCGATCAAACACGACCGTATACACAGACGGTCACACACACAAAATGTATTTTCAGGTTCAGAAAATAAACACAAATAACAATATAAGCTCAGATCGAAATAGAACACATGGCAAACATCATAAAACAACAACTAAAGGATGTAGAGATTGTTCCCCCTTTGATTTCCAAGATGAATAGAAATGGTAGCTTGAAGCTCCAGTCAGATGGTTATGATTTCAACGTCCTCTCGATCCTCTCCTCGATCCGCTGCACTTTTCCTTCTTCCACGATCTTCAAAACCTCTTGGATGAAGATCAAATCTCCCCTTCTTTTCCCCTTTCTCTGCTTATCCTCTCTCTTGACCTACAAGATAGAAAATATTAGCTCAAATGGAGATTTCTTGTCAAATTCGGAGTTCACAAGAGAGCATATATAGAAGACATGAAAAGACCATGATAACCCTTCTAGAACCATCCAAAAAGACCCCCAATAGGTCTACCATGAACCCAGGGGCAAAAGGGGTAAAAGGTTAGGCACAAGTGGGTTTATAAGACCTAGGATGGTCAAGGACATGCCAAGACATAGATCCACAATTCCAGGGATGTTTGGAGACTTTGGGATTAAAAAATTCAATTAGAAAGGCTTTATCCTCGTGGAGAAAACAAAGTCAACAATAGGGGCTGCGAAGCTGGCAGTCGACAGGCCGGAAGGGGCGGTCGACCGAAATTTTACAGGTGAATTTTCAGGCAGCACTGCCAATTTCGGTCGACCTAAGCTACAGGGGCGGTCGACCTAGCTACAGTGTCGGTCGACTGTTGGCACCTAAAATATGATCGTCGATGACCAAGCCATAAGGACGAATGACCCGGCCCACCGAAGCGCGGGAGCCGATAAAGATCAACACATCGAGGATTTCTCAAGCTGCCAGAGACTCGAGTCATTCCGTATGGACGTGGGGACTTCACCTCAGGAGAGCCGAGATGAATCTACAACCAACCGACAGTGCGACCAAGCCTGCCCAATGAACCGGCATCGACTTTGTCATGCTGCATCCACTACACCTGTTGTCCAATCAAGGACGATGGTCTATCCGGTGGTCCCCCACCACATGAAAAGGCTCTCCTGAAGACAAAGAAGTTCCCCCTGGCTCTCCGAGACGGAGGACCGAAAGCTCTGTCGGCAGAAGACCCCGATCACCCGGCACGGGTGCGACTTCCCGCCAAGATGGGCCCGTCAGTGGCCGAATGATCGCCCAGCGCATGCGGAATTATCCCTGGTGTCATCCAACCCCCTAAGGAGCTTGGGTACAAGCCAGACCGAGCAAGCAGCATGAATCACAAAGCCGCAGGCCGTATTAGCGGGAAACCCGCGTAATTAAGCCAAAGCTATCTGGAGTCTCGGGAACGGCCGAACGTCAGCCGAGGGGCTTCACAAAACACCTTGTCAAGGTTTCGATGGGCATTGGCGAGATAAATGTTCACGATGACCTCTGGGATCGTCCTCGGATTCATCGGCTAACCTGCAAGGCGCGGGAAATGCTAAAACGGCGCGCCCGTTAAACCGGCGCCCTCCAAGACCGGCGCTCTAATTTGCTGAGGCTTCTTCCCGGTGCGCTAATCTCACGCCGGATTAAGATCCGAACCTGCCCCCTATATCGGTGGCTGCTCTTCGACAAGAGAAGAGGGGGAGAGCGAAGAAAAAAAGGAGGATACATAGAAGAGGAGAGACAGATCGATTGAGAAAAAAAGAGAAGAGCGGAGGGAGAGAAAGGCTTCTGGAGAGGTTTTTTTCTACTGAAGCAAGAGAGAGAAGGGTTCCTTCGGAGGAGCTTCCGCCGGTCGTCTTCTTCCTCTACGATACCCTGGTTCAGGAACAAGTGGGCGCCGGTGCCGGTCCCTCTTCTGCTTTCCATAGATTTCTTCTTCTGAATTTCCTACCCATCGGATGTAAGCGAGAGGGGGAGGAGTGGCGATGATATGAGCCTATTCTCCTTCCCCTTCTACGCGATTTTCTCTTTTGTTCTTTCCCTGTTGTTGTGCTCTGCACATCCTCTGCCTCCACTATCAGCGAACGGTGACTGAGCGATGGTGCTGGTGTCATGCTCTTACGATGTAAATGCTGAATCATCCTCGTTTCTGGGATGTTAATATATATATGTTGAATGCTTGGGTTATCGGGTTGAATGAATGATCCTCAGCCTCCCCCCTTTCTATCTATGCGAATGCGTGTGTCGGAGTTCTTCTCTGCGTAGCTCTAATTCCGGTTTCTCCGAGGTCTATAGCGTGCCCTGAATCATCGTGGGCTACATAAACACCCCTCCCCGGGGGCTTTTCCTTCGATCATTTTTATGTTTGATTCAAGGGTTTTCGCATCTCCTTCTCTCCTCGAATGGAGCCGTGCTTCTGCGCGTGTGTCTCTCCGCCATGTACCGGGTCCATCCCCTGGACGTTGCTTTCCAATTGTTCGAGCATATGCCCCTGCAACGAGCCCGTCTCGTTTATGCATTTACTGCATCTACGCATCATGATCATTCGAACTATTCCGAGATTTTCTCATCGTTTCAATCACCCAGGGAGGGGGACATTCCCCTATCGCTTCGTGGAATTGCTGGGCAACCGGGGGCTCTATCTCTCGATGGTAGATGCTTCCTCGAGGCCATAGCAAATAATGACAGGGGTCTTAGCCTAACGAGCTTAGCCCCGACAACCAGAGGTCCGATCAAGGCCTAGGGAGGTGCGCTCCTCGTAGGCTAGCCCTCGGAGCTCCACTCTCCTAACGGCCGGTCCCTTCAGCGAATGTGCCATAATCTGTGGGTTTTCCACCCCTCGCAGGCTAGCCCTCGGGGTGATGCTCCCGTCATCAATGGCCTCGTCCTGCTATTCTCACTCACGGAGTATTGGTGCCCCTCGTAGGCTAGTCCTCGGGGTATCCTATCCGATGGGATTTTGCTGGCTGCCACTGTGCAGACCGGCGGTTTAGGGGCTTGTTCCACAGGTGATCGAGCATGACCCCGCTTCTCCCCTACAACTCTTCAGGTTCAGGGGAGATGCTGTCCAATTTTGGACAGATTAAGAATGAGTAATCCATAATGAAACACCCATTCTGGACTCAATCAACTCGGTGCTCGAGTATGAACCTCGCACTGACTTATCACATCATTCTCGAAGAGTTTTACTTCGATTTAACAAGCAATTGGCCCCAAATAATTTCAAAACTCTCAACAGAAATCTAATAAACTTAAATGGTTCATAATTCATAAAAAAACAGGTTTAAACAGCGCGGCCTTTAATCCGGCGCGCCCTAATACGGCGCGGTACCCCCCCGCGCCGGATTAACCCTAGACTCATAAATTAAAAAATTTTCCTTGTGCCTTTCCGGCGCGCCCCCATTCCCTGCGCATCGTTTTAACCAGCTATGGGGCCGCGCCGAGTTAACCTACTATACCTACATTTCATCACGCCGTGGAAGCTATCCCTCACGTGTCCACGCCGGTTTTGAACCCCTCTTGTTGTTTTAATCATTCACTCACCCCGGAGCAATTCTCGTCTCTCACGGTCAGTGTTAATAAACCACAATTGGTAATAAATTGAATAAAGGAAGGGCCGAACGGGCCTAAGCTATACTTTTATCATATCTTCATCACCATGTCCGTTAGCATTTTGCTCTCGCTATCATATTTATGCTGCCTTCCCTCTTCTTGATGGGGAGTAATAAATATGGTTGATCATCATTTGCTTCCATGATTCTATTATCATGCTTAATATACTCATGAACGTCATGTGTGCATGCATGCATAGATCCTCGGGTATATTAAATGGCGTCGACAGAAAACTGGATTACGTCTGGTCGGAAGTCTTTGCTATGCGCAACGGTGGTCTTCGGACCTATGTCCTCCGCCACGTACCGAGGATCTCTAATTCTATGAATTATGCATCTTCTGCACGATAAACATATGCATCCTGCATGCCTTCGTCATGATCATCATGTAGCTCTTTTTAATTCGGCTTCTACAGCCCGCTATCTCGGCAACTAATCAAAGGTGTTCCCTCCTCGTGGGGGATGTAATTAACGTCATAACCTTTATGGTATGGCGGACTGCTGGTCCCGACCGAACCTCACATTCGCCCGACATGGGTCAGAATGAACGCATCATAAAATCGTCACTCATGTGACTGGCACGCCTGCGTCGTCAATCAATCATTTGACTACCAGTCAGTCAGTTGGTCGATCGACGCGCGAAAGAAAGAAAGAAAAAAGGGTTGCGAACAAGTCTGGCACGCCCGGTGGGACCAGTGTCACCTTTCATCTCTTTGCCGAGATATTCGGGCTTCGAAGCCCTCTCAAAGGCTACTGATTATTGCTTCGTTTGTCTGTGCAGGCAGATCAATGACGATCAACGGGATAACTGGCGTTGACTTCGATCTTTCGATAGTCGCTGAACACGCGCAAGGGTACCTGGCGGTACCCATGGAATTCGGCAGCTTCCCTGCCGCTGTGGGCTTCCCCAACTTTTTGGGGTTAGCCTTTGTGGATATGCTGGAGGTCGAAGCCCCAGAACCTGTCAAGGAAGCTGTAGAGAAAATGGAGCCTCTGAAGATTCCCTGCTGCAAAGACTTGTCCGAAAGTCCGGCCCCGGCCGCTAACTGTCTGGTGCACCACGTCATACGTGGGACCCACCCCAATGTCATCAACAAACACCCTGGAGGACGCCAGCGTCGCCAGGCCCGCAAGAATGCTGTTGTAATCACCGGGACTCTGTCTCAGTCCGGGAAATCTATGCTAGTTGGAGGTATGCACGTCTTCCTCGACGGACGCACTGCACGGGTGACCCCGGACAGAGTCATCCCCAACATTCCTGTCCACAATGCCTATCAGGCCCTCGCTGGAAGGAGGGCAGAAATAGAAGAAGCCGGCCACTATGGCCAAGGAAGCCCGGCACCCAGGCCGAGGAAGTTTAAACAGGTGTGGGTTCCCAAGCGGACCCGACTTACCCACCAGCTAACACCAATCCGCCATCGTCTTGTGAACGACGAGGCGAAAGTGAGAAGAGAAAGGGGCCTGCCCCCGAAGAAGGAAGAAGAGGTGGTTGCGGATCCTCCGCGGCACAGAAGTTTCCGGGCCGCGGCCCGTCAAGCCAACGTCCCTGCTGCGGGACGAAGATTGCAACAGCCGGCCGACAGAGCTCGGCTGGCCTATATCCCTCCTGCTGGAGGTCGACAATCACCCCCCGTCCTACATCAAGAATGGGGTCGAGAAGAGATGACCTGCTTGGTCAGAAATTATTTCTGAGGCTTAGGCAATCCCTCACTCGGACAGCAGCGGTTGATGCAGACAGTCGCCACCGAGGAAGACTACTGCCCATCAATGGTAGATGAAGGAAATATGGGAGATAGAATGATGGTGTCGTCAGTCGACGACAATGGATATAATGATGGCTTCGAGGTCGAAGCCGATGAAGCCTTCCCCGAGCGGGAAGAAAGAAGAAGAGTTTCTGTGTTCGAAAGGCTGACCTTTCCGCAACATGCTAGAAGGAGGGTCTATCAACAAAAGAGAAGGATGCAGGTTTTCACCTGCAACATGGCTGGTATATCTAACAGATATGGGGAGCTTCCTGAAGACCCCCAAGAATTGGCTCAATTGGCCGCACGGCCGGGGCCAACTACCCGCAGAACAGAAGCAGCAAGAGAGCTTCTGATGATGGTTAAAGGGAAACAGCCCCAGGTCTATCCCCACTGGGATGACAAGGCCCCCGTCTTGACCGCTAATGTGGTGACGGCGGAAGAAGAAGACGACGTCCTCCTCGACATCCTGCCTGAGGGTACGTCCGAGGAGACAACAGAGGGTATCCCCACCACCATAGACCCATCAGTTCTGATGCTGCTACAAAAATATCAACGAGAGATAGACTCTCTGAAGAAGCAGCTGATGGAAAAGACTGAACATTCATCAGCTTCTAAACCACCCGAAGTCTAGGGTGAGTCATCTCGGGGAGCGGCTCATCGTGATGACCCTCCACCGCTCTATACACTGTCCCAGTCGTCAGAGCCAAGCGTGCCGACAGCACAACAGCGGCCGCCACAGTCTCAGCCGCTGCTACCTCCGGTGCTCCCTCAAGTGCACCCGACACCCCCGCTGCTGCGTCCTCCACAAGCGACCACCCTAGTCACCCCATACTTGCAGCCGGCACACTTCTATCCAGAACCGGTTGACCCCACGGTCGTGAATCGGATGATGGTGGAGAGGATGATTGAGCTGAAGCTCGCAGAGAAAAGTGAAGGTGACTATGTCGCACTTGATGCCTATCGGGTGCCCTACCCGCAACATCATGCGGCTAAACGACTTCCCCCGGGGGTCAACAAGCCGCCTAAGTTTGACAAATTCAACGGGAAAACATCCCCTAAAGAGCATATTGCATATTACATGACTGTTATGGGTGATCTGGCCACCGACGAGTCATATTTGCTGAAGTTCTTCGGGTCCTTGCTGACAGGGCTCGCATTTGAGTGGTACTCTAGCCTCTCGGCCGGGTCAATCAGTGATTGGCCGGATATGCAGAGAAAGTTCAGAGAAAGATTCCATGTCACAGAGAGGGAGGTCATGGTGGCCGAACTCTACTCAACAAAACAAAGGGCAGATGAGACAGCCGTTGACTACATCAAGAGGTGGAGGAACCTCGGAATGAGATGCAAGCGGCCCCCGCATCAGGAGGATGCGGTACAAATATGCAAACAAAACCTCAGGAGGGAGGTCCTGGAGAAGATGATTGGAATGGAAATACGGTCGTTCGACCGGCTGAATAATGTGGTGGCCGAAGTGGAGGCTTTCCTAGCCAAGCCTGTCCCGGCGTCAGCTGCCAGCACAGCCCAGAAAGGCAAGGCTGTGGAACGGCGCCCCACACCTAAAGAAGCGAATGCGCTTGATATCAAGGCGTTCGAACAGCAGAAGGAGAAAGGCAAGAAGGCGGCTCCCTCGCAACCTGCGAAAGCTCTGATGATAAAGAAGGTCCTTCGCTGAAGGACAAAATGAAGAAAGCCTATTCCTTTCCAAAAGACAAGACCCGAGTCCTGTTCGACTGGGTAACAGAATACAGCATGGTCACTCTACCTGAGCCGAGGAGGCCGGAGGACCTGAAAAGAAAGGATAGTCCAAGATTCTACCCCTACCACCAGATGCTGGGACATCCAATCGAAGACTGTTATGTTTTCAAAGACATCATCGAAGGAATGGTAAAGAAGAATGAAATAGAGCTGGGAGAGTACAAAGTAGACCCTCCTCAGCCACATGAAGCTCCTCCCAGGAGAGCAGCAGTCAACATGGTCTCCCTCTACCAGGCATTACCTGAGGAGATCTCTGAAGCAAGCACACGGAGCACCTACGAAATCCATTTCCTGGAGCCCGTGAAAGAACAGCAGGGGTGGCAGCAGGTCCCTGTAAAGCACAAGAAGAAGAGGGCACCTCGCCCGAAAGAGGGGGCACATATCCGTGACGTTACACCCCGGCCTGCTCCGCCAGTGGTAGCACCCGTATGGGTCACTCCACCTACAGCCATCAGAATACATACACCTAACAGGAGGAGGCAGACTCCGCTACCAGTAATCAAGGAAACCAATCCTGGGGTCCTTCGACTACAGCACCTGATTGAAGGGCTAGATGAATATGTGCAGCCCGAATTGAAACCTCTGCTGGTACGGGACCACGTCCCATGGCAAGAGCTGGAACAACTCTCACTCAAACAGGCGGAGGAAGCTGAAGCAGCACCCCCTGAAGAGGGCAGTCTATTCTGGGGGCACCCACCCGCAGAAACCAAAAAGAAGAGAAAGCAAAAGAAGAAGAAAAGAAAGGCCGCTGGGGCCAATAAAGCACAGGTTATCTCCTGCAATACCCTATCAGCACTCTTCAACCTACAAGGAGAAGAGGAAGAAGAGGAAATTTGCTTCACACCCCATGCTGGGGGAGGCAAAGCCGAGGTCGCAACTGCTGCACATGCCACTCGATCGGGCCGAAAATGGGGGCGCCAGCCACCACCCAACCACAACATCATGTTCAGAGGGGAGCAACCCTACAAGACACCTCCGCTGGAAGTCAAGGGAGTTCAAATCCCCCCTCCGTCAGGCCTATACAACAAGAGTGGGGGCAAGGCAGTCCCTTCATTCCTTGAATTTATGAAGATGTCAAAGGGGAAACAGCCCTGTCAAGAGGCTAACCCTACACCCGGGGCCATTCACCCGCAGCCAGCGCAATCTACTGAGGATGCAAATGCAGATGGAGCTTGCCCTACAGCAACAAATAAAGAAGACCCGGCAGCCGGTGCCAGTCAAGAGGATGCCGAGTCCGAGGAAGATGAAGCAGGTCCGTCTGGACCCACAAATCAAAACCTCCCCAAGCCCAGATGGGCTAAGAGATGAAGCTCTCCAATGTCTGAGCTGGGAGCCGAATAATGAAGATGCTCAAGAAGCTCCCCGCTCAATTTACGATCTGGGAAATTCTCTCTTTGAGTGAAGAAACTCGACATGCGATCATCACTGCTCTACAGACGCCTGCTCATTTTGAAGCCTGCATAGCTGAGGCTATACCAGAAGCCAGTATGACCTTCTCTCCAGAAGACATGCTACTACCTACTGCCAGCAACAACAGGCGGCTATATATGAAAGGGCACCTGAATGGGAGAGAACTGAACCGGATCCTGGTTGATCCTGGTGCAGCAGTCAACATCCTGCCATACAGAATATACGAGAGGTACCACTTTAATGTGCATCTCGAGAAAGTCGGGGATATGCGTATCGCTGGCTTCAACCAAAAATGTGAAGTATCTATGGGAGTGGCAGAGTTCACGCTGACCCTGGCAGATTTCACTACAACGGTGCAGTTTCATGTCATTGACTCTCGCACCTCCTACAAAGCGCTGCTCGGCCGCCCATGGCTGCATGAAAATATGGTGGTGCCCTCCACGCTCCACCAATGCATCAAATACAGCCTCCAGGGGAAGGAGGAGAGGATATTTGCTGATCTCCACCCATTCGAGGTGTTTGAATGTCACTTGGCAGACGCCAACTTATATACGGGGCCCCCCCGGAAGGTTTCTGAAACTAAGACCCCCATACGGGCCTCGAAGAATAGATCGGGTGACGGTTGGTATCCACCACCGCCACGCGGATATGTCAAGTCGAAGGTGGTCTCCCATATCACCGCTTCTGGAGATGTCGGCAGGGTAACACCCCCAGCATTATACCCCAAAGCTAAGGAAGTGCAGGTCAATCGACGGCACGACCGCATAGGAGTCCCGGCCGGCCTCACCAAGCCAGTCCTCGGCCTCAATGACCCCACTGTCGAACCTTTCAAAGCTTGGGAGGTGACACAAGAAGATGGGCCCAGCAGCTTGTTCTATACAGCTGAGGAGCATCCTACTCGGGAAGACACAGACTACAGCCTCCCTGAAGATCTAAGCAACCCACCGGTTCCTGTTCAAGGCCTGGCATTTACAACTGATCGGATGGCCAAGATGTTTCAGAAGTAACACATTCCTCCCGATCAGTCTCAAAAGCGCAAAGAAGCTTTCCAGAAGATGTGGCATCCTGCAAATCTGGATAAGGAAATGAGACGTGTCTCTCAACATCCAGGGTTGGGCTTCACCCTGGAGGAATATTATTACAGTGGGCGGTACGAGGTGGATACTATCTCCGCCTTCTACCCTACTAAAGATAGCCCTCTGGGAGCATCCTTTGATGAGTATCTGACGGAAGCCGAATATCTTGAACTGGCTCGGTCCGAAAATCAGGAAGTAGAAACCTCGGCCCCTTGCCGATGCTGGGAGCAGGTTCATCCTGAAGAAGCGGCCCTTCAAGCCGAATTTGATACGGCTAGCAGCAGCGAAGCCGAAGACAGTCAAGAAGCAGGAGTCTCTCCCTCCACAGAGGTCATACTAATGACAACTTCAACACCCTTTCTGCCAATCAGGGAGGCCTTGGTCAACTCCAATCAAGGGGAGCCAGCTACCAGGAAAGAAAAAGCCACTTCTGCGGAAGATACAACTATCCCAGAAGGCGAGACTTCCTCAACTTCTGCTGTAAAATCAGCATGCTGTCCGAGCATGGCGGTAAACAGTTACCAGCCTGTCGTGGCTGCAATCTCATCTGCAAATACTAAGGCTGCTCTCTCGCCCTTTGGAGTTGCAACGGCAATGGATTTATTAATAGAACAATCCACCCAGCCACTAGCACAAGAAACAAAGAAACCTCAAGAAGCTCTGGTAGTGTCTGACGAGGAAGTCGAAGTACTCGACCCTCAAGATGGTATTCCAGACTTCGTTGACCTCCAACCGACACCTCCGGAGATAGAAGACGGAGGCCAAGCCACAGTCGATGAACTAATAGAAGTCAACCTTGGAAATGAGAAGGACCCTAGGCCTACCTTCCTCAGCGCCCAACTATCCCCAGAAGAACGGGAGCTGTACATCCAACTGCTGCTAGAATACCGGGATTGCTTCGCCTGGACTTACAAAGAGATGCCAGGTCTAAGCCCCGCTGTCTCACAACATGAGCTAACAATCAGCCCTGAGGCCGAACCGGTGAAGCAACCACCGCGGCGCATGAGGCCATAGCTCATCACCCGAATTTGTGCTGAAGTCGACAAGCTCATCGACGTGGGATTTGTTGAAGAAAACCAGTACACCACGTGGCTGGCAAATATCATCCCCGTGAAAAAGAAGAATGGACAAATCCGGATATGTGTCGACTTCCGGGATTTAAATAAAGCCTGCCCCAAGGATGACTTTCCGGTGCCAATAACCGAAGTCATGATCAATGCTATGACCGGCCATGAGGCCCTATCATTCATGGATGGATCGTCCAGCTACAATCAGATTTGGATTGCGGAGCATGACCGAGTCCATACTGCTTTCCGAACCCCTAAAGGTATTTATCATTACAAGAGAATGTCGTTCGGACTGAAGAATGCTGGCGCAACCTATCAGCGCGCGATGACCAAAATCTTTGACGAGCTGCTCTACCACAAGGTCGAATGCTACATAGATGACCTGGTGGTCAAGACCAAAAGAAAAGAAGATCATCTGCAAGACCTCCGGATTGTTTTTCAGAGGCTGAGGCAGCATGAGCTGAAGATGAACCCTATGAAATGTGCGTTCGGAGTGTTGAGCGGAAAATTCTTAGGTTTCATCATCCGATATCGGGGAATCGAGATAGACCCTGCAAAGATCAAAGCAATTCAGGAGTTACCTCCGCCAAGGAACATCTCCGAGCTGAGATCACTACAGGGCCGCTTAGCTTATATCCGGCGATTCATTTCCAATTTGTCAGGGCGATGTCAGCCTTTTCACAAGTTGATGATGAAAGAGGTTCCCTTTTATTGGGATGAAGATTGCCAGGCAACCTTTGACAAGCTAAAAGACTACCTAAAAACTCCTCCAGTGCTGGGCGCACCGGTGAAAGGATGACCATTGATACTGTATATAGCAGCTACACATAATTCTCTGGGGGCAATGCTGGCCCAGAATAATGAAGAAGTGAAAGAGCAAGCCCTCTATTACCTCAGTCAGAGACTGGTCAGAACTGAAGAGAAATATACTTATATTGAGAAGATCTATCTGGCGCTGGTCTTCGCAGTTAAGAAGCTTCGACACTATATGTTGTCGCATGAAATCAGCTTGGTGTCCAAAGAGGATCCCCTGAAGTACATCATGTCTCAACCGGCACTCAAAGGCCGCCTGGGCAAATGGGCGGTAATCCTTATGGAGTTTGATATCTTCTACGTGCCGCGCAAGGCTGTCAAGGGCCAAGCTATTGCAGACTTCTTCGCTAAGCACCCAGTGCCCGGGGATTGCCCGTTGGAGCCGGAGCTTCCTGAAGATGAAACCCTAGAAGCCATTCAAGTACAACCCGCCTTATGGCAGCTATACTTTGATGGCGCTTCCAGAATCGACACCTCTGCCACTGGATCAGCCAGAGTCAGGGCAGGAGCAGGCATAGTCCTGAAATCCCCAGAAGGAGAAGTGGTGCATACATCATGTTCCATAAACAAGCAATGCACAAACAATGAAGCGGAATATGAAGCCCTGATAATCGGGTTGCAAATTGCTCTATCCATGGGAATTCAGATGCTGGAAGCATTCGGAGACTCCATGCTAGTTATAAAATAGCTGGAAGGAGAGTTCGATGTGCGAAAGCAAGAGCTCCTCCCCTATCACCAGTTGGCAACTCGCCTGATGTCAAGATTTTACTTCATCAGCATCAAGCACATCAATCGAGGCCGGAATGCTCAGGCAGACGCCCTCGCTAAGCTGGCCAGTTCATTGGCGGTCCCGCCAGACACAAGCCTGAATATAACAATGATCAACCGCCGACAGGTCCCCAGCGTAACAGAGGTCCTGGCCAACGAACAAGAGATGGAAGTAGCAGTCATCGAAGGGGTTCAGCAGCCCGATTGGCGAGAGCATCTCCTACGCTGGTTTCAACACCAGCAACTTCCAAAAGAAAAGGAACATAGAATGAAGCTCCTGAGGATCAAGGATTCTTACAAGATGAGAAGCGGGACCTTGTTCCGAATTATGGCAGATGCCCGAAGGAAAATCCTACTCTGTTGCTTGTCTTCAGCAGAAGCAGGACAGGTGATGCTGGAGGTCCATGCAGGATCAGCTGGAGCACACCAGGCTGGCCCGAAGATGAAACTTTAGATAAAGAAACTGGGTTATTATTGGCCCACTATATTTGATGATTGCTGCAGGTTTGCCAAAGCTTGTCAGAAGTGTCAAGAACACGCTAATGTGGCAAGGAGACCTCCAGTGCCATTGCATCCCACCCTACCAAGCTGGCCGTTTGCTCAGTGGGGCACGGACGTAGTAGGGCCGCTACCAGCATCTTCATCAGGGTGCAGATACATCTTAGCAGCTACAGATTACTTCTTCAGATGGGCAGAGGCAGTAGCACTAAGAGATGTGACGGGAGAACTAGTTGCAAGGTTCTTCCGGTAGAATGTGATATTTCGATTCGGGATCCCCAGCCGAATCATCTCTGATAATGGCAGTCATTTTAGAAACCAGAAGGTTTATCGGCTGGTCGACAAATATAAAATCGACTGGAGGACATCGTCCCCCTACAACCCTCAGGCCAATGGACTCGCAGAAGCCTTTAATAAGACATTATGTACATTGCTGGCAAAGACTGTCAAGTCTAATAAAAAAGATTGGGAAGAAAGGATGTACGAAGCACTTTGGGCCTATCGTACTGTCTACAAGACCCCAACCGGCTGTTCACCTTTCTCCCTCGTCTATGGGTCGGAAGCTGTAGTGCCCATTGAACTTGAAGTTCCTTCATTGCGAGTTGCCATCCAGCACGGACTAGTCAGTGGTGAGCAGACCAATGCAGAAAGAAGATTGGAGGAGCTCACTGAGCTCGAAGGAAAATGCCTCCGGGCACAGCAAAACATCCAACTCTACCAAGCTCGCATGGCCCGTGCTTTTGACAAGCTAGTCAAGGGTCGAGAATTCAAGAAAGGAGACCTGGTAATGGTCAAAAGAAAAGAAGTGATGGCCTCCAACCCCAAAGGGAAGCTGGTCGAAAACTGGGTCGGGCCGTATATCGTCCGAAGTGCCTACGTCCTTGTAGACCACAAAGGAGTCATTCAGTTCTCTCCCCTCAACGGAAAACACATTAAGCTGTATCATGCAGCGCAGCTGACATATCCCGAGTGATCGGTCGGAGCTACCTTTTCCTTGGTTTAGTGGCACTCCGCCCTAACCGAGCTATCCTTTCCTTGGTCTAGTGGCACTCCGCCCTGACCGAGCTATCCTTTCCTTGGTTTAGTGGCATTCCGCCCTGACCGAGCTACCCTTACCTTGGTTTAGTGGCACTCCACCCTGATCAAGCTACCTTCCCTTGGTCTAGTGGCATTCCGCCCTAACCGAGCTATCCTTTCCTTGGTCTAGTGGCACTCCGCCCTCATCAAGCTACCTTTTCCTTGGTTTAGTGGCACTCGCCCTAACCGAGCTACCTTTTCCTTAGTTTAGTGGCACTCCGCCCTAACCGAGCTACCCTCTCCTTGGTCCAGTGACATTCGCCCTGATCGAGCTACCTTTTCCTTGGTCCAGTGGCATTCCGCTCTAACCGAGCTACCCTCTCCTTGGTCCAATGGCATTCCGCCCTGATCGAGCTACCCTCTCCTTGGTCCAGTGGCATTCTGCCCTGATCGAGCTACTCTTCTCCTTGGTTTAGTGGCACTCCGCCCTAACCGAGCTACTCTTCTCCTTGGTTTAGTGGCACTCCGCCCTAACTGAGCTACCTTTACCTCAGTTTAATGGCACTCCGCCCTAACCGAGCTACCCTCCTCCTTGGTTTAGTGGCATCTCGCCCTGATCAAGCTACCCTTTTCTTGGTTTAGTGGCATTCCGCCCGGATCAAGCTACCTTCCCTTGGTCTAGTGGCATTCTGCCCTGATCGAGCTACTCTTCTCCTTGGTTTAGTGGCACTCCGCCCTAAACAAGCTACTCTTCTCCTTGGTTTAGTGGCACTCCGCCCTAAACAAGCTACTCTTCTCCTTGGTTTAGTGGTACTCCACCCTGATCGAGCTACCTTCCCTGGGTTTAGTGGCACTCCGCCCTAACCGAGCTACCCTTACCTTGGTTTAGTGGCACTCCACCCTAACCAAGCTACCTTTTCCTTGGTTCAGTGGCACTCCGCCCTAACCGAGCTACCTTCCCTTGGTTTAGTGGCATTCCGCCCTGATCGAGCTACCCTTTCCTTGGTTTAGTGACATTCAGCCCTGATCAAGCTACCCTTTCCTTGGTCCAGTGGCATTCCGCCCTGATCAAGCTACCCTCTCCTTGGTCTAGTGGCATTCCGCCCTGATCGAGCTTCCAAAAGAATACGCCACACCGCCATTACGAGCCTTATGTTCGGATTGGCACGAAAGCCCTTCCTTGCATTAGCATTATCTTCCCGCTAACAAATAAACCCGAGTCGGCTAAAGGCTTTGTGTTCTAGCTGGCATTCTCACATTGTTGCCACTACGGGCCATCTACTGTCGACCAGGAGTCGAACATCACACTTCGACCTGCCACCCTATACATATCAAAAAAAAAAGAGAAAGAAAAGAAAATGGGGTTAAAAATAGAGATACCCCGCCAGACTTGCTTCTATATTAGGACAAGTGCAAAAATGGCTATAACCCAGCTGTGGTGAAAACCCGAAGGGGCGCTGCAGGCAAAATCGGGTACCCCGCCGCGTGAAAACCCGAAAGGGCGCGCGGGCAAAAGCAAGAGGGGACTGGCTCCGGTGAAAATCCAAAAGGGCGCTTAAGTCAGTAAAGTGGTAATTTCCAAATTCCTCTCCTATTCTCCACCCAATGAAACTCCGAAAGGGACAACCATTAAAGTCCCACCGGAAATCCTTTAACAAACCCACATTCGACCTTCGTCATCATCGGCGAGGTCGGGTGATCTCTACCCTCAACTTGGACCTTACGTCCCTGTTGATAATCCCATCTTCGCTTCGGCATGTGACCCGTGCTGATGAATAAACCCACATTCGACCTTCGTCATCATCGGCGAGGTCGGGTGATCTCTACCCTCAACTTGGACCTTACGTCCCTGTTGATAGTCCCATCTTCGCTTCGACATGTGACTCATGTTGATGAATAAATCCATGGTCGACCCTCGTCATCATCGACGAGATCGGTCTATCTCTACCCTTAACTTAGACTTTCCGTCCCCGTTAATAACCCTACCTTTGCCTCGGCATATGGCCCATGCCGATGAACAAACCCACGTTCGACCCTCGTCATCATCGGTGAAATCGGTCGATCTTTACCCCTAACTCGGATCTTACATCCTTATTAATAGACCATATCCTTTGCTTCAATATCTAACCAGTGTCGACAGACCGAAGCAGGGTCCAATCCTTGTCATCATCGACAAGGCCAGTCAATATTTTCGAGGTCTAGTTCTTCTACATCCCAAATTCAAAAAAAAAAAGAAAAGAAAATGGGGTTAAAAATAGAGATACCCCGCCAGACTTGCTCCTATATTAGGACAAGTGCAAAAATGGCTATAACCCAGCTGTGGCGAAAACCCGAAAGGGCGTCACAGGCAAAATCGGGTACCCCGCCGCGTGAAAACCTGAAAGGGCGCGCAGGCAAAAGCAAGAGGGGGCTGGCCTTGGCTAAAACCTGAAAGGGCGCTTAGGTCAGTAATGTGAATAAAAAAAATTTTGAATGACGAATAGTGATGATTCATTCTCTGTCCGGAAGACCCCTTACGAGGTCGACGGGGAATTTTCATCCAATACCCCGCCTATATACATCTATTGTCTACCCTTTTCGACCCTTGTCACCATCGACAAGATCGGTCGCTACCCTATCCAATTTTTATCACCATCGGCAAGACCGTCCACCCTTTTCGACCCTTGTCACCATTGGCAAGATCGGTCGCTACCCTATCCGGTTTTTGTCACCATCGGCAAGACCGTCTACCCTTTTCGACCCTTGTCACCATCGGCAAGATCGGTCGCTACCCTATCCAGTTTTTGTCACCATCGGCAAGACCGTCTACCCTCTTCGACCTTTGTCACCATCGGCAGGATCGGTCGCTACCCTACCCAATTTTTGTCACCATCGGCAAGACCATCTACCCTCTTAGACCCTTGTCACTATCGGCAAGATCGGTCGCTACCCTAGTCCGGTTCTTGTCATCATCGTCAAGACCGTCTACCCTTTCTCGACCTTCGTCATCATCGACAGGACCGGTCGCTACCCATTCTCGGGTCTTGCCATCCTCGACAGGACCGCTTACCCGTCAGTTTTGATATACCCTCTTGAGTCCCCCGGACTCTCGGCTGGCGTAGGCCGTTTTTAGTCTTGAGAAAAGTCACGGCGCGGTGGAGCGAACACCTCACCCCTTTGCTGAAGGCGTGAGCACTCTCCTGCCCTAGTGACTCATACACTCGGATTAGAAACAATGGGCGAATCGAAGAGAAAAGAATAATGACAAGATGGAGTCTTCATTCAAAAAGCACGATGGAGATTTTCCATTACTATGAAGTGAAAGGTACATGTTACATGGGCCATCCCCCGGAGTACATGAAGTGCGTCAAAAAGGGAGCAAATAAAGAGAAAAAAAAGACTATGGTAGAGGGCGTCGGAAGATGTCCTCCAGCGTAGGAATACCCAGGGAAGGATGGCGGGTCAATTCTTGCAATCGGAACTCGGTGGCCTCCAGCTCAGATAGCTTCTCCTCGAGGGAAGCATCTTGTCCCTCGGCCATCTCTGCATCCTCCGCCTTCTGGACTCCCAGGTGATCTACTTCTTCAAGTTCAGCCTCTACCCTTGAAAGTTCGGCCTGTAATGCCACCATCCGGGCCGTCAAGAAGCTTCGGCACTGTAAAGAGGCATTGGCTTCATCCCTCATCCTCACCGCAGTCTCTTGCAGAGAAATAAGAGCTGCTCGGCTTTCAGCCCGCTCCAATGATATGGCCGCCAGCTGGTCAGCTGCTTCCCGGCCTAGAAATTCCCTCCTGTTTACATACTTCAGGAGCAGGATCACCCGTGGAGTCCAGTCGTCCATGGGACAACCAAATGCCAACAGCGAGCGGGATAGATGCTCTATCAAGCCCCTCAGCTGAACATAAGTTAAATCCCTGCTGGCCGTTACGGTCTGTTGGAGGGTCCCCAGAAACTACCACACAAAGTCACTTGAAGATTGAAGACCAAGTGGCGACGTCTCGGGCAGTTCAAATTCCACTCTGCTATCCACGGCAGCCCAGATATCATCGGCCGTCTCGGAAGATGACGATGGCATGAGCTGCAGTCCACTACTGTGAGGAACAAGCGCGCTGGCAGATACGGTGGCCGGAGCCTCAATAACAGCAATCTCTTTTCCTGCCCCCTGGGATGGAGGTGCAACAGAAACATCGAGAGCCGAAGACATCTGCTCTTCAATGATCTCTCTGGCTTCTATTTCAGGAAGACCATCCTTTTCCAGAGTTGATTGTTGTGTAGCCTCCATTGGCTGAGAATCCCTGGCTGCCGCCGAACTACCAACTTCCACAAGTGCTCCGGGTCTGACTGGAACCATTGCCGCTGCATAGTCCTTGGGGTATTGCAATGCGATAGGCCGCAGGACGGACGGAAGGGTTGAATGGCCCGTTCCCAGAGCCAGGAGTGGTATCTGCACCGTCATGGTTGGCAGCGCCACCTCAGCCTACATCAGAAATATATATACATTAAAAAATGAGGCTGGAGGGAAGATAAAGAAGAACAGCAAACACCGACACTGGGCAGGTCCTTACCTCAGTGGGTACTAAGCGCAAATCTTTAAGAGCAGCTCCCCTGGCATCGGCCTCTTCACTCTCAAGCGATAATGACGGCTCGGGACCGCCCCACGACAACCGGGCCGGGCTGAAAGTTAGATAATCACTTTTATAGGCCGAGGACACCCCGATGTCATCGGTCTCGAGATCAATCAGTGAGAGCTCCTCGTCACTGGAGCCGCCACCATAATCTACCTGCTCAGAGGAAGAGGATCCCTCTGCTCTCTCAGGACGCTCCGCCGTCGGAGCAGGAGCCTCGCCAGTAGGAGCATCACCCTCGGCAGGAACTTCCCCGGTGCTCTCCGCACCAGGGGCAACAATAGATGATACCTCAAGAGCAGGTCCGCCCTGCCCCGAGGGGATCGCCTCCTCTACATCCTCCAAGCCCGGAAACAATGACGGTTGTATATCAACTGCAATTTACGGCAAGAAGGGGTCAAGCTAGCTAAAGACATGAAGACTTGTGGTGCTATTGCAACTAAACTATAGATTACCTTACATCTCCTGCCTGGGTGTTGGAGAGGGCAGATCCCTTTCTACGGGAGCGGTAGGGACTTCCTCTGCCCCGTCCCCAGCCGCTACATCTACCGTCGCCTCCAGCCCGACGACCGCGGCAACTGTGTCAGCAACCGTCAGCATGGGCTAGCCAAAGCAGTCGAAACAAGCTAATGCACTTTGAAAAGGAAAAGAGCCTACCTTCAGCCTCTAGCCCTTGTGCGCGGGAAGCTTCAAATTCTTCAAAGGATACAACCGAAGGAAGGACGGTTGCCGACTCCTTCTCTGTAGCCTTCTTTCGGCGTGCCCGTGTCACCCGGGTCACCGCCGCTTTCGCCTTTCCGACGGCCTCTCTCAGCTGGGACCGAGTCCTCTTCCTCGAATCCCTAGGAGGCAGTGGCGTCGTAGTCGGAGCAGGCTCAGGAACTTCAAAATATGTTGGCTTTTGGGCCTTTATGATCAGTTCCCTGAAGTGTCGGGTCTCCTCCAAAGTCGGTCGGACTGCACATGCACGAAGGTGAGAATGACACACCACAATGAAGAGAAGAAGCTGGCCAAAAGGCCTGAAAGAAGAAATGAAACATACTTGCCGGTCCCGTGTAGAAGGGGAAAAGAGGCCAATAAAATAGCGATGGCGTTTTGTCCCTCGAAGCCGCCTCGCGAACAAGCCAGCATAGATCTCCAATCTTTTCACTCGGTTCGGCCAGCAGTGCCAGATCTTCATGACCACGAGAGGATAGGAGATAATACAGGCTCAGATGGTCCAGCCCCCACCTGTCTGCATATTTGAATGAAATCTGAAGAGGATGGTCCAGGATGGCTTCACTCGGACCACCCACCGACAGGCCATGCGACCGAAGGAGTGCGAATAGTCAGGGAGTGTTGTCATACAAGGCATCCCGCATGTCCTCCCTACGAATGAAAGTCCGGTAGGGGTACAATCTATCCACCTCGGGGCACCAGTCGGCCACAGCCGCGATGGGCTCCTCTACCGGTAAAGGGAGTTGCTGGAGAATCACCCTCTCGCTGCTTACCCAGCATAAACCCTGAAGGGTCTTCACATAATCATCCTTGTTGATCGGGGGCAGCTTCGGTTCAACTTTCATCTTGCGGCCCTTCACAAGCTTGCGGGCCTCCATATAGGCCTTCACTTCTGTATTGGTCCAAGACTTCAACTTCTTCAAATAAGAGGCTTCAATGTCAAGAACTGGCTCCAGCTGGGAAGCTAAAAACCTATGCTCCGCCACGGCCCAGCACTCTCTCCGGGAGTTCCTGTAAAAACCCATCCGCGTGTTCCACCACTTGACGTATTCAGGCATGACGCGAGGGAAGCGCGCAGGGGCGGGCACCCGAAAAGAAACGTCTTCACGACGATGGAAAAAGTCCCACCATATTCGGGCATCGTCGTTTGAAACCTGCCCGGCCCAATGCCTATTGGGCAATGCAAATTGTGAAGAAGAATGTGGAATCTGCTGGTCGTAGCCAAAGTTCCGACTGAAGCGGAACGGGTAATACGGCTCCAACCACAGAATGCCGCTCTTGCGAAATACAAGGACACTAGGCCTGATGGCCAGTGCCCAATCAATCAACTCCGGCTCCAGAATAGGCTTGGTATATTTGGCCTTGGAAATCGGATGGATGTACTCCTCAGTCTCAAACAGCTTGCACTGCCTCATCCTGTTCGTCAGCGGGCTCGAATGGGTAGCTAAGCTCCAGAAATGAAGAGCCCCAGGCGAATCCATGGGAATGCGGGCCAATTTACCCCGAATGGCATAGAGTTGCTCTGCTAGTAAAGATGGCTCAGCACTCGCAAACTCTATCATACGCGGGACCAGAGGAACCGCTTGTAATGCCCGAGGAGCTGCCTCCGGAAATAGGGTGCAGACCCAAGCATTAAAGAAATGTAACGGACCAACCGTCCGAAGGCTTCTGGGGAGACGCGTCTTGTGCAAGTCTCCCAACATCTTGTAAATGAGGCACAAAGCCACTGGGCAATGGGACAGCTTGATGCCCCAAGCCATAAGACAGGCCGGGTAAATGGCCTCCGCCCTAATCACGCACTCATCACCTTGAGGAAGAGCGAAAGAACAAAGCTAATAAACCATATATGTAGCACAGTGAGTGACTGCATCAACACCAGTAGGGTTTGGGTTTTCCCCCTGCCCTCCTTTCGAAGAAGATGATGAAGCGGCCTGGCGTCGCACCCTCTTCTTCCGCTTCTGGGCCACGGGTGCTATTGGAGGAAAATCTTCATACTTATTCTTCCCCTGGAAGAAATATTGGAGCCAGGCGCCCATCCGCACTCTTCGCTTCTCGCCCAGCTTCCGAGCTTCCCTTGTATCGTGCGACAAATGAAAAAGGGTGCAATACGCCTTCATCAGATACCGATAGGCGTAGCCCGCCAAATACCGACTGTCACCGTCGGTCTGGTCTTTCAACCAGTCAGGCCAGCAAACTTCTTCATACGGTTCCCCGTCAATGGGTAGGCCGCTGAGCTGCGATAGACTCCACAAGTCTAAAGAGGTCTCCCCCTCTGAAGTGTAGAAAGTGTTATATTCGGGGCAAAATACCTCGATCATTCCACAACACAAGCCCCGTGAGATTGGGTACCGGTACCTTGAAACGTACACGCTGTGATATATGCCGGCCCTGGTCAGAAGTGGAGCGTAATGATGCAGCACGTAGTCTGTGAACTCCACTGCTCCGGGCCTGAATGCATGAGCATCTGTAGCTTTCAGCTCAGCGAACCACCCCACTAATATCTGGTGCTTGAAGCGAACCGCCAAGCAGTCCAGCAAGAACGATTCATCTCTATATCCCCATCTCAACGGGGCAAGGAATAAACCAAAGATCGGCTTCTCATGATCCACTCTGCCCGCGGAGTCATTCCACCGAGCGGGTACGAACTCGGGAGCTCTAGTCCGCAATCCGTCCGCCGGAGCCAGGTCTTGCAGCCCCAGCACAGTGCTCCATTTCCTGACCTCCCCGGGGAGATAGATGGGTCTTCCCCGCATCACACATTCGGCCAGGCTATCTCTCTCTACCAGCAAGGCCTGCTCGACCTTCCGAACAGCGAACACATCCCTCTTCCCCTGAAGGTTGAAGCGTTGAAGAAGGGACATCAGGTGCTTGTCCTTGGGATAATCCCTCCTGGTCACGCCCTCTCTATTATAATGAAAGGAGTCACCCCCGAGGATAAGGAGACGGCTGGTATCCATAGTGTCTGTCTCGGAATCCAAAGACTCCGCAACTATGGCCACCTGGCCGTGCCCCCAGTCGAGGGAATTGACGTTCTCGCATGTCACTACGGCACGAGAAGAAGAGCCGGATGCCATGGTAGCTGCAAAAAGGGCATATCAAACAAAGTAAACTCAGAAAATAGCTGATCAAAGGCGAACTTCTGACAAAATTTTGGCAGAGTCTCCCCAGCACAGGGGATTGCCAAAGAAAAGTGGGAACGCGTCCACTGAGGAACGGTCCCTAAAAGGCAGCATAGCTCCGAGGGCAAGCCCTGCGAGAAGCCTCCCGAGGCCAAAGAAAGGGTTTTGAAACCCCAAATGGATAGCATCCCCACTCACCTGAAGGAAAATCGCCGTTCTCGGCCTCGGAGAAAGGGAAGAGAGGGAAGAGAGAGAAAAAGTTTGTGCGAATGAGGGATGAAGAAGAAAAAAACAAAGGCGAAAGCCTTATATGGAGGTGGTCCCGGACGTTTAACCCGGCGCACTATTTAGCGCGCCGGATTAACGTCCAAATATACAAAAGGTGCGCCGTTTCTACCCGCGCCGAATTAACATGGCAAAAGCAAAGAGCGCGCCGGATTAGTGGCCGAAATGCCAGAGACCGCACTGGATTAAAACCACAAAGGGTAAGGGCGCGCCGTATTAATCCCATGCTGTATTAAGATGGGAATGGCACCGGATTAGCATCCATGCTGAACTAAGGGCCATCCAGAGCTCCTGTCAACCGAAGAAGAGATCCGTCCAGATGAAGTTCATCCATGGGTCTTGCTGCACTCGTGCCTTGCTCACAACACCCACGTCTGGGGGGCATTTGTTGGCACCTAAAATATGATCGTCGGCGACCAAGCCATAAGGACGAATGACCCGGCCCACCGAAGCGCGGGAGCCGATAAAGATCAACACATCGAGGATTTCTCAAGCTGCCAGAGACTCGAGTCATTCCGTATGGACGTGGGGACTTCACCTCAGGAGAGTCGAGATGAATTTACAACCAACCGGCAGTGCGACCAAGCCTGCCCAATGAACCGGCATCGACTTTGTCGTGCTACATCCACTACACCCGTTGTCCGATCAAGGACGATGGTCTATCCGGTGGTCCCCCACCACATGAAAAGGCTCTCCTGAAGATAAAGAAGTCCCCCCTGGCTCTACGAGACGGAGGACCGAAAGCTCTATCGGCAGAAGACCCCGATCACCCGGCACGGGTGCGGCTTCCCGCCAAGATGGGCCCGTCAATGGCCGAATGATCGCCCAGCGCAGGCGGAATTATCCCTGGTGTCATCCAACCCCCTAAGGAGCTTGGGTACAAGCCAGACCGAGCCAGCAGCACGAATCACAAAGCCGCAGGCCGTATTAGCGGGAAACCCGCGTAATTAAGCCAAAGCTATCTGGAGTCTCGGGAACGGCCGCACGTCAGTCGAGGGGCTTCACAAAACACCTCTTCAAGGTTTCGATGGGCATTGGTGAGATAAATGTTCACGATGACCTCCGGGATCATCCCCGGATTCATCGGCTAACCTGCAAGGCGCGGGAAATGCTAAAATGGCGCGCCCTTATACGGCACGCCCGTTAAACCGGCGCCCTCCAAGACCGGCACGCTAATTTGCTGAGGCTTCTTCCCGGCGCGCTAATCTCACGCCGGATTAAGATCCGAACCAGCCCCCTCTATAGGTGGCTGCTCTTCGACAAGAGAAGAGGGGGAGAGCGAAGAAAAAAAGGAGGATACACAGAAGAGGAGAGAGATCGATTGAGAAAAAAAAAGAGAAGAGCGGAGGGAGAGAAAGGCTTCTGGAGAGGTTTTTTTCTACTGAAGCAAGAGAGAGAAGGGTTCCTTCGGAGGAGCTTCCGCCGGTCGTCTTCTTCCTCTACAATACCCTGTTTCAGGAACAGGTGGGCGCCGGTGCCGGTCCCTCTTCTGCTTTCCGTAGATTTCTTCTTCTAAATTTCCTACCCATCGGATGTAAGTGAGAGGGGGAGGAGTGGCGATGATATGAGCCTATTCTCCTCCCCCTTCTACGCGATTTTCTCTTTTGTTCTTTCCCTATTGTTGTGCTCTGCACATCCTCTGCCTCCGCTATCAGCGAACGGCGACTGAGCGATGGTGCTGGTGTCATGCTCTTACGATGTAAATGCTGAATCATCCTCGTTTCTGGGATGTTAATATATATATGTTGAATGCTTGGGTTATCGGGTTGAATGAATGATCCTCAGCCTCCCCCCTTTCTATCTATGCCAATGCGTGTGTCGGAGTTCTTCTCTGCGTAGCTCTAATTCCGATTTTTCCGAGGTCTATAGCATGCCCTGAATCATCGTGGGCTACATAAACACCCCTCCCCGGGGGCTTTTCCTTCGATCATTTTTATGTTTGATTCAAGGGTTTTCGCATCTCCTTCTCTCCTCGGATGGAGCCGTGCTTCTGCGCGTGTGTCTCTCCACCATGTATAGGGTCCATCCCCTGGACGTTGCTTTCCAATAGTTCGAGCATATGCCCCTGCAACGAGCCCGTCTCGTTTATGCATTTACTGCATCTACGCATCATGATCATTCGAACTGTTCCGAGATTTTCTCATCGTTTCAATCACCCGGGGAGGGGGACATTCCCCTATCGCTTCGTGGAATTGCTGGGCGACTGGGGGCTCTATCTCTCTATGGTAGATGCTTCCTCGAGGCCATAGCAGATAATGACAGGGGTCTTAGCCTAACGAGCTTAGCCCCGACAACCGGAGGTCCGATCAAGGCCAAGGAAGGTGCGCTCCTCGTAGGCTAGCCCTCGGAGTTCCACTCTCCTAACGGCCGGTCCCTTCAGCGAATGTGCCATAATCTGTGGGTTTTCCACCCCTCGCAGGCTAGCCCTCGGGGTGATGCTCCCGTCATCAATGGCCTCATCCTGCTATTCTCACTCACAGAGTATTGGTGCCCCTCGCAGGCTAGTCCTCGAGGTATCCTATCCGATGGGATTTTGATGGCTGCCACTGTGCAGACCGGCGGTTTAGGGGCTTGTTCCATAGGTGAGCACGACCCCGCTTCTCCCCTGCAACTCTTCCGGTTCAGGGGAGATGCTTTCCAATTTTGGACAGATTAAGAATGAGTAATCCATAATGAAACACCCGTTCTGGACTCAATCAACTCGGTGCTCGAGTATGAACCTCGCACTGACTTATCACATCATTCTCGAAGAGTTTTACTTCGATTTAACAAGCAATTGGCCCCAAATAATTTCAAAACTCTCAACAAAAATCTAAAAAACTTAAATGGTTCAAAATTCATAAAAAAATAGGTTTAAATGGCGCGGCCTTTAATCCGGCGTGCCCTAATACGGCGCGGTACCCCCCCCCCCCCGCGCCAGATTAACCCTAGACTCATAAATTAAAAAATTTTCCTTGCGCCTTTCCGGAGCGCCATGAACCGGCGCGCCCCCATTCCCTGCGTGCCGTTTTAACCAGCTATGGGGCCGCACCGGGTTAACCTACTATACCTACGTTTCATCACGCCGTGGAAGCTATCCCTCACGTGTCCACGCCAGTTTTGAACCCCTCTTGTTTTTTTAATCATTCACTCGCCCCGGAGCAATTATCGTCTCTCACGGTCAGTGTTAATAAACCACAATTGGTAATAAATTGAATAAAGGAAGGGCCGAACGGGCCTAAGCTATACTTTTATCATATCTTCATCACCATGTCCGTTAGCATTTTTCTCTCGCTATCATATTTGTGCTGCCTTCCCTCTTCTTGATGGGGAGTACTAAATGTGGTTGATCATCATTTGCTTCCATGATTCTATTATCATGCTTAATATACTCATGAACGTCATGTGTGCATGCATACATAGATCCTCAGGTATATTAAATGGCGTCGACAGAAAACCGGATTACATCTGGTCGGAAGTCTTCGCTATGCGCAACGGTGGTCTTCGGACCTATGTCCTCCGCCACGTACCGAGGATCTCTAATTCTATGAATTATGCATCTTCTGCACGATAAACATATGCATCCTGCATGCCTTCGTCATGATCATCATGTATCTCTTTTTAATTCGGCTTCTACAGCCCGCTATCTCGGCAACTAATCAAAGGTGTTCCCTCCTCGTGGGGGATGTAATTAACGTCATAACCTTTATGGTATGGCGGACTGCTGGTCCCGACCGAACCTCACATTCGCCCGACATGGGTCAGAATGAGCGCATCATAAAATCATCACTCATGTGACTGGCACACGCCTTCGTCGTCAATCGATCATTTGACTACCAGTCAGTCAGTTGGTCGATCGACGCGCGAAAGAAAGAAAGAAAAAAGGGTCGCGAACATCGACCTAAAGCTACAGTAAATTCAGACTTTTAGATTTTAGCCCCAAACTCCATTGCAACCCTTCCAAACTCTGTGGCATCAAACTCTTTTGATCTTGGAGGGTTTATATTAAGGATCTTAATCTTGAAAAACCATAAAAAAAGATTAGAACTTTAGCTCAATAATCCTAATGATAAATGCATGAAGTATATACATGAAACCCATGTTCAAGGTGCATATGAACACTTTGAACCACAAATGTTCTAAGCTAAAGATCGAAGGATATTTTTATGCATGTGAACAAGGTATGAGCAACTTGTAACCATGAAGAAAGTGGCAAAGGCACATACATTAAAATTCATGTTCAAGGTGCATAAAAAATCTTTTGATAATATTGTTTATCCTCATCAAAGAATCAAGTTCATATAGCAATAAACTTTATACATCAAGTGTAACAAGAGTGGCATTGTAAAACCAAAATCCACATGAACGATATGATTGAATTTAACACAAGTTCTCTTCACAGAACCATGAACCATTTGCATTGGAGTGATGCTTAGGAACATGGGGTCGACACCATCCTTTGATAGGTCGACACAATGAAAGGGCATGAAAGCCTATGCTAAAGTTCAACATGAAAAAATGAATATCATTCTTTGTGAGAGTTTCTATCAATTCATTTCGGCCACCAATTTCATGAGGAATTCAAACTATGCATCTAGCATAAAAACCTATTACACCACATGTCAACCTCTTTCCACCAAGATTCACATAAATAGATATTACCATGCATCCATGTGATTTGTAGGTGTCTTCCAATCATCTCTCTCCTGTAAAAGATAGTGTAGAACATGTGATCTACGTGGATATGAAAATCATGGATTATGAGTGATAAAAGCTCCTTAACTAGACACATAAGCATATGCATAGAGATTCTACTCATAACCATCCACGAGCTTATATGCATGTCTAGCAATATGGAAAAATCAATCTCAACTATGAAGACTTGCTCAAGAGCACAACGACTCAATTAAAATACATGCAAGCATAGCAAAGCTCATGAATGCACACTGACATCAACCGCATATGCAAGCAGACACAAAGTTATTTATAAGGTTAGTTATCATCAAAAACATAACCATATGCAAGGCACACTTCATGACCCCACACACATCAGAGTCCATCTTGGCATGGAGTCCACTCAGCCCACCTCTGTCATCTATATGTCACCATTGAAACCCATTTCTCACCTTTAATGACCCACTTGTTAGCATTCTTAGTCTATTTTTTACCCATACAAACCCATTAGTCACCCTTAATATGCATTTGTCACCCATGCAAACCCATTTGTCACCCTTAATATGCATTTGTCATCCATAGAAATCATTTGTTACCTCTGTTGGCTATTTGTTAGCCTTAATAACCCATTTGTCACCTCTGTTGGCTATTTATTAGTCTTAACAACCCATTTGTCTTTTTTTTTTTGATGTAAAGCCCTACCTAGAGGTGAGTAAGAGTGTGACTCCAGTTCGGAAATCACATTCCAACTCACACCTAGGGGGGTATTTTATTGATCACTAGCTTGGATAAAGAATTACATCAATCGAATGCTAGGCATACCTAGCTTGTCTAATCTAGCAGCACCCTTTGCCAAACTGGGAAGGTCATGCTGCGAGTTAAAGAAGGAATTACAATTTGAATAGCAAGCAAAATTGGCTAAAGAATCAGCAACAGTATTTCCCTCTCTATAAATATGAGAGATCTTCATTGGTTGTGGAGTGCTGTTCTAGATATCTTTGACATATGGTAAAATTTCCCACGGACATGTAGCCTTCCTGTTAAGCACTTGCACCAGAATAAGAGAGTCACTCTCAATCATAGCCGGCTGAGCTGATATAGTTTGAAGATACAATATTCCATCCATCATTGCCCTAGCTTCGGCAACAAGACTATTACAATGCTCATAGTAGTGAGAGAAAGCTAGTACAATATTCCCCTGGAAGTCCCGGGTGACACCACCACCACCAGAATGACATGTCTTCTTATGAGCTCCGTCAGTATTGAGTTTAAGATGAGGCCAAGGAGGGCATGGCCATTTGACTGTTTTCACCAATGGGGTGGTCCGACCGGTTACTTTAATGCCAAGATCGGTTAAAATATTGCGGCTGCTTGCTGAACCTTCCCAGAGATGAGCATTATTAATAATCTGCTTCACTTGGAAAAGAACTTTGTGGAAAAGCCTTTAAGAAAATATAGTATTTCCTTCAAACCGTGCAGAATTCCTAGCCAACCAAGTCTCCCACAATCCATAGCCAAGAACAGCAAGTTTGAATAAACCAAACAGAGATTTGACATTGATTTTCTGTGTAGTGTTAATAATCAGGTTTCTAATAGAGTTACCCCTGAGGTGGCAGCCATGTCTTTGAAAGGAGGACCAAATAAATGAAGCCCACTCACTATGAACAAATAAGTGATTCATATCCTCCACATGAGGGAGTTTGCAGCAGTGACATTTCGAAGGTAGGGGAATTCCCAGAGATTTGACTCTAGTATCAGTAGAGATGCAGTTATTGAAAGCTTTCCAAATGAAAACAGAGATCTTTGTAGGGATCCATTTAGACCATATCCGGTCACAAGCGACAGAATCCACAACAGAAACAAAACTGGAGGTACCTTTATATGTTGAGGAAATCAAACATTCTCCTGAGGAAGAGAAACTCCATGCGACCTTATCTTGATGTTGATTAAAAGTAGTATGCCAAACTGTTGTTTTGAGAGCAGGAGGGAGCATCCTATCAATTAACAAAATATCTTCAGAAGAAGGGTTCATGATCATATTCCTGACTGTAGAATTCGGGTTAGGAATATTGCAGTTAGACATATAGGAGGCCAAAGGTCTGTCACCAATCCAATTGTCCAGCCAAAAGTTAGCAGAGCAATTGTCCCCCACAATGATTCTTTTATATTTCAGGATCAGCTCCTTGGCCTTGGTCCAGCTCCTCCTGGAATGCCCTTTCATCTCCTTAAAATCCACCTCAGATAAGTGTCTGCCTTTGATGTATTTTGCTCTAAAAAAGTCAGCCCATGTTGAGTTAGAGTGAATAGCCTTCCAAAGCATTTTGACTCTAAAAGCCAGCTCCATTTGACTCAATGATGGGATACCAAGACCACCCTGGTTTACTGGTTTGCAGATGGCCTCCCATTTTTTCCAGTGCCTTTTATTTCCTTGAGTGGAAGAACCCCAGAAAAAATTAGCAAACGATCGATCTAATAATTTATGAATACCAACATGCAATGGAGAAGAAGTCAGAGAGTAAATGGGAATGGAAGTGAGAATGTGTTTTAGTAGGATAACTCTGGCTCCCTGGGAAAGGTGACTAGCATACCACCCCTCAATCCGTTTCTGTAAAGAAGTAATGATGCCAGCAAAATGAACTTTCTTGGATCTGCCACATATTAATGGAAACCCTAGGTATTTGTGGGGAAAAGAATGATGAGTAAAGCCAGTGATATTCTGAATCCTTTTAACAGTAGAATCCTTTGCCTTACAGTGGGTGAAAAAACCACTCTTCCCAATATTAACAAGCTGACCTGACGCTCTCTCATAGGTTTTAATAATGTCCATAAGATTTCTAATAGAGGCAGCTGTGGCCTTGCTGAAAACCAAAGTGTCATCTGCGAATAAGAGATGGGATATATTAGGGCATCTCTGGGGGCCAGCATACCAGCCCACCAGGCCCTCAAAGTGGGCTGAATGGATAGCTCTGCTAAGGGCTTCCTCTGCAATGATGAAAAGGGCTGGAGCCATAGGGTCTCCTTGACGAACACCCCTTGAAGATTTAAAGAAACCTGCTGAATCACCATTCAGAAGTACAGAGAACAAGCAATTCCCAATCATGGCTCTAATAATGGATATAAGGTCATTGCTGAAACCAAATTTGGATAATACAGCAAACATGAAGTCCCACTCAATACGATCGTATGCCTTAGCCATATCCAGTTTAAATACCACATTACCACCTCTTGTTTTCCTGCCCAGCTCATGGATCAGCTCTTGAGCTAATGCAATGTTTTCCACAATAAGTCTACCTTTCACAAAAGTAGACTGCTCAAAAGATATAATATGGGGCAAGATGGTTGACAGCCTGTTACTAATAATTTTTGACATAATCTTGTAAACAAAGTTACAAAGACTAATTGGCCAGTAATCAGAGATTTCAGAGGCATTACTGACTTTGGGAATAAGAACAATGGTTGTAGCTGTTAAGAACCTGGGTAGCATCAACTTTAATGAAAAAAATTCCTGAACAACACTAATGACCACATTGGCAGTAACTTTCCAAGTTTTCTGGAAGAAAGCTCTCGAAAATCCATCCGGACCAGGGGCACTGTCCAGCGACATTTGGAAAACAGCATCTTGAATTTCAGATTCCGAAGGAATTGCACATAGATGATCATTATCATCAGTAGTAACCACCTGGGGAATGTTACTGAGAAAATCCTCAGCAATGTGATGGTATTGCGAAGTAAAGGCCTTTTGGAAGTGATCAACCGCAATACCCTTCATCTCCTCATGATCTGAAGTCAGGTTACCAGCAGATGTCCGCAAGTAAGGAATCAAATTCCTCTTTCTATTTGCCACAGTTTTCATGTAGAAAAATTTAGTGTTTCTATCACCCTCGGCTAGCCATTTAACCCTGGATTTTTGTCTCCAGTAGCATTCTTGTTGAATTAGTCTAGAAGCCAGTTCAGACTTAGCAGCCTCTAACTTGTCAAAGGTTGTCTGATTCTGGTTTGTGTCATAAAGAAATTCAGCATTCAGAATAGAATCTTCCGCAGCCATTAAATTTGCCTGAACATTTCCAAACACCTGCTTGTTCCATACTTGAAGCATTTTCCTCATAGACTTTCGTTTTAAGTAGAGAGTGGATATAGCTGAGGATGCCAATGGATTGTTTCTCCAATCAACTTCAACAGCCCTCAGGAATTGGTCATGTAAGGACCACATTTGTTGGAAATAGAATCCGCTCCTGAATTTAGTATCAATAGCAAGTTTAACAAGAAGAGGAGCATGGTCCGATGCCTCCCTAGAGAGGTGCTCAACAATAATAGGTAGAACCCTCTGCCAAGGGCCATTCAAAAGAACCCTGTCCAGTCTAGCCCATATGGCCTTTTCACCACTTTGGTTGTTATGCCAAGTGAATTTGGATCCCAGAAAGCCAGCATCAGAGAGAGCACAATCACACAAATAGTCTTTAAAGTCAGTCATAGACTTAAGAGAATGGGGGTTCCCACCTAATTTCTCATCAGGGTCAAGTATACAGTTAAAATCCCATGCCACCATCTAGGGGCCAGAAATTTGCATGTGAATGTTATTTAAGGAAGTCCAAAGGCTTTGCCTTTCACCGATAGAGCATTTTGCATAAACCAAAGAAACATAGAATTCTAGAAGGGAACCAGAATTCTGTTTGAGAGTTATTTGTTGATCATCTTGGCTGATAATAGATAGATCCAGAGGGTCTTTCCACATCACCCAAATGTGAGCTGAGTAATCACCATTCGAAGCAGCTTTGTTCATGCCCAGCCTTTTGCATATTATATCCAGGGAACTAACTTGAATTTTGGGCTCCAGAATAGCAATACACTTGATGTTGTAGTTTTTAATAAGGAGCTTAAGATGTCCCACAGTGAGATCGTTCTCAATACCTCTAACATTCCAAATGATAAAGGTCATTGTATAAGTGAAGGGGAAGGGAGCATACCCATGGAGCAAGTCCTATTCATCGATCGTGTGATGGCTCTTGATTGTTCTTTGTGCATAACTCGAGCATTAGAAATTCCAGCAGCCAGAGCTATTTGTTGACGTCGAGCTTGCTTTTTATCCTTTGGTGAATTTCCATGCTTGTTGGGCTATGATGAGCATCCACAACGGCTAAAACAGGAACAGGAACTAGCACACCCTCCGACTCAAGTGTTTGGACTGAATAGAGCTCTGGATGACCAACAAACTTAACCGGGCAATCAGGGACCAAAGTAATAGAATCAACAGGATGCAACATAGTTGAGTCTCTGGCATCACTCACAAGAGCATGGTCAAAAGTTGCTATCGAAAGTTCTAATGACCTCTTTTCTTTGAAAGAAACATTGCCCTTTGAGGGAATTATAGTAATAGATGCAGCCGTATTGTTCAAAATCTCCACCAGGGAATGTACTTTTAATTCAGGATTTCTTATCGGAGGGTTCAATTGAGCTGCATTAGCTAATGCTTCCTCCTGAGATGTTCTAGGTACCTCCACTAGCTGTATTGCCACAACCGGCTTCCAAAATTGTTTGGGTGCAGGACGGACGGGAGCTTCAGAAAGCTGAGGTTGATTTTCTAATGATTTGCATTCTATCATAGAATGTCCAAGACGGGCACAAGAGGAACAGTAAGCCGAAAATTCTGGATAGAGAACATATTGCCAAGCACCGCCACCAGGGATACCAATCCAGAGACGCGATGGGGAAGTTTTGGATATATCCAATTCAACACATACACGCGCCGCAGAGGTATTCGACAGATTGAGAGAAGATGGGTCGATCTTCAGCACTCGACCAATATTGCCAGCGATTGACTGGAGCATCGGTTCAAGGAAGAAATTAACAGGTAACCCTGGGAAGACAATCCAGATGGGAAGAATCAGCGAATCAGCATTGGGTGAGAAGTCCATTATCCATTTGAAGAACCTGAATAGCCTGCCTTGAACATAGATGGATTCCCGCAGAAGAAGCTGTAAATAGTCGTCATAATTTTGAAATCTTAGAAGAAGATGATGGGGGTCCAAAGCGCTAATCAGGAAATCCTCCTTGAATCTACAGCGGTTGGACAGATGACTCCTGATCTCAGGAAAAGTCGGCCTTCCACGGGGTGTGCGGGCCACCAGAGCAAATTCAAACGGGATCAAGCTCTGCGTGATCTCCTCCTTAGAGAAAAAAATTGCTGGCTCTCCGTTATCCGTCGAAGCTAGGGCGTGCACCAGGCTGGGAACAGTCGGGGGAGACATGGACGAAGCTAAAACCTCTGCAAACGTTCTCTCCAGACGATCCGACTTAGCGGCTGGGGACAAAGAAGGATGGGTAATAGGGGAAGAAAGGGAAACCTGCAGAGGGGGGGGCGCCGACGGCCCCCCAACGGCCACCATGATAGGCAACTAGTCGCCGGCGGTAGTCATCCTAGGTCAAAACTCTTTTATGTGTTTTCTCCAATTTACATAAGAAAGATACCCATTTGTCTTCTCGGTTGGCTATTTGTTAGCCTTAATAACCCATTTGTCACTTCTGTTGGCTATTTGTTAGCCTTAACAATCTATTTGTCATCTATGTTGGCTATTTGTTAGCCTTAATAACCCATTTGTCACCTCTGTTGGCTATTTGTTAGCCTTAACAACCCATTTGTCTCCTCTATTGGCTATTTGTTAGCCTTAATAACCCATTTGTCACTTCTGTTGGCTATTTGTTAGCCTTAACAACCCATTTGTCATCTATGTTGGCTATTTGTTAGCCTTAACAACACATTTATCACCTTTGTTGGCTATTTGTTAGCCTTAATAACCCATTTGCCACTTCTGTTGGCTATTTGTTAACCTGAACAACCCATTTGTCACCTCTATGGGCCATTTGTTAGTCTTAACAAGTCAATTTGTCACCCTTACCTATCTACTTTTCACCCTTAACCATCCATTTGGCTATTTGTTAGCCTTAATAACCTATTTGTCACCTCTATTGATCATTTGTTAACCTTACCAAGTCATTTGTCACCCTTACCCATCTATTTTTCACCCTTAACCATCCATTTGTCGCCTTTATGGTCCATATGTCACCCTTAACTATCTATTTTTCACCCTTGTCATCTATTTGTAACTTCTGGCACTCATTTTTCACCCTTAGCTATCTCTTTTTCACGCTTAGCCATCTATTTTCACCTGAGCTATATATTTTTTTACCTAAACCATTCAATTTTCACCTTTAACCATCCATTTGTCACCTTTAATGCGCATTTGTCGCCCCTGTTAACATATTTGTCACCACTAATAGGCATTTTTAACTCTTAGCATGGAGGAGCCATCGCCTTTGCCCCTAGGAGCCGTCGCCTTTGTGCATTTTTCACCGTTAAGAGCCGTTTGTCACCCCTCATGCGCATTTGTCGTCTCTATCAACCTATTTGTCACCACTAATGTGCATTTGTTGCCTCTGTCAACTTATTTATCATAACTAATATGCATTCATCACCCTTATCATTCATTTCACCCTACTGCTCTCACATACGGAAGGTGAACCCAAAAGAGAAAAAAAGATAATAATAAAAAAAATCGTAAAAAATGATAATCAATAAATACATTAATTTGTCACATAGGTAAGAAAATAAAAAAAATAAAAATGATAATCAATAAATATAATAATGATAAAATAATTTTAAAAATAAAAAAATATAAATATGATAATCAATAAATATGATAATAATAAAATAATTATGAAAATGATAAAAATTATTAAAATAATAACTAATAAATATAATAATAATAAAATAATTATGAAAATGACTAAAAATATAAAAATGATAATTAATAAAAATAGAAAAATGATAGAAAATATCATAAATGACAAGAAACTCATAAATATCACCCTTATCTGTCAACTTATTTGTCACCACGAAACGTTTATGACCCATTTGTCGTGGAGTTGACTCCATCTTGACACAGAGTCGACTCAGCCCACCTCTGTCATCTATAAGTTACCCTATATGACCCATTTGTTATTCTTAGTAACTCATTTTGTCACCTATATGAATTCTTTGTCACCTTTAGTAACCTATTTGTCACCCATATGAGTTATTTGTCACCCTTACTAACCCATTTGTCACCCTTAGTAACTCATTTGTCACCTATATGATCCATTTGTCACCCTTAACATATATTTGTCACTCCTGTCATATATTTATCACCCTTATCATCCAATAACCATAAAATAATTATGAAAATGATAAAAAATCATAAAAAGTAATAATTAATAAATATAACAGTATAATAATATTTAAATAATTTCATGTCAATGACAAAAAATCATAAAAAGTGATAATTAAAAAATATAATAGTATAATAATAATAAAATAATTATAAAAATGATAAAAACTATAAAAGTGAAAATTAATAAATATAATAGTACAATAATAATAATAACTAAAAAATGATAAAAAATTCATAAAAGTGATAATTTATAAATATTATAGTATAATAATAATAAAATAATTGTAAAAATGACAAAAAAATTTAAAAAGTGATAATTAATGAATATAATAGTATAATAATAATAAAATAATTATAAAAATAATAAATAGTGATAATTAATAAATATAACAGTATAATAATAATAAAATAATTACGAAAATGACATGAAAGATGAATCAAAGATAAAAAATCATAAAAATGATAGTTAATAAATGTAACAATATAAATAAAAATAAAATAATTATGAAAATGATATAAAAATACCATAAATGATTAAAAAAACCCATAAAATTACCCTCTTAAGAATTTAAACGGCGTTCTAGTGAACATTTGTCTGTCGTGCTCAACATGTGACGCTTCTAGTGAAAGATGCTTCAGCCTTTAGCGATAGATTAAGTCTGGCAAATAGCTTCCTAAGGCCGACAAATAGGTGAGTTTGGCTGACGGAAGTTTATTTAATTTTTTGACAGATAAAAGATCAGTCGCCACTTGCTGTAAGTTTCGACAGATTTTTGGTTTGTCGGAATAACGTCGAAAAGTTTTTGACTAATTTTTGACCTTAAATTTATCCGTCGGGAATTGTTCATAAATTTTAACCAGTAATTATTTATTTTTGACGAAACCTCTATTGCTCGAAAATACGTCCGAAAGTTTCGACGTATTTTCGACGTACATTTTTTTGTCAAAAATTTCTGACGTATTTATGATAAAACACTTATGTCGAAAAATAGTCGATAATTACCGACAAATTTTCGACAGAATATATTTCCGTCAGAAAGTAGAATATTTTCGACGTATTTTCGACGAATATTATTCTGTCAAAAAATACTATCGGTATTTTCCATTTTTCTTGTAGTGAGAGAGAGGGTGTGCATGTGTTAGAGAGAGAGACAGAGAGGGAGACAGAGACAGAGGGGCTCGGCCCCTCCATCTCTGTGACTGCAGAGATAGGTAGAGAGGGGAGACAGAGTGAGGGAGAGGGAGACGGAGGGGATCAGTCCTCCCCCTCTGTGACTGTGTCTGTGTGTTAGAGAGAGGGAGAGGGAGAGGGAGGGAAAGGGAAAGGGAGGGAGGGCCGAAGATCGAGACAGGGAGAGGGAGACTAAGAGAGGGCGAGGGATAGGGACATGGAGAGAGACCGTGCGGTTAGAGAGTGTGGGAGGGGGAGATGGGGGGGATCGGTCCTCCCTCTCTGTGACTGCGACCGTGTGTTAGAGAGAGAGGGAGAGGGAGAGGGGAAGGGAAAAGGAGGGAGGGGGACCGAGATAGGGAGACTGAGAGAGGGAGAGGGACATGGAGAGGGAGAGAGATCGTGCGTGAGATATGGAGAGGGAGAGGGAGAGAGACCGTGAGAGAGGGAGACGGTGAGAGTAGGAGAGAGGGAGAAGGTGGGAGAGGGAGAGGGCTCCGACGAGAGAGGAGACACCGAGACTGTCCAAACAGGAGAGGGAGACAGACGGAGAGAAAAGATGCCGAGAGAGGGAGAGGGAGAGAGGGAGACGGTGAGAGAGGGAGAGAGGGAGTGCTTACCTACAGAGGGAGCCGCCGCCGCTCGTCGGAGAGAGGGGGAACACCGGAGCCCATCGTGAAAAAGGGAGACACCGCCTGAGAGAGAGGGAGAGGGAGAGCACTGTGAGAGAGTCGAGCGTGAGGGTGGGGGACGGCTGTCGGTGGGGAGGAAATCAAAATTATTTCTTACGGATTTTTGACAGGGAGTGTAGCGGTAGGAAAATGGTTCCTAGGCCATGTACCACCTTCTCTATTTATTTTTTGGGGAAGTCATCTCGCGCCTGTGGATGCCTGCACACACCAAGAAACCAGAAGGGCGTCAGAAGGAGTCCCGGGTGTTACCCTAGGGGACAACCCTCCGATGCTTAAGTCAGCGAGGGGTTAATGAGCAAATAGATAGGAGCAAGGTGAGAGAGAAGTAGGGGCCGTAGTCGTCGATCCAGGAGGTGTGTAGATCCTCTGCACGCGTGCTCATCGCTCCCAGTGGGCTCTCGGAGAGTGCTCGCTGGGTGGTAAGGCCGCACAGGAGGAATAAGCTCTCTGGATGTAGCGGACGTCCCTCTCGTCGTGGTAGCTAGTCGAGTTACTCTCTTCTCAATAGGAAGCTCTGGGGCAGGAGTATGCTCTTGCATAGTAGCGTAGGATTTTTAGTAGAAGAATATACCGTGCTCTTCTCTTCTGCCAATGTCCCTTGTATATGGGTTGTCCTGGAGTGAGGGCATCATCCTTTGATAGGGAAGGGTCCGTTTAGTATAGTAACATTCCTTCGCTATGTTGGCGGGAGTTTCCCATTGGAGGGCGATAGCCTCGGCGTCGACCGTTCCCTGGGCGAGTCTTATGGCACTCGTGGCGCGTGCTCTCCTGTTATGGGGTCAAGGCTAGCGTCGTAAGGGGCAACGGTCGGTCATCGGAGTGTCCTCCGGCGAGAACTGCGCTTGGGCCGGCTTCATCGAAGTAGTGGAATCCGATGCCTCGTTGGGCCGGTCTTCTTATTGGGCCGAACATGTATGTATGTTCCTTGCTTGGGTCTAGCGCGTCCAAACCTCGATGTGCCGCCCGTGCGTGGGCCGTTTCTAGGTCAAACCAGATTTACCCTCCTCACTTCCCCCTACTCTTAGTTGTCGAGCACTCGCAGTGGACTGAGAGTAGCCCAAGAGAGGGTTCTTCTAGAGGGTGTGATCCGAAGATGATTTTCTCGTACGGCCGGAGTTGGTAGCATCGAGGTTTGCTTGGCGCGCAAGGTGCCTCTGGTGGTGGCAGAAGCCACGCTGGCAATGATGACGCTAGGTCTTGTCCTGTTCTGGGGATGTGGGCTTAGAACGGTCGCTTGGCTTTGGTAGTCGTACCGCCGCAGCAGTCGACGTCCCTTCACTTGACCCTCAGGGGGTGCAACCGTCGAATTGTTGTGGGCGATTTATAAAGAGCGTCGAGGGGGCCCCTGAAAACCACACCCATATCCCGCTGGTCGTCGCACTCCATCGTAGGCGTCTTCTTCCCCTTTTCTCTGTTCTTCTTTTCTTTGGTAGCGATGCGTCCGCGTAGGAGAGCTCTCGCTGTAGAATCTTCCTCTTCGGAGGATACGCCTCAAGACCGGGGCGGTGTGCCGAGCACTTCGGGTGCGGGCACTAGCCAGCCCAACTCCCAGCCTCTAGTGGCCTATAGGGTATTCCATGGATTGCGGGAGACCTTCCAGATTCCCCCCCGAGTACGACATTATCTTCCCCACTGCGGGAGACGACATAACGAGTCATCCTTCTGGTAGGATCATGATCCCGGTGGCCTCCTTCCAGGCGGGTCTTCGTATTCCGGTCCACCCTTTCATTGGAGCCCTCCTTTACCATTACGGGCGGAACCCTGGGCGGATAACCCTCAATTCGTACACTATCCTCTGCGGGTTTGTCTACGCTTGTCGGAGAGCGTCGGTGGCGCCGAGCGTCGACCTATTCCGGCAGTTCTTCCTCCTCCAGAGTTGCCCGTCCAACACCTTTTTTGCCTACTTCAAGGCCTGTACCCATGACCATTTTATCTCCATTTCCCGTACCGCGTCAAACCGCAAGGGGTGGGCGGAGCGGTATGTTTACTTGATCAAGTCAAAGGACTGGGAGAGAGCCTATGATGGCTGGATGCGGGGTGGCTTTCCTCACCCTTGGCGTGATTCGAAGCCTTCTCTGAACGCCGATGGTCGTCGGGATATGAAGGCGGTTTCCCGGTATCCTCTCGCTGATGCAGACCACGTCTTGACCACGTCGCTGCTTTGAGAGCTAGAGTTGTGTCCTCCATTGCCGCAGGGTACTGGTCTTGTCCCCCGTAGGGATGTGGTAGTGGTTGCTGATGCTTGACTAACCTCGTCTTTGCTTCCAGGGGCGGTTGAAGTGTAGGGGTGGACCCCTAAAATTGTCCGGCAGCCGTGGCTTGCTCCTCGCCCCGTGGATCACGTCACTGCGGGAACCGACCAGGTGTCAGTCGTCGCCCCCCAGCCCAGGTTGCTTTCGCCCCGGGGAGGTTGCAGTATCCGGCCCCTGTCAGCATTCCACTGGTGCGTTCGCCTGAGACGTCGGTGGCTAGTGGAGGACCTAGTCTTCGACGAAGTTCCCCCGAAGCAACTTCGAGTGCTCCCGGTGAGGAGTCCGCCATGGCCGGTGGTGGTCGGGCTTGTCTGCCCGAGGATGTGTTGGCAGAGATGGACAATCGCCGCCGGTCGAGGAAGAGGGGGAGAGACTCGACTCTGGGCAGGAGCATGGCTCCTCCTTCATCCGGGGCGTTTCCCCGCAGTGTTCGCCTACCATCGTCGCCTGTGGTGCCGGTGGCTACTGCCCCAACATCTGTCTCCGGCGGACGGGGGCATGAAAGAGGCAAGGCCCCTGCCGTTGTTGAAGTTGACCCTCTCCCTCCATAGAGGGTTCCTCTGCCCGGTCAGTCCCCGCAGCCCGAGGACTCGCCGGTGGGGGTGCCTGGTGTCCCGGGCATCATTGACCTCATGCTGCGGAGCGCTCGTTGGCATGAGCACGTTGGGGAGCTGGGTCCTGGCGTCATCGACGAGTTGACAGCCATTGCCACGAGGTACGTGTGCCTGGTTGTCAACGCCTTCGGGCTGTTAAGGCGCCGTTTCCTGGATGCCGTGCATGAGCTGGAGATCAGCCGGGCCCTTCTGGCGGGGGCCGAAGGGCGTTGGAAAGAGTCCGAGGCTGCGAAAGTCAGACTTCAAGAGAAGCTATCTCAGCTTGAGTCGGCGCTGACAGGGATGGAGAGCGACTGGGATGCTTTCCGGGCGCAGGCTGTTGCGGCCAGCGAGCGTGCAACCAAGCTGGAGGCATAGGCCCGAGCCATGAAGGCCCGCGGCCAGGAGGTCGAGGAGGAACTCGCCATGCTATGCATGTCTCTGTCCTCGGCCAGTGAGGAGGCTGTGGAGGCCTTTCGTCTCTCATCGGCTTACAGGGCCGAGCTGACGGAGGCGGCCTTGGAGTACTACGGGCCGGCACGTGACTGAGGCTTCCGGGAGGGCTAGAGTGCCGCCGTGAGGGTCATAGCTGAGCACTTCGACCTCGAGGCTCCTGTTCTGCCTCCTCCTTCAAATCTGTACGGCTCGGGGGCCAATGACGAGGAAGAGGGGCCTGACCCCGTAGAGGCGGACGCCGAGTGACCGGTGTCGAGCGCGGGCGAACGAGCACCTGCGGAGGTTGCCGTGGTGGACTTGAGTGACGAGCCACCTCCTCCTAGCGTTGCTTCTGTGCGTGCGCCTACTGAGTCCAGGGCACGTGATGATGTAACCAGGGCAGGTCCTTGAGAGGATGCCCCTAGCTCTCTTTTCCTTTCTTTTTCGTGCGCTTTCTAAGGCAGTAGCCTCTTTTTTTGTAATTTCTCCCTTTCGAAAATGAAAACCTTCCTTTTATCTACAAATCTTGAGATTTCTTCCATGTATTTCCTTCCTCCTGAACAGTCGTGAGATCCTCTAGGGATACGAAACGGCACCCTTGGTGAGGGCCTCTGAAGGAGCGTGACTTTCGAGATCCGTAGCTTCGATTTTCACGGATTTGATTGAGGCGGTAGGAGTCCTCATGCTTATGGGGACTCTACTTTCCCTATAAATGGTGGCTCTCGCAACGTTCCAGCGATCATCTCTGTGCCAACGAACCATCGTAGGTAGCTTCCCCAGAGAATGTCATCAAGAGAGTCTGGTACCTCATCAGATGATGAATCGCTGCCGGCTCCTCGCCAACCCTTGGTCCTCCGAGGGAATTCAGTGTCGGTACCGTGGCGACCGTGGCCTGCGCTTGGAGAGGGTGTCCCGGCTCCTGAGTAGTACAGGCTCGGGTACCTGGACGGCTGGCGGGAGGCCTTGGAGAAGGTTGACCGCTTGTATGCTGGTAGGGGAATCCTGCTTCTTGAGCCGGATACGTTCCGTCCTTGATGGGATGAGAAGTGTCAGGGTAGCGCTGCTTTCCAAACTTCAGCTATTTTCCCTTGCTTGACGATGCGGTGTATAACCGTTGTTTGCTCCTTGTAGGTGCTTGGTGAGATGCTCCTTATTGCTGGAACATCTTCCTACTTTCCGGTAGGAATGATCGTAAGGAAGGGTGGAATCTATTTTTGGTGCGGACACCAGAGCGAGCGAGAAGCACGAACCGGCGAGCCGTCGGTACCGTACGCGGAGCACCACTCGAGCTACACCAGCTTCTCTTTGGCTCGAAGATAGTCTGGAGTCTCCGCCATGAGTTTGGACACTTTTTTAGTATTTATTTGGATTGTATTTGGGCTTGTAATGTGTGTTTTACTTAGACTTTCATTTTGGGCTCTTTGTAAGGCTCTTAATAAGCCATTTGGATTAAGCCCCTTTAGAGTCCATTAAGGGGGAGGCCATATTGGACCATTAAGCTTCATAATGGGTCCTTAATTCACTTAAGGCCCAATTGGACTTCCCCTCCTCATGGGCCACCTAGGTTGGAAAGGTCTATAGGCTCTCTTGGGTTTGTGGATGACCTTTGAGGGCCTTGGACCAACTTGGCCCAAGTTAGGCCCATGAAGGGGGCGCCCCCTCTTTTGGAAGTATTAGGCTAGTTTTTTTATTTTTCTTTCCTTCCATTGACCACATGTGTTAAAAATGGGATTTGGCTTCCCCTAATTGCCCCTCCCAACCCTAGATCTGAGGGCATGGAAGCTCATTTGCCATGGGAAGTCAAGTCATATAAAATGTTGTAATTTTCATTTCTATCACAATTAATGCCAAAAATTTTCAGAATTTCTTTGGAGCCTCCAAGCTTGGTGCGCACCCCCCCCCTCTCCTCCCCCTTCTTGCAGCTGTGAAGGCTACCTCCAGAGGTGTGAAGCCTCTTATTCAAGCCTCAACTGAGTGGGAAACTCAGATCTATTGCCGCCGCCACCACCAAGCAGTCGTCGCATCGCCACCGCCACCTTATCAGAATTCTGTCTTCATCCAACAACAAGCTCTTCCGTGAATTTTAGCTCTCAGCTCTGAGATCTTCTTGAGCTCAAACTTTTAGGGTGAGTTTCAGAGGTCTCCCCCATATTCCATAAAAATTGGTTTGGCCTCTAGTTTCCGATTTCCATTTTTCCATTTTCGTCCATCTTTCCCTTCCAAATCTGCCAGGTTTCTATCTATAGTGACAGCAACCTTGAACTTCCCATCTTCGACCCACTTTTAATTTTTCCTGGAGCTCCCAGTTTTATTGGAGGTTCTGTACAACACCCCTTTCATCCAAGAATTATTGTGGAATTTTAAAAGGCCTCCACCTATTTTCTAAAAATCACCTCCAGATCCCAGTCAGTTCTATCTGCCTCTGTCTAGATCCGACCACCCACCAGTATAAAATAGCTTTCCCCATGAAAATCTCCACCAAATCAGTCATAAGAATTATTTCAGTTTTCCTCTCTCTCCCCTCTACACTTTTCATGAAGAGCTCAAGGTCTGAATCAGAGGTCTACCCTACGGTCAATGCTAACTCTCAAGAAACTCAGTTTCTGCCCAGTCAAATCAGAAACTGAGAACATGCCGGTTCTAAAATCGCTCATCAAAAGCACAACTCCGATGAATTTGCTTACCATAGGGTCGAAGGACTTTGAGAGAGCTTTCCAACGATATCCCCTGTGCATCGATCCGACGTCGGGAGTGATCGCAGATGTAGATCCCGCCAGGTCGCGCGCCTGAAAATAGAACATGCAGATCCGTAGATAGCAACTCCAAAGCTTGGAGATCAGAGCTGATCAGCCTCCGACCGGCGTTCCCGCCCGACCGCCATCCAGGGAGGCGCGTCACCAGGTGTCTCCATCACAGCGGGACCCACCCCATCATACCCGGAGGACAGAGCGGTCCGTGGGCCTCACGAACCCGTAGATCCCGCCGTCCGGACAGCACAAAAATGCGGAGTTCGGCACCGACGGACGACATCAAGATGCTGCCCGTCAACCCAATTCGTATGACTCCCGGGCCCCACATGTGACCTCTTACCTCCCTGCGTGGAGTGGGTCAAAACCATTGTACCGCTGTAAAACTTGTTTAACCGGGAGTACGGATTTGGCCGGGGTTGTCTTCCCCACGCCGGGAGCGTGGAGGTAACGATCTTAACTCCTTGGCGTTCATTTGATAGTTTAGTACATGGTCGTATGCCATTGTGAGAGTGTAGGATTCTACCCCGTGAGTCCATGTCACCGCTGTGAGCGAGAGAGTGACCCATCCCGTGACTCGATCCGAGCACGGAAGTGAGTCGGACTACCCTTAACTCTGTCAGTTTCTCAACCGCGTGGATCCGCGTTTCCCCTCGCTTGGGACGACGAGTGAGCTTGCATTTCTGTTAGCGACGTATAGCCCATAGGAACTCTTAGTGTTGGGCCAAAGTGTCTCCGTTGTTGTATGTTGCTGGTCACGTCCGCATGTAGAGTCCGAGGTCCGCATCACTTAGAGTCGGTTCCTGTGCCCGTCCCGCATCAGTTTGGTATCAGAGCGAGTCGAGTCTAGGGTAGTCGTTGCATGAGTCTTGCATGGTCTAAGTCGAGTCTAGGATCATCATTATTTTCAAAACAAAAAAAAGTGTTTTAAAATTGCATTTCATCCCAATAATTCGGTATATTAAAAGGTGTTGTCCGAACGTTAGGCTACGCCTATCGGGAAGGCCGCACACTTGCGGGGGTGATCTTTGGATCGATTAACTCCGCCACGTGCCGAATATTGGTTTAGGTCTAGGTGCATTAGTCAGTGTTTGTATTAGTCTGTGTCTCCTAGTTCATGTGTCTTTGCATGCCCACCCGTCGGGGCACCCAATACTCGCCACCACCACCTATGGCGGATTCTCGAGCCCGTAGCTCCGATGAGCCCTCAACGGCCGAGATGTTCCGAGCCCTCATGGATCGTCTCGATACGCATATGGATGGCCTTAGTATGCATCTAGATGGCGTAGGAACGCGTCTAGAAGGGAGGATGAAAGCCCTCGAGGATCGGGCCAAAACTTCGGACCAGTCCATCCAGGGTCTTGTATGGAGGATTGCCATCCTCGAGAGGGCCCCAGCGGCGACGCAACCGGCGCCGACTAATGGTCAACAGGAGCCGGCTCAGCAACCTGCTGCGCCAAGAGCTCATGCGATAGATGTTGGGAGGCAACAGGTGCATGAGGTGACTGACTATGCATCTGATAATGAGCAAAGGGGATATGGTCATCGTAACCAACGACGGAATCATGATGACGACCGCATTCTTCGGAGTGTGCGTGCGGACCCTCCCCTTTTTAGCGGGTCCTTGGACCCGAAGGTCTATTTAGATTGGGAGGCCGACATGGACCGGTACTTCAAGTGGTTTGAGATGACGGACCACCGGAGAGTTCGATACGCGAAGATGAAGCTGCATGGGCAGGCCCAAACTTATTGGACCAATGTGGGGAGCCTGCTAAATCAGCGACGTCAATCCCCGATCGGCAGTTGGGATGACATGAAAATGAAATTGAGGGAGAAATACCTTCCTGCCTCATATCTCCAACGTCTCATAGACAAATGGCAAAGTCACTCCAAAGGGAACCGATCCGTGACCGAGTACACCGCCGAGTTTGATGAGTATTATTTGCGGTGTGGAGTTACGGAAGAGAGCACCATGACCATATCACGCTTTCGGAGAGGTCTGCGGCCAAACTATCAATATGAACTTTTTTACCGTAATGCGACCACTTTGGAACAAGCGTATCAGGTTGCTCTCGAATTGGAGTAATTCGAGGCCGAGTTCGAATCTCCCCATCGGTTGGGCTCCTTCCCCCTTCGTAGTGTCGAGCCCCGTGGCTCTTCTGGCACGTATCCGAGGGCCCCCATGGCCCGACCTCAGGAGCCCACTCGTCCCGAGCCTTTCGCGCCTAGGCCTCGCCCTCCACCCCCAAGGGACCTTCCTCGTCCCCAACATCTTACGGCACCCACAACCCGTCCATCGGCACCCGCACCTCCTGCCCGTCCTTTGTTGCCTTCACCTCCTATCCGTCGGGAGGATAAAGGGAAAGGACCCATGATTGGGGAGCCTAGTGGATCACGGCAGCAGTGTTATCACTACAATGGGTTTTGCCATTTTGCCAACCAGTGTCCCACCCGCTAGTCTCTTGTCATTGGGGACACACAAGTCGAGGATACCACCCCTACGGACCTTGAGTTAGTCAGCTATGAAGCAGATCCGGAGCTAGCTGACGAGTACTATGAGGTCGAAGGTAATGGCCAGGATGCCCAGCATCCGGACGATACCCACTTGGGGGTCGTCATGTGTATTCTCACCCAGCCACAGGCCAGTGATGACTGGCGACAGACCACTATCTTTCATACATTCTGTCGGCTGGGCAAGCAAGTTTGTAAAGTGATCATCGATAGTGGGAGTTGCATCAATGCAATCTCCACGGGCACTGTCTCCAGTCTTGGTCGTACACCCATGGATCATCCTTGCCCCTATCGAGTGTCATGGGTGGATTCCACCTCCATTCTGATCAGGCTGCGGTGTCTGGTCCCACTACAGTTCCGTGCCTACCGTGACGATATGTGGTGTGATGTCCTCCCCATGGAGGTGGGCAACATTATTCTTGGTAGGCCGTGGTTATTTGATCGGGATGCCACACTCCATGGCCGGTCGAACACCTGTACCTTCGACCATGCTGGCCAACAGATTACTCTCCACCCCAATCAGCCCAAGAGCCCATCAGTTAGGGGTCCTACTGGCCCTAATACTCCGGAGCCTTCCATCCCCGGGCCCAGTACCTCATCCCCAGCTCGGGCTATGACCGTTACATCAGGCCCAGGCGAGCCCTTGACTAGGAGATTGATGATGATTAGCTCCCGGGAAATGGAGCGGGAGGCTAGTAGGGGCTGCCCTGTATTTGCTATTACGGTTCGAGAGGTGGAGCCGAAGTTCGAGGGTGAACTCCCACCCGATGTCATTCCTATTCTGCAGGAGTTCGCTGATATTTTTCCCGAGGAGCTTCCCGAGGGACTCCCACCCATGCGGGATATTCAGCATGTTATCGACCTGATTCCGGGCTCCTCATTGCCCAATCTTCTCCATTATCGCATGAGTCCCACGGAACATGCCGAGCTAAAATGGCAGGTCGATGAGTTGATGCAGAGATGGTCTATTCGGGACAGCATGAGTCCATGTGCTGTTCTCGTATTACTCGCCCCAAAGAAGGATGGCACATGGAGAATGTGCATTGATAGTCATGCCATCAACAAAATCACCATGAAGTACAAGTTCCCTATTCCTCGCTTAGATGATATGCTAGACATGATGGCCGGTGCCACTATCTTCTCGAAGATCGATCTTAAGAGTGGCTACCATCAGGTGAGGATTAGGCCAGGTGATGAGTGGAAGACCGCATTCAAGACCAAGGATGGTCTCTATGAGTGGTTGGTTATGCCCTTTGGGTTGACCAATGCCCCTAGCACCTTCATGCGACTCATGACACAGGTCCTTCGACCTTTCATTGGAGTCTTTGTGGTCGTGTACTTTGATTATATTCTTATCTATAGTCGCACCACGGGGGACCACCTAGACCACCTTCGACAGGTCTGTCTACTTCTTAGGTGAGAACATCTGTACATGAACCCACAGAAGTGTACCTTCATGACACCTCAGCTTACCTTCTTGGGTTTTATTGTGTCTAGTACTGGGGTCTCCGCCGATCCGGAGAAGGTCCAGGCCATTGTTGAGTGGCCGGAACCCCGTACGGTCCATGATGTCCGCAGCTTCCATGGCCTTGCGATGTTCTATTGTCGTTTTATCTGTGGATTTAACTCCGTCACTGCCCTGATCACGGACTGTATTCGAAAGGGCACGTTTGTATGGACAAAGGCCGCGGCTGCTGCCTTCAAAGACATCAAGGAGCGCTTGACCTAGACACCGATCCTTCGATTGCTAGATTTCTCGAAGGTGTTTGAGGTCTCTTGTGATGCGTCAGGTGTTGGGATAAGATGAGTGTTGAGTCAGGAGGCCCACCCGGTCGCATATTTCAGTGAGAAGCGGAATGACGCGAAACTGTGATACTCCACTTATGATAGAGAATTCTACGCAGTTGTTCAGGCTCTTAGGCAGTGGAGGCACTATCTATTACATCAGGAGTTTGTCTTATACTCCGATCATGAGGCTTTGAGGTACCTCCATTCCCAAAAGAAGCTTAATGCGCGTCACAGCCGTTGGGTTGAGTATCTCCAGTAGTTCACATTTGTGCTAAAACATAAGGCTGGAGTGGAGAACAAGGTGGCCGATGCCTTGAGTCGGCGAGCGTGTTTGCTTACCACCATGAGTGCTGAGGTCATAGGGTTAGAGAAGATGAGAGAGGCCTATGTTGACTGTCTTGACGTTGGTCAGATTTATACCACTCTCTAGGTCAGACCCTCGAGAGACCTTGATGATTATGTGCTTCAAGAGGGTTACCTCTTTCGAGGAGGCAGGCTTTGTGTTCCCCGAACTTCGGTTCGAGACTTCTTAGTCTGGGAGCTACATGCGGGAGGCCTAGCCGGCCACTTTGGTCGGAACAAGACTATCGAGGCTGTTGAGCATAGATTTTATTTGCCGAGCTTGAAGCGTGATGTTGCTCATATTGTGGCTCAGTGCCGTACATATGCTACGGCCAAAATGAAGAAGCAAACCTCGGGCCTTTACACACCTCTTCCCGTGCCTGATGCCCCGTGACAGGATGTTAGCATTGATTTTGTCTTGGGATTGCCATGTACCTCCAGGAAGCATGATTCGGTCTATGTGGTTGTTGACCGATTCTCGAAGATGGCCCTTTTTATTCCCTACTCGAAGACTTCGGATGCTTCGAGGGTAGCCCGCCTGTTCCTTACTCATGTGGTGTGTAAGTTCGGGTTGCCTCGTACCATAGTGTCTGACCGTGATGTTAGATTCACCAATTATTTTTGGAAGACATTGTGGCATATGTTGGGTACTCACCTCAAGTTTTCCACTGCATATCATCCCCAGACAGATGGTCAGACCGAGGTGGTCAATAGAAGTCTGGGTGACCTTTTGAGATGTCTTGTCAGGGATCGTGTAGGGGATTGGGATATCATATTACCACTGGCAGAATTTACATATAATGATTCGGTTAACAGGTCTACCGGTATGAGTCCATTCGAGATTGTCACAGGTCGTAGGCCTAGGAGGCCAGTGGATCTTGTTCCCATGCCCATCCATGCACGAGTGTCGGAGCCTACCGAGTCATTTGCTAGGCATGTTAGGAGTTTGCATGATGACATCCATCGTCACATTGAGGCCAGCAATGCACGGTATAAGGAGTTAGCGGATGCCCATCGACACCACCGTGAGTTCCAAGAGGGTGAATATGTCATGATCAGGGTAAGACCTGAATGGTTTCCCTCTGGAACCGTAAAGAAATTGCAAGCTCGCGGTGTCGGTCCATTTAGAGTGTTGAAACGCGTTGGATCTAATGCGTCTGTTGTGGACCTGCCCGAGGAATATGGTATAAGCTCAACTTTCAATGTGTCGGATCTAGTTGCATATAGGGACCCAACGGTGATCCCTAGTGAGCCTTTCGAGCCATCTCCGCCCATTGAGAGTGATCCCACACCTGAGTGTCCACCTTCAGCCCCCTTTCCCCGGCAGCGAGAGCATATCGATCATATACTGGATGAGCAGGTGACAGTTACCAGGAGTGGATCTTACCTGCGCTACCTAGTGTGATGGAGAGGGTGACCCGCCACCGAGGATACTTGGATCACCCGTGGAGAGTTGCAGCAGATAGATTGGGACCTACTGGAGTGCGACCAGAGCGATGCAAACCCTTAGTCGACAGGGTCGAGTTTCTCTCACCCAAGGAGAATTGGTGCGGACATCAGAGCGAGCGAGAAGTACAAACCGGCGAGCCGTCGATACCATATGCGGAGCATCACTCGAGCTACACCTGCTTCTCTTTGGCTCAGAGATAGTCTGGAGTCTCCGCCATGAGTTTGGACACTTTTTTAGTATTTATTTGGATTGTATTTGGGCTTGTAATGTGTGTTTTACTTGGACTTTCATTTTGGGTCTTTGCAAGGCTCTTAATAAGCCATTTGGATTAAGCCCCTTTAGAGTCCATTAAGGGGGTGGCCATATTGGACCATTAAGCTTCATAATGGGTCCTTAATTCACTTAAGGCCCAATTGGGCTTCCCCTCCTCATGGGCCACCTAGGTTGGAAAGGTCTATAGGCTCTCTTGGGCTTCTGGATGGCCTTTGATGGCCTTGGACCAACTTGGCCCAAGTTAGGCCCATGAAGGGGGCGCCCCCTCTTTTGGAAGTATTAGGCTAGTTTTTTTTTATTTTTCTTTCCTTCCATTGACCACATGTGTTAAAAATGGGATTTGGCTTCCCCTAATTGCCCCTCCCAACCCTAGATTTGATGGCATGGAAGCTCATTTGCCATGGGAGGTCAAGTCATATAAAATGTTGTAATTTTCATTTCTATCACAATTAATGCCAAAAAATTTCAGAATTTCTTTGGAGCCTCCAAGCTTGGTGCACACCCCCCCTCTCTCCTCCCCCTTCTTGCAGCTGTGAAGGCTGCCTCCAGAGGTGTGAAGCCTCTTATTCAAGCCTCAACTGAGTGGGAAACTCAGATCTATCACCGCCCCTTTGCACCGCCACCGCCGCCTTATCGGAATTCTATCTTCATCCAACATCAAGCTCTTCCACAAATTTTAGCTCTCATCTCCGAGATCTTTTTGAGCTCAAACTTTCAGGTTGAGTTCCAGAGGTCTCCCCCATATTCCATAAAAATTGGTTTGGCCTCTAGTTTCCAATTTCCATTTTTCCATTTTCATCCATCTTTCCCATCCAGATCTGCAAGGTTTCTGTCTATAGTGATAACAACCCTAAACTTCCCATCTTCGACCCACTTTTGATTTTTCCTAGAGCTCCCTATTTTACTGGAGGTTCTGTCCAACACCCCTTCCATCCACGAATTTTCGTGGAATTTCAAAAGGCCTCCACCTATTTTCAAAAAATCACCTCTAGATCCCAGTCAGTTCTATCTGCCACTGTCCAGATCCGACCACCCACCAGTATAAAATAGCGTTCCCTATCCAAATCTCCACTAAATGAGTCATAAGAATTATTTCCATTTTCCTCTCTCTCCCCTCTACAATTTTCATGAAGAGCTTGAGATCTGAATCAGAGGTCTAACCTGCGGTCAACGCCAACTGTCAGGAAACTTAGTTTGTGCCCAGTCAGATCTGAAACTGAGAACAGGCCGGTTCTAAAATCGCCCATCAGAAGCACAACTCCGGTGAATTTTTCTGAGTCCCATAGGGTCGAAGGACTTCGAGAGGGCTTTCCAACGATACCCCTTGTGCATTGATTCGACGTTCAGAGTGATCGCAGTAGCAGATCCCGCCGGGTCACGCGCCTAAAAATAGAACCTATAGATCCGTGGGCAGCAACTCCAAAGCTTAGAGATCGGAGTCGATCGGCCTCTGACCGGCGTTCCCGCCCGACCGCCATCCAGGGAGGCGCGCCACCAGGGCTCTCCATCACAGCGGGACCCACCCCATGAGATCCGGAGGACAGAGTGGTCCGTGGGCCCCACGCACCCGTATATCACGCCGTCCGGACAACATGAAAACGCGAAGTTCGTCACCGACGGATGACATCAAGATGTTGCCCGTCAACCCAATTCGCGTGACTCCCGGGCCCCACATGTGACATGTTACCTCCCTACGTGGCGTGGGTCAAAACCATTGTACCGCTGTAAAACTTGTTTAACCGGGAGTACGGATTTGGCCGGGGTTGTCTTCCCCACGCCGGGAGCGTGGAGATAACGATCTTAACTCCTTGGCGTTCATTTGCTAGTTTAGTATATGGTCGTATGCCGCTGTGAGAGCGTAGGATTCTAGCCCGTGAGTCCATGTCACCGCTGTGAGCGAGAGAGTGACCCGTCCCGTGACTCGATCCGAGCACGGAAGTGAGTCGGACTACCCTTAACTCTGTCAGTTTCTCAACCGCGCGGATCCGCATTTCCCCTCGCTTGGGACGACGAGTGAGCTTGCATTTCTGTTAGCGACGTATAGCCCATAGGAATTCTTAGTGTCGGGCCAAAGTTTCTCCGTTGTTGTATGTTGCTGGTCGCGTCCGCATTTAGAGTCCAAGGTCCGCATCACTTAGAGTCGGTTCCTGTGTCCGTCCTGCATCAATTTTCCATTCTTCCAATCGGTGGGCCTGCCCGTGCGGCTTGGACGACGGCGGTGGGCTCCTCAGTTTGAAGGTGATGCGGGATGGACCACGAACTCGACTCGAATTAGGAATGCGATCCTCGGACTCTAGACGAGCTCGCGATTGTCCCTTAGCGAGGGAAACGTGGGACCGGGCACGGTTAAGAAACCGGCCGTGAGTCACGGGTATCGGCTTTCCATGTAGACTCGGATCGAGTCACGGGACGGTACACTCAATCTCGCTCTCTCGCAGCGGTGATAATAGAATATCAAGATAGAAACCTGCTCTCGCAGCGGCATTCAAAGCTATACAAGATAAGCAAATGCAATAAAGAGTGGGGGGTGAGTGTACCTCCACACTCCGGGCGTGGGGAAGATGTTCCCGGCCAGTTACGGTAACTCCCGGTTAACAACAGTAAAAGTTAATTACAACAGTTAAATTTTATCGCCTACTCCACGCAGGGAGGTAAAGTGCTACAAGTGGGCCCGGGAGGACCGACCCTGGGTTGACGGGCAGCAATCTAGAGGTGAACTCGGCACGAACTCGGCCTGCTGGTCCGACTCGGCACTATTCCAACTCGGTGCTGACTCAACTCGGTAGCTAACTCGGTGGACAGCAAGCAATGGCTTCCAAAGGAACGCTACCTTCCTGACGTCTTCTGGAGGCGCCGCTTGGCTGGGACGTTGGCGGGATGTCTCTGATTGACTCCCTGAAGGGGCGGGTCCTGAAGTTAACTTTTGACACTTGTTCTTGATTTTTTTTCAGACTGTAATTTCGGACCTGCATACAGGACAGATCTGCAGGACTTGACAGTAAAAATGCTTGCGCCCAGATCCGAAGGCCAATCGAGGCGTGGATGGTACCGTTGGAAAGAAGACTCAGAGATCTACAACATACTTTTTTTACAGATTCATCCATCACACGGATTAAAAATGAAAACTTCTACAAACGGACCTTTTTTCCTGACCCGGACTGACAGACACACAGGGCAGCAAACAATCTGCCGAAAACACACCTTTGACTGAGGGGTAAATGATTTTTGTAGACTCCAAGAAAATTATGGTGGAAGGTGGGGAACACTCAGTATTTTTTTAGGATTTTATAAAAATAGATAAGGGTGTGGTAAAAATAGAACAAGACGACTCTGTACTGTAGATCTGCAGAATGACAGATTGACAGGGGTGGTATAGAAATTGCGGGAAAAATATCAAACGAGATCAGAATTGAGCATAAGATATATGGATGGAAAGCTAACAAAGAGAGGAACAAGCTCTCAAAATTTCAGATCGATCAGACAACAGAATAAAAAGATAAATCTACGGAGGTGGGGTTCTATCCTGATGGAGATAGAACTCAGGTGGCGGTGGCGGCGGTGCGATGGCGGCAGCTTCAGAAAGGGAACTCAGAGGATGAGAGGGGGAGGTAGAAAGGGTCTTCTACCCTAGATTTCTCGAGGAAGGGGAATAACAGCAAGGAGATAGGGGGAGAGGGGTGCACTCTCCAAGAGCTCTCTTGGGGCAAAATGCCATTTTTTCCTTCATTAATCTCTAATGACACTATACATAGGCTTATATAGAGAATGGCAAGGGGTGGGGGGCTAGGAATTTCATGGGAAAGAGGCCATTTTCTTCCCCCATGTGGTCAAAAATCCAAAATAAATAAATTACATATGGAGGGGACACTCCTTTGACTAGGTAGGTAAGGTAGGTGGCCTCCCTTTGACATTTTCAACCACTTGTCTCCCATGTGTCCAATTGAGCTTCTAAATGCCACCTAGGACTTTGACCAGCCCCACATGGACCCATATGGCTTATGTGGACCAATAGGGAAGGAGTGAGGGCCCCCTTGCTGGACCTACTGATATTTTGTACAAAAACCCAAACAATCCAAGGGAATGGCACATTGGCTTATAAAGCCTTACAATTGCACATATACTTTCCCAAGGATATAAAAGCAAATAAAAGGACTCAAATGCAAAATAAAAAGTCAGTGCTCGGCGTCGATTCCCATCAACTCTCCCCGGGTGGGAAGAACTCGACCCCGTCGAGTAAGGGGTGCGGCTGCTCGTGACGTCGGCGGATCCGTCATCGTACCTGGATGTGCGGAGTACGCTCCACTCCAAGTAATCGACACCTGCTCACCCCGTATAGATTCGATATGCACACGCTGCCATGGGAATGGGGCTAGAGGTGGACACTCCGGGGTGGGGTCACTCTCAAATGAGGGAAGGCGGCTCGAAGACTCACTAGGAATCACCGCTTGTCTCTTATGTGACTAGATCCGATATGAGGTAGAACCGATCCCAATAGTCCGACAAGTCTCGAACTCGAAAGGGCTTAACAATGCGAGCATACAAACTGACTCGACTCGATGGATGCACAGACACACAAGACCCTAGACACACCTAATGTTAGTCTGACCCGTACATGGGTGACGGCGGACCAGGACACCCGAATATGTGCCATGCATGCACTAGTGGCAACCGATGGTTGGCGGAGAGTGGGACTCCTAGACACCCTACTTTGTCTCTAACATGCGACTGCCTATTAGATTTGGGAGACTCGAGAGGGCTAGGTGAGCCGGATGTAGGTGTATCATGGACGGGCTTGGTGGGTATGGAGGACCCGGCCCGTAGGAAAGGGGTATGAAAGTGGACTATCCCGACAAGGTAGAATGGAAGGGATGGATCACTAGGCCCACTAGAGAAGGGGTCGAACGGGTCTAAGAATGTGTGACCCTTTGATTTCTCCATTACATAGTCCCATGGGTGAAATTCATGAAGGTGATGATCACCTCCATCCATCGTGGTAGATGGGACCGTGCATAGGAGATATGACTCCTCCCTCGGAAGAAAAGTAATGAAGTCGGCTCGTCCGGTAGCGGGAGAAGTAGAAGAACCTCCGTGGTAACACAACCCACGGTGCACACGGAGGTAATGGACCCTAAGGCCGGATGGGTTAAGCTACGACTAGTGGGTAGGTCGAAGCCTCCGGCCAATACATGCGTCAACTTCCATTGCCAACCTAAACCAAGAATAAGGTCACCTAATGTGTCAACATGGTGACTAGATCGGAATGTAGTATGGAAGGAGTTGACGGGCACTATAGGTAAGGTGGGGTCCATTGATGGATATGGAGGTGGGACCAAGCCATCCTTGAGCCAACTAAGAAGTGGCTCGGCTATGTATAGTGTTCCCGTAAGAAGCACGGGTGGCTCGGGTTTTGGTGGCTCCAAATAAGATGGTTCCAAATAAAGTTCGGAAGTAGATGGCAATGGAGTACTCACGGATGGTGAAGAAGCACGTGTCCTTTCCAGCCAATCCCAAAACTTTTTCTCGATTTTCTCAAAGGAGCGGGTTGGAGTGGGGACCTCGGAGTGGACTTCCTCCTCGACTCTCGGCTCGGGTGTGGACCTAGACTCGACTAGAAGCGGGGCTTCCACTTGGTTGGAGGTGCTTGGGTGGGATTGGACGGGGAAGCCAAGGGGAGGTTGGTTGGAGGCGACAGGGCGGACCACTTGAGTGGGGTTGCTTTGAAGGGCTTGGATGTGGGTGAAGGGGCGGGGTTGGTTGGAGGTGTGGCCCACTTGATTGCGGGTGAGTTGGTGGGGATGGCTAGTGGTATGACCCCCGTAGTTGGAGGTAGGTGGACGGGGAAGGTAGACCCTCCTAAGCGCTCTCTTCATATCCCACCATGACTCGATGGGCCTTAGCCTCCTATCTTCCCGGAAGTACTTGATGTCCCTCCATGTTTCGGCGGCCTCATAGAAAAGTCACCTTTTGGCTAAGTCGACTTGCGCGGGACCGGACATAAGATAACACTCAAAGTAGTCGTCCATAACGGCTTCCCACTCTAAGTAGTCACTCGGGTTTTCGGAGCCATAGAAGTCCCGGGCTTCGGGCCTTTTGGGGTGGTTCGGGAGGTCCTTCCATTTTAGATAGTATCGCCACCATGGATAAGATCCGGGTGTTCGGTAATCCATGGGACACGGGGAAGCTAGTGGATGGCCATGCCGACACTTGGACAAAACACTAGACACGACCCTAAGTAATGCAAAGTTGGAATGCCAACTCGACTACCAACCTAGACACGACCAAGATTCGGTACGTGACGGAGTTAATCGATCCGAAGATCACTCGCGCAAGTGTGCGGCCTTCCCGATGGGTGTAGCCTAACGTTTGGATAACGCCTTTTTATATACCGAACAATGGTATGCGGATGCAACCTTAGACCGACTAACACTTAGACTCGACGCAAATGACTCTTTTTGTGTGTGTTTTGTTTCGGACTTAGACACAATGACTACCCTAGACTCAACTGACGCTCTGATACCAAACTGATGCGGGACGGACCACGGACACGACTCGAATTAGGAATGTGATCCTTGGACTCTAGATGAGCTCGTGATTGTCCCTTAGCGAGGGAAGCGTCGGACGTGCGCGGTTGAGAAACCGGCAGCAAGCTAGGGTGGTCGGCTCTCTCTCGTGCCCGGATCGGGTCACGGGACGGTCACTCTCTCTCTCGTAGCAGCGGTGATACAACAATATATATCGAGCTAACGGCCCTACAACATTATCTCTAGCAGCGGCATAAGAGATATATATGAATAGAGCAAATACCGAGTAAGGGAGCGAATACGATACCTCCACGCTCTCGGCGTGGGGAAGACGAACCCGGCCGAACTCGTACCACCGGGACAATTAGTACACAAATATTACAGCAATGAATTACTGCTCACTCCACGCAGGGAGGTAAAGGGCTACACCAGTGGGCCCGGGAGGACCGATTCTGGGTTGACGGGCGGCTTCTCGCGTAGCTTCGGCAGCACACGTACTCACGACCGTGGGGCCCGCGTGCTGGTCGGAGGGGCCGTGTGGGATTGGGGCGGCACCACTATGGTGGGGACGCTTGGAGAAGCGCTCCCTAGGCTGGCAGCGCGCTGGTTCACCGGCTGGAGGCCGGGCGACTTTGATCGTCACCGGTCGGAAAAACTGACCACGGATCTGCACTTACTATTTTTTTCAACGCGCGACCCGACGAGATCACTCGCTGCGGCCAATCCCGACGTTGGATCGATGATCAGGAGGTACCGTTGGAAAGCTCTCTCGAAGTACTTCAAGATAGGACTGGCAAGAGAAGCTGGATCTGCACGGATCTGACCCTTAACTATTTTCCAAATTGTTGTTGCATAGTACCCGAAATCTCAGAACAACAAGTAGTTATCCTGAGAACTGCCATCGACCTATAGGTAGACCTCCGAATCTGAAGTTGGGTTCTTCAGTAAAGTGGTATAGATTGAAGAGAGGAAAACAAGGATATTTTTATATCTGGAAAATATGGACGTTTGGATTTTCTAGAGAGTTTATACTGGCGGTGGGTCGGATCTGGAATGAGGCAGACAGAACAGGTTTGGGAACTTTGGAGAATTTATAAACATATTTGGAGGGCTTAGAAAAAATCAAGAAAATTCGTGGAGATGTAAGAAGATGGAAAGAATCTCCAATAAAATTGGGGACTCCTGGAAAAATCAAAAGGTGGGTCTAAGAAGGTGTTCTTCAGCTGGCTGTAACAGTGAACAGAAACTGGACAGAATTGGAAGAAGATGATGAACAAAAATGGGAAAATATGAAACGGGATCTATAGGTCAAACCAATTTTTATGGAGAGTGCTGGGAACCTCTGGAAGGCACCCTAAAATTTTCAGCTAAAGATGATCATGTGGTGGAGAGCATAAATTCTGATAAGTAGCTACTATCCTGAGTGGACAGAACTACAGAGGCAGCTTTGCGGCGGCGCAACGACGGCATGAACGGCGGCGGGGGCGGCACTAGATGAATCCTGAGATTGAGGGGAGGGGATAGAGGAGAAATCACTCTAGAAATGGGGTTGGGGAAGAGGAAAACCAGAGGGGAGAGGGCTGGGGGCGCACCAAGCTCTTGGCATTCAACAATTTTTTCTATCATTAATTCCACAAAATGCTAAATACATGCTATATATAGTAAAGGAAAAAAAGACCTCTAATGCCCCTAGATCTAGGGTTTAGAAGTAAATGTTTCAAACAAAAATAAAAAATAAAAAACCTAATTACTTCTAATGGGGGAGGCCGCCCCCTTGACCAAGGGGAGGGGTAGGTGGCCTACCCATTTGAATTTTGGTCATACTTGTCTCCCATGTGTTCGTTTACCATTCAACTCTTCTAGATGCCACCTAGGCAGGTTCGACCAGCCCCACAAGGATGACATGGATCAATGGGAAAGGGGTGAGGGACCCCCTAGCTGGACCTACTACATAATTGCACAAAAACCCACACAATCCAAGAGAATGACGCATTGGCTTACAAAGCCTTACAATTACGCATATACTTTCCCATGGATATAAAAATAAACTAAAGGACATAGATGCAAAATAAAATGTACATGCTCGGCGTCGATTCCCATCAGAAGGCATGGCCAGTACGATTGTCCCCGCCGCTGTTGTCGCACGCCGTCCGCGGCGAGACACAAGATAACCTCTCCTTTCAAGGGAGGTGCTGGTGGTAGTCGGGGCGGCGGGGGCTTGTTCGCCGGGGCGGCCTTCCAGATGTGTTGGCCTTGTGGTACTACTATCGCCTGTTGGCTTGGGTAGGTAGGCTGGTTCCCTATAACGGGTGGACCTCGCTAGCCTTCCTCCAAGCGTGGGTGGCCGGAGCTACTGGCCATGTTTTCCTCGTGCAGGTCTTCTACCAGTGAAGCCCTTTGTTGGCCTGAGGGCTTTGTCCCTCTTCTCTGGCATAGGAGGCTTCTCCCATAGGTATCCTCCCACATAAAAAAAATGGTACCTACGCCTGCTTGAAGATTAGCATGATCGTCAATAGAGGATGGTATCCGGGAAGCGAGTCGTTGGAGTAACACGTCGCCATCGTCGAGCACATTTTATCTCTCCATGTACTTATATTTGACCCGTATGAGGGTACCTTGCCAATTTTTCGATAGCTTGTACTTTGACTAAAGAAATATAAACTTTTTGATTCTAAGCCAATATTGATGTGTACCTTTTGCTGGAGTTCTTCTGCATGCTTTCTTGGGCGATCCTCCGTGCTCGTCTTCCACAGTGATCGTGTCCTCCGCGGAAACCCTTAGGTTACCTTCTCATTTTCGAGGGGAGCGGTGCTCGCCTCTAGGGAACCCTTAGGTTACCTACTTATTTTCGAGGGGAGCGGTGCTCGCCTCTAGGGAACCCTTAGGTTACCTCTTCATTTTCAAGGGGAGCAGTGCTCACCTCTAGGGAACCCTTAGGTTACCTCCTTCATTTTCAGGGGGAGCAGTGCTCTCGCCTCTAGGGAACCCTTAGGTTACCTTCTTCATTTTCAAGGGGAGCGGTGCTCACCTCTAGGAAACACTTAGGCCACCTTTTTATTTTCAAGGGGAGTGGTGCTCGCCTCTAGGAAACCCTTAGGCTACCTTTTCATTTTCAAGGGGAGCGGTGCTCGCCTCTAGGAAACCCTTAGGCTACCTTCTTCATTTTCAAGGGGAGCAGTGCTCGCCTCTAGGAAACCCTTAGGCTACCTTATTCTTTATTCATGGGTAACTTACCCTAGTAGAGTATGGCTGGTGACGTTTCACTGGAAGAACTTCCTGAGGTTGACAGAGTTCCACGTCCTGAGCACCTCTCTCCCCCCAAGCGTCACTAGCTTGTACGCTCCTTTGCCGAGTGCTTCTGCTACCCGGTATGGGCCTTCCTAGTTAGGTGCGAGTTTTCTCGCGGCTCCTCGTGGGTCAGCAACGCTTGCTTGCCGTGGGACCAGATCCCCGGGGAAGAAGTGTCGCTACTTAACTTGGGCATTATAATACTGCGCCAACTTCTGCTGATATGCCGCAAGCTTTATCTGGGCATTGGCTCTTCTTTCTTCGAGCAAGTCCAAGTTTCCTCGCATTGCCTGGTTGTTCCTGGCCTCATCAAAATGTCCCACTCGTAACGGGGGGTTGGATATCTCCACCGGGACTACTACCTTAGCTCCGTAGGTGAGATGAAAGGGCATCTCCCCGGTGGCGGCTCTAGCGGTGGTCCGATGAGCCCATAGGATGCTGGGGATTGAATCAATCCATGTGTCGCCTGCTTGGTCCAGGCGAGTCTTGATGCCGTGGAGTAGAGTCCGGTTGGTGTTTTCCACCAACCCGTTGGCTTGGGGGTGTCCCACTGAGGTGTAGTGGTTCCAGATCCCCAACTCCGAGCACTTATCCTGAAAGGTGGTGCTCGTGAACTGTCTGCCATTGTCGGTAGTGAGAACCCTGGGGATCCCAAACCAGCAAATGATATTTCATAGCATGAATTTCCAAGCTGCTTCGCTTGTTATTTTACCCAATGGCTCGGCTTTGATCCATTTGGTGAAGTAGTCGATGGCGACTATGAGGAATTTCTTCCTCCCTTGTGCCTTAGGGAAGGGCCCCAGTATGTCGATCCCCCACCGTGCAAACGGGCGAGGCTCCGTCAAGGTGTGGAGCTGCGTCGCTGGCTGGTGGTGTAGGTGGGAGTACTTCTTGCATTGGGGGAACCTTCGGACGTAGTTGAGGAAATCTTGCTGTAAGGAGGGCCACCAATACCCTTGTCGGGTCAGCGTCTTCGCGAGTGCTCATCCTCCCACATGACTTCCATAGAGTCCTTCATGGACTTCCTGGATGGCCTGGTTGGCTTCCGTGGGGAAGAGGCAATTGAGTAGAGGAGCTGAGAGAGACCGGCGATATAGCCGGTCGTCCACCATAGAGAAGTGTGCCACTCTAGTCCATGTGCGCCGTGCTTCGGCGTGATTACCGGGAAGCTATTGTCAAAGGTGGAAATCGAGTAGAGGATCCATCCAGGGTGGTTCGTAGACGATGGCATTCACTTGGAGTGTTGGATCGTCTATGCTTTGCGCTGACAGTTCCTTTATCAAGACTGATCTTGAGCTGGAGACCGTAGTGGCTGACGCTAGGCGAGAGAGGGCGTCTGCTCGGACGTTCTCCTTGCGTGGGATGTGGACCACTTCAAAGTGGGCGAACTCATTCGCTGTGGCCTTGGCCTTCTCTAAATATTTCATCATGGAGGGGTCTCGGGCCTCAAACTCCCCCCTGACCTGGTTGGCGATGAGCATGGAGTCGCTGTATGCTCGCACACTTGACGCCACCAGGTGTTTCGCCATGCGTAACCCAGAAAGGAGCGCTTCGTACTCGGCCATGTTGTTCGTGGTTGAGAAATTAAAACGCAGGGCGTACTGTAGCTCCACTCCCTCAGGTGAGAGTAAGACTAGCCCCGCACCGCTGCCCGCGACGCAGGAGGATCGTCGACGTATAGCTCCCAGGCGGGCCCCGAGGACTGCTCGGGTGAATACTCGCACGCGGATCGACCTGTGCGGTCAGGTCGCAAGGATTGACATGTGCGGTCAGGTTGCAGGGGTCAATGGGGCAGCGCCCCTTGCGGGGGTTTCCGGGGGCGGAGGCCCCGGAACAAAATTTTTATTATAGGAGCGATATAATCAATAGAAATCTTCAAGACTGTCAAGGTTGATGCCACAGATGAGAACATGCTGCTAAAGGACTCAAGCGACGGAGCTAAAGGGGTTAACGGACTGACCCAGCATAACCCGGGGTATCCCAGCTGGCGGTCGACCGCCAGCCCAGGGGCGGTCGACCGCCCCTGCCAGTAACCCACTACCTGCAGCTCTCTCAGTGGCGCTTGACCGCCAGCCCAGTAGCGGTGGAGCGGAAATTCCAGGGACTAAATTTCTACAGCGTTTCTAAGTGGCGGTCGACCGACAGCTCCCACAGGTCGACCGCCAGCCCCGAGCCAACAAATGTTGACTTTATTTTCCACTTCAAGAAGAGCCCCTTTCCTTGTATTTGTTTAACCCCAAAGTCACCCAATCCCCCATGGATTGTGGATTTGGTCTGGGAGATGTCCAAGGATCATTCAAAAGATATAAAACCAATGCAAGAGGGTTAGAAACCCTAGTTGATCATTTGTGAATCTAAGGGAGATCAAAGGAGGCTGTAAGGGTGTGTTCAAGGGAGAGGAGTTCGAGTACTGTAGCCGTGAACAGTACTCCGGGAAGAAGTTCTTCATCAAATCCTCAAGTGATTCAAGCTACTTCAAGAGGAGATCAACCCCAAGCCAAGTGAAGGAAAAGCTACAACCATCATCCTCTTCATCATCTCAAGGTGATCCAAATAAGCTCATTCTCAAGGGAGATCAAATCTGCATCCTTTATCTTCTTCATCAACTCAAGGTGATCTAAGGAAGATCATTTCACAAGGAAAAAGATACCATTGAAGCATTCAATTCAAGCTCCAACAATCTCAGACAAGATCTTTTCTCTTTAAGCATATTCTATATCTTGTTTGAGTGCTTTCATATTTGTTCTCTTTCCATTTTCATTCAAACATTTGAAACTGAAGATCGTCCCTATCGGTGGTTAGTAGGAAGGCAATCGGAGGTTGTCCGATCTGTGGTGTTGACGTCCCTACCTGTGGTTAGTAGGAAGACAATCGGAGGTCTTTCCGATTTGAGGTTCAGTGCGTGGCATTAGTGGAGCCTCACTGGATTTTGTGAGGGGTGGACGTAGGATTGGGGATTCAGTCCGAACCACCTTAAAATCTCGTGTGTTGTGGTTTGCTTCTGCGATTGCTTTGTGTTAGATGCATGATTAGGTTCAGTATCTATATTGCGTAATCATCTTGCTAAGTAAATCATTTGTGTCCTTCGTTAAGCTAGTTATATTCCGCTGCTATTATCATCATCTAGATTTAAAGATGGTTGCATTGTGAAAAGAGGGGCAGATCTATTCACCCCTCCCCTCTAGATCCGCTATCCACTACTTAACACGGGCCCCGAGGACTGCTCGGGTGAATCCTCGGCAGGTAGGGTGCATTCGGCGATGAAGTCTGTGAGAGCTTGGGCCTTGATCGCTGTCCTCCGTCAAAACTTGATGTTGAATTCTCCCTGATCGATGGCCCACTTGACCAGTCTTCCGGACGCATCAGGGTTCTGAAGGATTTGCTGGAGGGGCTGATCAGTGAGGACGGCGATCGGGTGGGCCAGGAAGTATGGCCGCAGCTTGCGAGCAGCTGTAATTAATGCGAGGGTGAACTTTTCAGTCCGTGAGTATCAAAATTCCGGTCCTTGTAGTGCTCGACTGACATAGTAGACGGGCTTCATGACTCCTGCTTCCTCCCGTGTGAGCACAACACTCATGGTGCTGGGTGTCACGGAGAGGTACAAGAGCAGTTGTTCCCCCCCTTGGGGTTTGGCGAGGACAGGAGGCGTCGTCAGGTAACGCTTCAGTTCTTCAAACGCCTACTCGCACTCTGGTCCCAGTCGATCCATCCCTTCTTCTCTGGCGCCAGGTTGGCCTACTTGATGAGCCAGAAGAAGGGTAGACACCGTTCGGCGGCTCGGGATAAAAATCGGGCCAAAGCGGTGACGCGCCTGGTGAGGCACTGTACGTCCCTCTCCCGCTTGGGTCGCTCCATCTCCAATACTGCTTTGATCTGATCTGGGTTGGCTTCGATACCTCGGTGAGTAACGAGGAAACCTAGGAACTTGCCTGACCGCACTCCGAATGCACACTTAGCAGGGTTGAGTTTCATGTTGTACCTTCGGAGCGTGGTGAAGGTTTCCGCCAAGTCGCACAAGTGCTCGGCTGCTCGGAGTATTTTCATGAGCATGTCATCAATGTAGACCTCCATGTTACGGCCGATCTGCGAGTCAAACATGTGGTTGACTAGGCGTTGATACGTAGCTCCGGCGTTCTTCAGCCCGAACGGCATGCGAGTGTAGCAGTATAAGCCGTGATCGGTGATGAACGCGGTCTTGTCTTGGTCAGGCTAGTGCATGCTGATCTGATGGTACCCTGAATAGGCATCAAGGAAACTAAGCATTTCTTTCCCGGCTGTGACATCGACCAGCTGGTCGATCCGTATCATGGGGAAGCTATCTTTGGGCGTGGATTTTTTGAGTTCGGTGTAGTCCACGCACATCCACCACTTCCCGTTGCTCTTGAAAACCAGGACTATGTTGGCCACCCAATCTGGATACTGGGTAGGCCGGAGCAGTCTTGACCGTAATTTTTTGCCCACTTGTTGCCTGATGACGGCTTGTCACTCGGGGTTGCACCATCTTTGGCGTTGATGTACCAGGCGGTAGTTAGGGTCCAACCTTAGTTGGTGCGTGATGACCTTCGGGGGAATTCCGGGGAGCTCATCCTCGGACCAAGCGAATTCATCCTGATTATCTGCGAGGAAGCTTGCGTATGCTTGCTTATCGTGCTCGGACAAGGTAGCGCCAATCCTCAGTGATCTGCTTGAGTCATCCCTAACCTGGATGAGGTAAAAGTCCTCGGCTGGCACGCTCGTGCTTGGATCTGGATCTTCGGTCCTTGCCTTCTTTTCGTGTGGTGCATCTTCGGGGTGTCAGTCGCGGGTGGAGATAAGGTAGCACCTCCTGCACTCCCGTTGATCGCCCCGGACTTCCCCTACCCCATGGGGGTGGGGAACTTGAGCTTCTGATGGTAGGAGGAAGGGATGCCTCGAAGGATGCCTTCTGCTCGCACTGTCTCCCCCGGCAGCGGGCCCCCCAGAGATCATCATGATCTCATTTCCGTTAGGCCGATTATCGATCGGGGGAGACGTCTTATGTCGTCTCTCGGCATTTTTAGCGAGGAACTTATCGAGGAGCCCTCTGCGTATGAGGTCCTCGATAGCATCCTTTAGATTGATGCACTCGGCAGTGTCATGGCCATGGTCCTGGTGGAAGCGGCAGTACTTCTTCTTATCCCGTGAGTTGGGATCCAACTTCATCCGCGAGGGCCACTTGAGGAATGGCTCCTTGCGAATCTCCATCAGGATCTGGTCGGGCGGGGCCATCAGGGGTGTATAGTGGCGGTAGCCACCCCTTTCCTTCTCGGAGCGGTCGCGGTGGTCGCCATCGCGCCACTCTCGCTTCCTTCGGCCCTCACGCGGTGGGTCGGTGGCTCTTTTACGATCGGGCTGATCGGTCCCGACCGTGCGACGCAGGGCTGTAATGTTCTCCTCGTAATGCGCGTGCTTTTGGGCTAGCGCGAGGAGGTCAGGAAGGGTTGTTGGGGCTTCGACTCTGAGCGCGTGTCGGAGGATGTGGTCTCGCGTCCCCTGAGTAAGCGTCGTGGTGGTGATACCGACGTCGAGATGGGGGATCCGGAGCGCCTCCGCGAGGAAGCCAGAGACGAAGTCTCACAGTGCCTCTTCCTTCCCTTGCCTGACGGCGAGCAGGGTTACTGCAGACTTGGCTACCTTTCGGCAGCCCATGAAGTTCTCCTTGAATAGCTTCTTGAGCTGCTAAAAGGAGGAGATCGTCCCGGCTGGTAGGGACTCGAACCATGCTCGGGCGTTCTCCCGAAGGGTCGTGACGAACGCTAGGCACTTCACGGTGTCTGAGGCTCGGTGAAACACCAGGTGGGACTCGAAGCCGTGCAGGTGGTCGGCCGGGTCGGTGGTGCCCTCGTAGGAGGTGAATGATAGCAGTTGGAGCTTTGGCGGGATGGGGGATCCCATTATTTCCCTGGAAAAGGGAGCGTGGAAGTCCTCATCGTCGTCAATGAGGCCGCAGTTCTTGGCGGCCAGGAGGACGTCTTCTAGGTATCGGACTTTGTCCTCTATTTCGTCGAAACATCGGAGCCGGTGGTCCATCACCGGGTTGGAGTGGAGAGGGCTGCGTCCCCTAGACGTGGGCACGCTGCGCGATCTCCGGGTCCTTCCGACGGAGGCATGGGATGTCTCCCGTATCTTCTGGAAGTTCTCTCCGGTCTAGTCTCTCTCGCCCTCCCGTCCCTGGGGGGGCCGTTTTGGGGCCTCTGGTCTCGGAGCTCTCGGCAGAATTCCGCCAGGGCTCGGATCTCCTAGCGGAGCTCATCTAGGTCACCTGTGGTGACCTCTTATCGGTGGTGCGCGGAAGAAGCTTCCTGTGATCCCCGATGATAGTTGGGTCCCTGATGGGAACCCCGCCCCCGGTTGTTGACGTTGCCGAGGCTTCCACGGGGCACCATAGCTTTTCCCTCACGATTCCCACAAACGGCGCCAAGAAGTGTAGTGGCAGGAAAATGGTTCCTAAGCCACGTTCCACCTTCTCTATTTATTTTTTGGAGAAGTCATCTTGCGTCCGTAGAGGCCTGCACACAACTAGAAACTAGAAGGGCGTCAGAAGGAGACCCGGGTGTTACTGATGCGGGACGGACACGGGAGACGGCACTATATGGTGCCACCCTCGGACTCTAGATGAGGACACGACCAGCAACACACACCAGGGAGACACTAAGCCCGACACTACGAGCTCCTAGTGGCGAAACGTCGCTAACAGAAGTGGAAGCTTACTCGTCGTCCCAAGCGAGGGAAAGCGCGGACCGTGCGCGGTTAAGGAACCGACGGAGGTCAAGGGTAGTCCGACGCAACTTCCGGACTCGGATCGAGTCGCGGGACGGGTCACTCTCACTCTCACAGTGGTGACATGGACACATGGGCTAGTACCTACACTCTTGGCAGTGGCAAAGACCATATACTAGCTAAGCAAATGAACGCCAAGAGGTTCGGACCACTACCTCCACGCACCCGGCGTGGCGAAGACAACCCCGGCCGAATTACGGACTCCCGGTTAACAATGATTATAGCAATACACTAAGTCGACCCACTCCACACAGGGAGGTAAAAGGTCACATGTGGGGTCCGGGAATCATGCAACTCGGGTTGACGGGCAGCATCTTGATGTCGCCCGGCGGTGCCGAACTCCGCGTTTTCGTGCTTTCCGAACGGCGGCTTCTACAGGCCCGCGGGGCCCACGGACGGCGCTGTCCTCCGGATCTGCGGGGGTGAGACCCACTGTGATGGGGACCCCTGGTGGCACGCCTCCACGGACGGCGGTCGGCCGGGAACACCGATCGGGGGTCGATCGGCCCCGATTCCCAATTGATGAACTAGCTGTCCACGGATTTTGGTTGCTGTCTTCCGGCGCGCGCTCCGGCGAAAACGACCGCTGCGAGCAATCCCGACGTCGGATCGGGACGCATGAGCTATCGTTGGAAATCTCTCTTCAAATGCTTCGATCTAGACCAAGAGAGATCTGCTGGATCTGGTCGGATCAGAACTTTATTGAATTTACAAGTCCCTGTTGTACAGTAACAGAAATCTCAGATCTGCAGGGCACTTGTCTGAGAACCACCATTGACCGCCTAGTAAACCTCCGATTCAGCTCTTGAGATATTCTTAGGAGTTGTAGGGAATCAAACCACGGAACTGGGACTATTTTTAGAATTTGATTTGTAGTAGAGGCAATTTGTTATGATTTTTGGGGTGACTGGTGGTCGGATCTGGGAACAGGTGGACAGAACTGTAGATGGGTCTGAGAACGAATTTTAGAAAATATGAGATGGGCGAATCAAAAATTGAGAACAATTTTAGATGAAGGGGTGGATGGGTGGAATCCCCAATAAAATTGAGCGAACTAACAGAAATCAAAAAGTGACTCTAAGACATGAAACACAGGACGGATGTGAACCTGGACAGAACTCTGGCAGAACTGAAATGGAAGAGTGGACGAAAATCAAAAATTAGCAAACGTGATCTGAATGCTGGCCTGATTTTTGTGGGTGGAGAGGAACATCCCAGGAACAACTCCTCCAAATTTGGTAGCCAAATGAGCTCGGGGAAGACCTATGAAATTCGAACTAGCTACTGTGGTACTGCGCAGGCAGAACTCCGTTGATGGCGATGGCGGTGCGGTGGCGGCTCGTGGCGGCGGCGGCGATCGTCGGAACCGATACACGAGACGTCACACCTCAGAATGGAAGCCTTCACAGCTTCAAGGGGGAGAGAGAGGAGAGAGGAGGGGGGGCGCACCAGCCCTTGCTCTTGGAAATTGTTTGATTCAAATGGCATTAATTCATGAAAATGGGAAATTACAAGTATTTATGTGTTACATCTCACATCCATTGTCCACCGTTGGATCTAGGGGATGGGAATGGGTGGCCTGGATTGAGTGTGACACACACACATAAAATATATTAAAATATTTTAGGGGGGGCGGCCCTTGGACCAAGGAGGTGGAAGGTGGACTTGGTAGGTGGGGTGGGTGGCCAACTTGGACTTTCCAAGCCACTTGTCCCCCACTTGGCCCACCTATCTAGAAGCCTCCATTTGACATGTTGACTGACCCCACATGGGGCCCTTGGCTGAGGTGGCTCAATGGGATGGGGCCTGGGGGGCCCGTGGGGCCCACGGGGTCCAAATTGCACATAAGCCCCTCTTACAATCAAAATAGCAAACCACATACAATGAAATAAACACAAATTACACACACATAAAGTCTAACTAAATATGATAAATGTCGGGACTCAGGGGGGCGTCTCCAGGCTGTCCCCGAGCCAAATAGATGCTGAGGTGGCTCGAGTCGTGCTCCGTGTGCGGTACCGGTGGCTCGGCGTATCGCGCCGCTCAACTGCTCGGGTGTCCGCACCAATTCTCCCCGGGTGGGAGAAACTCGACCCTGTCGAGTAAGGGTCTGCATCGTTCCTGTATCGCTCCAAAAGGTCCGGATCGATCTGCTGCAACTCGCCATGTGTGATCCATGTCTCCTCAGTAGCGGGCCGTCCTCTCCATCGCACTAGGTAGCGCGGGTAAGACCCACTCCTGGTAACTGTCACTTGCTCGTCCAGTATACGATCTATATGCTTACGCTGCCGTGAAAAAGGGGCTGGAGGTGGAAGTGGACACTCAGGTGTGGGATCACTCTCAAGGGGAGGAGATGGCTCAAAAGGCTCACTAGGGATCACCGCTGGGTCCCTATATGCAACAATATCCGATACATTGAAGGTAGAGCTTATACCATATTCCTCGGGCAGGTCCACAACATACGGATTAGATCCAACGCGTTTCAACACTCTAAAGGGACCGGCTCCGTGAGCTTGCAACTTCTTAACGGTTCCAGAGGGAAACCGTTCAGGTCTTACCCTGATCATGACATATTCACCCTCTTGGAACTCTCGGTGGTGTCGATGGGCATCGGCTAGCTCTTTGTAACGTGCATTGCTGGCCTCACTCATGCAGACTCCTAACATGCCTAGCACTAGACTCGGCAGACTCACTATGCACTCCTAAAATGCTTAGCAAAATAAAAACACACGGATGCACACACAACCCTAAACAACCTTACAGTTAGTCCGACCCAATCATATGCAAGGTGGTCCAGGACATCCGAATGTGTGCCATGCATACCCTAGGTGTGACCGAGGGTCGGTACAATCATAATACGGTCCTTTGGATTTGGGAGGTTTGGGTGGGACTGGAGGGTAGGGTGTCTCTCGCCCGTGAACGGACTCGGTGGGTGCCGATGGCCCGGTCCATGGGGGAGGGATATAATGGTGACCTCCTTTAAAGAAGTGGAATGGAGATTGTGGACCAAGGGGACCACTAAGAAAGGGATCGAAGGGATCAAAGAATGTGTGATCCCTCGATATGGATTCCCTCATCTCAAGATCCCATGTGTGGAAGTCTAGAAGGTGTTGTTGATCTCCTTCATCCTTGAAGGGAGATGAGATGGTGGGGGTATGATGGTGGACTCTCTCAAAAAGGTGGAGTAAATATGGTGGATCACGGGGTCCACAAGAGAATGGGTCGAAGGGATCAAAGAAGGTATGACCCCTCGGACTAGGCTTCCACAAATCGCTGTCCCACATTTGGAAATCTTGGAGGTGTAAATGATCACCTTCATTCATTGTGAGAGGTGGGACGACAGTCATAGGTAGAAAGTAAGATTCCTCCCTTGGGTAAAAGAAATGAAGTCGGACTCGGCCACGTAGGGAGGAGTAGAAGAACCTCCGTGGTAACATGACCCACGGTGTACACGGAGGTGATGGACCCTAAAGCGGGATGAGTGAAACTACGACCTGTGGGTCGGTCGAAGCCTGGAGCCAACAAGTGCGTAAATGTCCACTGCCGGTCTAACCCTTTAAGAAGGTCATCCAATGTATCCACATAGTGACTAGACCGGAAAGTGGTATGAAATGAATTGATTGGCACCAGAGGTAGGATAGGGTCCATAGATGGGAAGGGAAGTGGGACCAAGCCCTTCTTGAGCCAGCTAAGAAGCGGCTCGGCTATGACAAGCATACCCGTTAGAAACACGGGTGGCTCGGGCTGAGGTGGCTTAGAATAAAGATCGGAGAGTGGGGCTTCTCCAACCCTTTTGTCCCTTATGGCTAGAGATGTCCGAGTGGGACATTGTCCGGCGTAGTGGCCGAACCCCTGGCAGCGATAACACTGCTGTCGTGACCCACTACGCTCCCTGATAAGTGGGTCCCTACCCTTATCCTCCTGACGGACAGGGGGTGTAGGCAATGGGGCTCTCGTGGGTGGGAGAAGAGGATCCACTATGATGGGGAGAGGGCTTGGGGACTCCGTTGATGGGGCCGGGTTAAGACTACTGGCGACGACCTCCTTAGGCTCGGGTTGGAGTACATCACTAGGAGTACGTATCCTATCCACCCCATCCAACCGGTCCAAAATCATTTGCATAAGTTCAGCAACGGAGTGGGTTGGAATAGGGATATCATGGTGGACTCGCCCGTAGTCAACCGTCCTAGGATTGGGTCTTGGCTCATCTACGTGTGGGACTCTTTGCCTCCGACTAGAACCCACTTGGTTGGAAGTGATTGGGTGGGGCCAGTTGGAGGTGACCGGTTGGGGCACGTAGACCTTCCTAAGCTCTCTTTTCATGTCCCACCATGACTCGATGGGCCATTGCCCCCTAACCTCTCTCATTCTTTCGATGTAATCCCACTTTTCGGTAGCCTCATGAAGAAGCCGCTCTTTGTAGAAAGAGAATTGCATTGCCCCGGACATAGTATAACAATCAAAGTAGGTGTCCATGGTGGCCTCCCACTTGAGGTAGGTGCCCGGGTCATTGGAGCCAAAAAAATCTAAGGCTTCAGGCCTACAGAAGCGGAGAGGATGGTTGCCAAGCCCATGGGTGGGCCAACGGTCATATCGCCCAGGTGATTGGGACTCCATGAGAAACTGGGGAACTACATGTTAGACATGCCGACACTTGGACAAGACCGACTGACTCTTATAGGACTACACACGAACTAGAAGACACCGACTAATGCAAACACTCACTAAAGGATGCACTTAGACCTAACCAATATCCGGTACGTGGCGGAGATAAGCGACCCGAAGAGCACTCACGCAAGTACGCTACCTTCCCGATAGGCATAACCTAATGTTCGGGCAACGCCTTTTAATATACCGAGCTATTGGGTGAAATGCAATTTGAAACACTCTTTTTTCTTGTTTTGAAAATAATGATGATCCTAGACTCGACTTAGACCATGATGCATACAAGACTTATGCAATGACTACCCTAGACTCGACTCGCTCTGATACCAAACTGATGCGGGACGGACACGGGAGACGGCACTATATGGTGCCACCCTCGGACTCTAGATGAGGACACGACCAGCAACATACACCAGGGAGACACTAAGCCCAACACTACGAGCTCCTAGTGGTGAAACGTCGCTAACAGAAGTGGAAGCTCACTCGTCGTCCCAAGCGAGGGAAAGCGCGGACCGTGCGCGGTTAAGGAACCGGCGGAGGTCAAGGGTAGTCCGACTCAACTTCCGGACTCGGATCGAGTCGCGGGACGGGTCACTCTCACTCTCACAGCGGTGACATGGACACACGGGCTAGTACCTACACTCTCGGCAGTGGCAAAGACCATATAGTAGCTAAGCAAATGAACACCAAGAGGTTCGGACCATTACCTCCACGCACCCGGCGTGGCGAAGACAACCCCGGCCGAATTACGGACTCCCGGTTAACAATGATTACAGCAATACACTAAGTCGACCCACTCCACGCAGGGAGGTAAAAGGTCACATGTGGGGTCCGGGAATCACGCAACTCGGGTTGACGGGCAGCATCTTGATGTCGCCCGGCGGTGCCGAACTCCGCGTTTTCGTGCTTTCCGAACGGCGGCTTCTACGGGCCCGCGGGGCCCACGGACGGCGCTGTCCTCCGGATCTGCGGGGGTGAGACTTACTGTGATGGGGACCCCTGGTGGCGCACCTCCACGGACGGCGGTCGGCCGGGAACACCGATCGGGGGTCGATCGGCCCCGATTCCCAATTGATGAACTAGCTGTCCACGGATTTTGGTTGCTGTCTTCCGGCGCGCGCTCCGGCGAAAACGGCCGCTGCGAGCAATCCCGACGTCGGATCGGGACGCATGAGCTATCGTTGGAAAGCTCTCTTCAAATGCTTCGATCTAGACCCAGAGCGATCTGCTGGATCTGGTCGGATCAGAACTTTATTGAATTTACAAGTCCCTGTTGTACAGTAACCGAAATCTCAGATCTGCAGGGCACTTGTCTGAGAACCACCATTGACCGCCTAGTAAACCTCCGATTCAGCTCTTGAGATATTCTTAGGAGTTGTAGGGAATCAAACCACGGAACTGGGACTATTTTTAGAATTTGATTTGGAGGTGGAGGAAATTTGTTATGATTTTTGGGGTGACTGGTGGTCGGATCTGGGAACAGGTGGACAGAACTGTAGATGGGTCTGAGAATGAATTTTAGAAAATATGAGATGGGCGAATCAAAAATTGAGAACAATTGTGGATGAAGGGGTGGATGGGTGGAATCCCCAATAAAATTGGGCGAACCAACAGAAATCAAAAAGTGGCTCTAAGACATGAAACACAGGACGGATGTGAACCTGGACAGAACTCTGGCAGAACTGAAATGGAAGAGTGGACGAAAATCAAAAATTAGCAAACTTGATCTGAATGCTGGCCTGATTTTTGTGGGTGGAGAGGAACATCCCAGGAACAACTCCTCCAAATTTGGTAGCCAAATGAGCTCGGGGAAGACCTGTGAAATTCGAACTAGCTGCTGTGATACTGCGCAGGCAGAACTCCGTTGATGGCGATGGCGGTGCGGTGGCGGCTCGTGGCGGCGGCGGCGATCGTCGGAACCGATACACGAGGCATCACACCTCAGAATGGAAGCCTTCACAGCTTCAAGGGGGAGAGGGAGGAGAGAGGAGGGGGGGGCGCACCAGCCCTTGCTCTTGGAAATTGTTTGATTCAAATGGCATTAATTCATGAAAATGGGAAATTACAAGTATTTATGTGTCACATCTCACATCCATTGTCCACTGTTGGATCTAGGGGATGGGAATGGGTGGCCTGGATTGAGTGTGACACACACACACAAAATACATTAAAATATTTAAGGGGGGGGGGGGCGGCCCTTGGACCAAGGAGGTGGAAGGTGGACTTGGTAGGTGGGGTGGGTGGCCAACTTAGACTTTCCAAGCCACTTGTCCCCCACTTGGCCCACCTATCTAGAAGCCTCCATTTGACATGTTGACTGACCCCACATGGGGCCCTTGGCTGAGGTGGCTCAATGGGATGGGGCCTGGGGGGCCCGTGGGGCCCACGGGGTCCAAATTGCACATAAGCCCCTCTTACAATCAAAATAGCAAACCGCATACAATGAAATAAACACAAATTGCACACACATAAAGTCTAACTAAATATGATAAATGTCGGGACTCAGGGGGCGTCTCCAGGCTGTCCCCGAGCCAAATAGATGCTGAGGTGGCTCGAGTCGTGCTCCGTGTGCGGTACCGGTGGCTCGGCGTATCGCGCCGCTCAACTGCTCGGGTGTCCGCACCAGTTACCCCATGGGACAACCCTCTAATGCTTAAGTCAGCTAGGGATTAATGAGCAAATAAAGAGGAGCAAGGTGAGAGAGAAGTAGGGGCTGGTGCAGACACCAGAGCACACGAGCGGCACGAGCCGCCGAGCCACCGAGCCACCGATACCGTACGCGGATCACCACCCGAGCGACAGCGGCTTCCATCTGGCTCGGAGACAGTCTGGAGACTCCCCCTTGAGTATCGGCATTTATCACATTTACTGGGACTTATTTGTGTGTAATGTGTTTTTATTTGTCTTTATTTGGTTTGTAATTCGTATTGTAATAAGGGTTTATGTGCAAAATGGGACCACCCGGGTCCCACGGGCCCCCCATTGTTATGCGCATCGAAGAGTGATATAGAAGGGGGGGATGAATAGATCACTCCCTAAAAATAAATTCTCAGCGGTAAATCACAACTTCGATCTTCAACCCCTCAGATACAGCGGAAGGATAGCTAAAGCATTCAATAACCAAGACAAAATAAGTAAGAGCAATCGAGAGAGCTGTTCACAGTCAAACAAAATGCCAAATAGATGGAGAGCACAAACGATAACAGGCAAACTACAGAAGAGACAAGAATTTTTAAGGTGGTTCGATTGTAGTCCACAATCTACATCCACCCCTCACTCCAAACCAGAGTGAGGCTTCCACTAGCCACGGCTAGAAACAGCAGACTCAGTCTACGAACAAATGCTGCCAAACAGCTTGACCAACCAAGGGAAACAAATCCCTCAACCCAAACTATGAAACCCACAGAGCTTGACACCTGGACCTGCTACCCGCAAGACCAGAACCGGAGATGAATCTCCCTTCCTCCAAATCGGAGGGAACCTGCTAGTGACAGCCCGTCACTAGCAAACCAGCGATCACAGATCTCTCTTCCTCTGCAGCTTAGAGGGAAATCGGAGAATCTCTCCCTTCCTCCGAACACTGGAGGGTAACAAGATGGAATCAGAAGGATGAAATGAAAAATAGAAAAACAAAACAAGACAATCGATGAAGACAATCGTTTCTGAAAAACCAACAACAATGTAGCTTCCAAAGAAGTAGATTAGACACTTCTCTCTCTCACAGACTTTTCTCTCAGAACAGTTCTCTCAAATCATTTCTCTCTGTCTTCTCTCGGGAACGTGGAGGCTCTCTCTTTTCTTCTTCTGCTCAGGCACTAATTCTTCTCAGCTTTTCCTCCAGTTCACCTCTTTCGATCGTAGAGGACATCCTTTTATATGGCTTCCGACCTGAATTCCATGACTTCACGCGTGTGGCGTGAGTGGGACTCGTGCCCTCCTTTTCCAGAGAAGCCTCGGATCACGTGCCAGGCAGCAACCTCGGATCACATGTCCAATCATCAGCCTGAATCATCTGCAGGAACAGAAGAAAGGGATGCAACCAGTTAGTTCAGGTTTTGAACTAGGCGTGTACAGACTTTAGATGCAGCATATAGGCAAGTATGTACGCTGTGAGAATGTGTAGACTTTGAAAGCCTTCATGCTACCTCAATGTATAGACTTGCGGGGGTAAGATGCATGAACGAGTCATAACAAATGTATAGACTTAACCGATGCGAGCACAGGCTGTACACACTTGATTACGTGCATGAGAAAGCAGTGTACAGACTTGATGAGAACGATGCATGAACAAGCCATAGCAAGTGTATAGACTTAACCGATGCAAACACAGGCTGTACACACTTGATTGCGTGCATGAGACAGCAGTGTACAGACTTGCTGTGAAGAGCAATGCTCAAATGTAGTGTATGGACTTAGAGTGCATGAGACAGCAGTGAAGAGTTGTGAAATGATGCACACGATGTACAGACTTTATGATATGCCTTGGACAGACGCACGATGTACAGACTTTGTGATATGCCTTGGACAGACTCACGATGTACAGACTTTGTAAGACGATGCATGCACAAGACGCTAAGTGAGACTGATCGATGTACAGACTTTGCCAATGTGCAGACTTTACCGATGTACAGACTTCACACGATGTATAGACTTAGTGTTCTGAACGTAGCTAAAGATAATGAGTGTATAGACTTGATGAATGCCTTGCTAGCGTGCGGATGTATGGACTTGTGTTATGCAGCCAAACTATGTACATACTTGATGAGACGCTAAGTGAGATAGAGCTGGCTGTACACACTTTGAGAGACGATGCACTGTAGGCTAACGCTGTACAAACTTTGAGAGAGATGATGCATGAGGCGATGCATGCACAAGGTTGTATAGACTTGGTCTTACAATGTATAGACTTGGCCAACTATCAACTGATGGATGTGTAGACTTTATGAATGCAAATGCCAAGACCATGTACAGACTTGAAGTGGCATGCAGCAGACGATGAACAGCCAAGCCTCATGAATGTATAGACTTTGCCAGCGCCAGGCCGATGTATAGACTAGCGAGCGCCAGGCTGATGTACAGACTTGGCGAGTGCCAGGCCGATGTACAGACTTAGTGCAAATGGGATGTGTAGACTTTGTAGCATACAATGTATAGACTTCAATGCATGAGACGTTGAATGAGACGGTCGGATGTACAGACTTCAATGTAAAGACTTGTGCAGTGATGTATGGACTTAGTGTGAAATATGCAGACAATGCACATCCATTGGAATGTACAGACTTTACTAATGCATGAAGCACATGATGCAACAATGTATAGACTTGATGCAGCAACAAAGTAACCATGTGCAGACTTTGTGCAGTCCACGAGCAATGTGTAGACTTGCACATATGCATGAACAGCACTGTCCTAAATGATCAAGCATGAATTGATCTAGAGATAAAAATAGATTGATTTATAGTGTGAGACATCATCAAAACCGTAGGGATGCAACAATCTCCCCCCTTTTGATGATGGCAACACTATGAATCAAGCAATATCAAGGCTTAACAAAAAGTTAACAGCAGCTTTAACAATCAAAGAAAATTCAAAGCAAGCGCATGCAGACAAATTAAACACTACTACTGAAACTCTTCTTTCTCCAAAACCACTCCCCCACAACACACTCTCAGCTCCCCCACAACTCACTCTCCCCCACAGCTCATGAACAATTCTCCCCTAAAACTCATGACAACTCATGACCTACTGATATTGCAAAACCTCTCTCCCCCTTTGACATAATCAAAAGGAAATGAAGAATCTATGAAAGTGCTGGAGACATGAGGAAGAAGTATAGTAACATCTTAGTGTAGAAAGACACGAGCAAGTATTAAGAGAATAAGTGAGGTGCTAAACTCAAGTGAAGATTCTTGAACTCCGGTAAACAATAGAGAGCTAGAATGAGAGAAAAGTTTATCAACATACATAGTGTATGATTTAGAACAGGGGTGAACAAGTATGGCATGACATAGTTGAACAAGCAACTATCCCAGAAGGTAACAAGAGACAAAGTCAGAGAAGGTGTTCTCAAGGTATTGAGGACAAGCAATCCATTAAAGTGTATAACGACAAGGGATTTTGAGGTGATTTTCAAGAAGACCAGTGAGTAAGTTGGTAATTCACTCTTTTGACATTAGGGAGACACCTTGATTAGAGACCTGAATCCCCAGTTACTCAGTGTGAGTACCTCATTACTTCCTTTTTTTAAGGAACATCGTTAGTAACTGTGGCTTTTGATATGAGGAAACACCTTGATTAGAGGCCAGAGTCCCCAGTTACTCACCAGCAAGCCAACATTGCTCTGTGATGGTCAGAATATTAATGTCATTTCTTTTCATTTTTTTTGTTAATCATTTGACACCTCATGACATAGGAAAAACTTCATTTCATTGATGAAGCTCCCAGTTTCTCAGTGACCAAATCAAGACCTTTGTTGATTCAGTTTATCCCTTGTGTTGAGAAGATGGAATGATTGAAAACAATACCCGAAGAACTATTTCTTGAAGTGAATCTTGAAGTCTAGATTTCAAGTTGTTTTGGTCAGATATCAAGACATACAGGTTTTGGCCTGAACAGGAATCACTGACAATGTAGGAAGATATACTTTATACAATTAATCCAGATCTCTGATAGACTACCAGAGGAAAGATTCTAGCTGGACTTTAGTATCACAGACTTATAGACTTAAGAGATGAGTGTGATTCTACTGTCTGAGAGAACCGCACTAATTCAGTCATGAGAACCAGCAATGACACACATCTAGCCAGTCTTTTTGAATCTGTCAAAGAACTCCTCCTCTCACAGCTCAACCAGCTCCCCCTTAATCAAGGCATTATTGAAAGCTAACCAACAGACACAAGGAACTCCCCCTCACAATAGGAACAGACTTCACAATTAAGACAACTTGTATAAGCCTAATTCTCTTCTCAGTGTAGTGAATTTTTCATTATCCAGAGGTTTTGTGAAGATGTCAGCAATCTGATTTGCAGTGCCTACATGAATTAGTTCAAAGTTGTTCTTAGAGACCTCATCTCTTATGAAGTGATGCCTTATCTCTATGTGTTTAGTGCGTGAATGCAAAACAGGATTCTTGGCTAGATTAATGGCACTGGTATTATCACAATAGATAGGTGTGCACCCCAGGTCTACTTGGTAGTCCTGAAGCTGGTGTTTAATCCAAATGACTTGTGTACCACAACTCCCTACAGCTACATATTCAGCCTCTACAGTGGAGAGGGCCACAGAATGTTGTTTCTTGGAACCCCAAGACACTAAACACCCACCCAAAAATTCACAGTGACCACTAGTGCTTTTCCTATCTAGTTTACACCCTGCATAATCATCATCTATGTATGCAACTAAATCAAGTGTGTGCGATGCAGGAAACCATAGTCCAAGAGAGTGTGTAGCTGACAAATATCTGAAAATTCTTTTCACTGCAGCTAAATGTAATTCAGTGGGTCTAGACTGATACCTTGCACACATACCTACACTGAACTGTATATCAGGTCTAGAGACTGTCGAGTAAAGAAGAGATCCAATCATACCTTGATAGAGCTTGGCATTTACTTCTTTACCTATCTCATCTGCATCCAGTGAGGTGTTGGTACTCAAAGGTGTTATAATGTGCTTCAGGTTGTTCATACCAAACCTCTTGAACAGTTCCATTGTGTATTTGGTCTGGTTGATGAAGCATCCATCCTCTAACTGTTATACCTGCAAGCCAAGAAAGTACTTTAGTTCACCGACCAAACTCATCTCAAATTCAGCAGACATCATTTTAGAGAATTCATCACATAGTTCATACTTAGTTGATCCAAACACAATGTCATCTACATATACCTGAACTATGATGAGATCTTTATTTGTACCCTTGGTAAATAAGGTTTGATCAACTTTACCTCTTTTGTAGCCCTTGCTGATCAGAAATTCAGTCAATCTTTTATACCATGCTCGAGGAGCTTGCTTTACACCATATAGGGCTTTGTTTAACCTGAAAACTTGGTTAGGTTGAGGAGAGAATTGAAATCAAGTGGGTTGTTCAACAAAAACCTCTTCCTTAATGACTCCATTTAAGAAGGCACTTTTAACATCCATTTGTTGGAGTTTTATATTCTTGGAACATGCAAAAGCTAGCAACATTCTTATTGCTTCCATCCCAGCAACAGGTGCATAGGATTCATCAAAATCAACACCAAATTCCTAACAGTAGCCCTTGGCTACTAGTCTGGCCTTATTCCTAGAAATGATTCCATCTTCATTCATTTTATTTTTGAACACCCACTTAGTTCCTATGATATTAACACTATCTGGTCATAGAACAAGTTCCCAGACATTATTTCTTTCGATCTGACCTAATTTCTCACACATAGCATTGACCCAAGCTTGATCAGCCAAGGCCTCTTCTACTGATTTAGGTTCAATTTGTGAGACCAAAGCAATTAGATCTTGATTATTCACATTCCTAAAATGAGACCTAGTCCGAAGAGGATCTTCAGGATTGCCTATGACATTATCTATCGGATGATCTTTAAGAAATCTAATATTTATTGAAGACTCACCTGTTTCTCTTGGCTCTTCCTGGTTGGGAGGATTTGATGTTCCACTCAGCTGAGTCTTTTCTTCTTCTTGGTCTTCTAGGAATTCCACATCGTGATTGGAATCCCTGTCAAAATTTTCAATGTTAGTAACACCTTTCTTTTCACTAAAAATGATGTATGGAGACTCTTCAACTTTCTGGTCAGTTATGTTAAAGACCCTATATGCCCTAGACACTTCAGAGTATCCTAAAAATATTCCAGGGGAGCTTTTAGCTTCAAACTTATCTAAGTCTTTCTTGTCATTGTTATGAACAAAGCATTTAGCTCCAAAAATTCTGAAATGAACCAAGTTTGGTTTCTTACCTTTTAGTAGCTCATAGGGTGTTTTCTTGTGAATAGGTCTTACCATGGCCCTGTTGATTATATAAGTTGCTGTATTGGCTGTCTCTGCCCATAACTTCCTTGATAATTGACTCTCAATCAGCATGGCTCGGGCCATCTCCACAATAGTTTTATTTCTTCTCTCCACAATTCCATTCTGTTCAGGTGTCCTGGGAGAAGAAAACCTGTGTGTTAGTCCCTCTCTTTCACAAAGATCAGAAAACATGGAGTTTTCAAACTCACCTCCATGGTCAGATTGAATAGAGCAAATCTTGTGTTTTCCTTCTTGTTTGACCTTATTGAAAAACTGATTAAACTTTTGAAAAGCATCACTTTTATTGGCTAAGAAAAAGATCCATGAAAATCTAGAGAAGTCATCAATGATCACATAGCCAAACCTGTTCCCATTAAGACTCTGAGTCATAGTAGGACCAAAGAGGTCCATATGGAGAAGTTCCATTGGTCTAGAGGACAATGGCTCAGATCTTAGCTTGAAAGAATTCCTGGTCTGTTTGCCTAGAGCACAGGCATCACATGATTTTAAAATAGAATTGAACTTAATTCTAGGCATGCCTCTAACTAAATCATGCTTGACCAATTTATTTAAAGTAGAGAAGCTAGCATGGCCTAGACGTCTATGTCATTCAAAAGCATCATTTTTAGAATTAGCAGATAAACAAAGATTAGGTTCAGATTTAGCATTCAAGTCTATCATGTAGACATTATTAGTCATGTTGGCTACAAATTTAACCACATCGGAATTTATTTCAAAAATTTTACATGAGTTATCATCAAACACAACCCTGTGACCTTTGTCACATAATTGACTAATGCTAATCAGGTTGTGTTGAAGACCTTCCACAAGTTGAACATTTTCAATAGAGTTTGTGGAAGACTTACCTACTGTGCCAACTCCAATGATCCTACCTCTGTCGTTTCCTCCAAATTTGACCAGACCCCCTACCTTCATCTCTATCTTGCTGAACTTGGATCGATCTCCTGTCATGTGCCTGGAGCAGCCATTGTCGAGGTACCACTTGTTGTTCTCAACTGCCAGGCAGACCTACACAAACAAAGTCAAGCAAAATGATTTGGAACCCAAGATGAGTTGGGTCCAAAGACATTATTCAAATCTCTAATCAGATGTTTCGGAATCCAGATTTGCTTCAACATGTTTTTCCTTGGCACCTTTACTTCGGGTCTACTGAAATTATAACCAGGGTTATGTCCAGCTGGTTTGGAGAAGTGAGCCTTATTCCAGTCATTAGGCTTCCCATTCCTGGGATATCTCCTGTGAGCTTGTTGATTAACAGATTTTTGAGGATGATAGTTATTTTTCCAGTACATCCTGTTTGGACCCATCTGTTTGTAGTAATTCCAGCTTTTATTCTGATCCACTTGCTTGGTCCATCTACCATTTGTGTTCTGGTGAGTGGGCTTAGTGAAGTTCTTCACAAAATTCATTCCCAATTTAAATGGTCGACCAGCATTGTTTGTTGAACTTTCTTTCGGACATTGAGCTCCTTGACTGCTATTTGAGCTGGATGGTGTGTCCAGCTTCTCTTTTCCCCTCTCTGGGCAGAAGGTGGTGGTTTTAAATTGAAAGGGTCTCTTGTTAGTTGGGTAATAGCCTAGACCCTCCTTGTTGAAGTTAACCCTTGTCCCTAGTATAGCATCCAGACTTGTTTTTCCTTGGACAAATTTTTCCAAAACCTTCTGTTTGTCTTCCAGCTCTTTTTGCAGGGACTCAGAGTTTATTAAGAGTTCAGCGTTCACTTTCTTAACAGCTTCATATTTCTCTGAGGTCACTCTATTTTCTTTCAGGCTTTCTTCAATTTTAATTTTGAGATCATTGAGCTGGGTGAGACTCTCCTGGTTTTCTCCCTTGAGCTTTTCATTTTCTTTTCTTAGGGAAGTCATTTCTTTTAGTTCTTCGTTTAGTTTCTGATTTCCTCACAGACTTGGGTTTGTTCTTCAACATTGGTATTGAATTTCCTCTTCAGAACCCTATGCTCTTTACTAAGTGAATTGAACTTATCTAATAATTCAGCATAGGCATCTTCCCAGTCATCAATAGAAAAATTTTCAAAGACATTTGTTACCTCCTCTTCGCTATTTGCCATTAGGTAAATTCCTTCTTCATCTTCCTCCGAGAAAGTGCTTTCCGGATCTTCTTCCTCATCGCTCCACGTGCAGACCATTGCCTGTGGCTTATTCTTTTTCTGCACCTTTGAGCTCTTCTTCTGAAGGTAGGGACCCTTCTTCTGGATATCTGAGCAGTTCCCTTTCATGTGTCCCTGTTTGTTGCAATGAAAACAAGTCACTCTCTTAGTATTTCTGTTCTTATTATTGCTAGATTCAACGTTCTTACTAAAAGAGTATGGCTTCTTCCTCCTAAATATCTTCCCCTTGGACCTTAAAAATTTATTGAACTGTCGAGTGAGCATTGCCTGCTCCTCCTGATCGAGATCGGAAAAACCATCGGACTCGGGGCTACTGCTACTGCTGCTACTACCCTTGTTGCGGGATGCCTTGAGAGCAATATTCTTTCCCTTCCTGTCACTTCCTTCACCACCTCTTTTAAATTTCATCTCATAGGTCATGAGGGATCCTATGAGTTCAGTAACTGTCATAGTCGTCAGATCCTTCGACTCTTCTATTACGATGGCCTTAGTGTGCCATGCTGGGGTTAGAGACCTAAGTATCTTCCTGACTACATCTGCTTCAGCCATCTCTTTCCCTAGCCCCTTAAGAGTATTCGTGATCAAAGACAACCCAGCATACATTTCAGTGATGTTCTCCTCTAGTTTCATCTTAAACAATTCATACTCAGAGGTGTAGAGATTTACCTTCATGGCTCTCACTTGAGCTGTACCTTCGTAGATTAGTTGTAGCTCATCCCACATTCGCTTGGCCGTCTTATAGGCTGATATGCGGGCGTATTCATCTGGGTGAACAGCACACTGGATGATGTTCAGCGTCGTCTAGTTAAGTGAAGATAGCTTGACATGATCATCTGTCCACGCGTCCTCGTTCGGTGGCAGATCATACGGCCCTGTAGTGATTACCCTCCACAGCTTGTGGCTCTGTGCCCTGATGAACATCTCCATCCTATTTTTCCAGAAGAGATAGTTATTGCCATCAAAGAATGGAGGGCGACTGATGGATTAACCCTCAGGCATGAAACTTTGAGGACCATTAGGATTACCCTGACCGTTAGTCCACATGATGCAAACCTGCTCAGATACCAATTGTTATGCACAGCGAAGAGTGATATAGAAGGGGGGGGATTAATATATCACTCCCTAAAAATAAATTCTCAGCGGTAAATCACAACTTCGATCTTCAACCCCTCAGATACAGCGGAAGGATAGCTAAAGCATTCAATAACCAAGACAAAATAAGTAAGAGCAATCGAGAGAGCTGTTCACAGTCAAACAAAATGCCAAACAGATGGAGAGCACAGATGATAACATGCAAACCACAGAAGAGACAAGAATTTTTAAGGTGGTTCGATTGTAGTCCACAATCTACATCCACCCCTCACTCCAAACCAGAGTGAGACTTCCACTAGCCACGGCTAGAAACAGCAGACTCAGTCTGCGAACAAATGCTGCCAAACAGCTTGACCAACCAAGGGAAACAAATCCCTCAACCCAAACTCTGCAACCCACAGAGCTTGACACCTGGACCTGCTACCCGCAAGACCAGAATCGGAGACGAATCTCCCTTCCTCCAAACCGGAGGGAACCTGCTAGTGACAGCCCGTCACTAGCAAACCAGAGATCACAGATCTCTCTTCCTCTGCAGCCCAGAGGGAAACCGGAGAATCTCTCCCTTCCTCCGAACACTATAGGGTAACAAGATGGAATCAGAAGGATGAAATGAAAAATAGAAAAACAAAACAAGACAATCGATGAAGATAATCATTTCTGAAAAACCAACAACAATGTAGCTTCCGAAGAAGCAGATCAGACACTTCTCTCTCTCACAGACTTTTCTCTCAGAACAATTCTCTCAAATCATTTCTCTCTGTCTTCCCTCGGGAACGTGGAGGCTCTCTCTTTTCTTCTTCTGCTCAGGCACTAATTCTTCTCAGCTTTTCCTCCAGTTCACCTCTTTCGATCGTAGAGGACATCCTTTTATCTTGCTTCCGACCTAAATTCCATGACTTCACGCGTGTGGCGTGAGTGGGGCTCGTGCCCTCCTTTTCCAGAGAAGCCTCGGATCACGTGCCAGGTAGCAACCTCGGATCACATGCCCAATCATCAGCCTGAATCATCTGCAGGAACAGAAGAAAGGGATGCAACCAGTTAGTTCAGGTTTTGAACTAGGCGTGTATAAACTTTAGATGCAACATATAGGCAAGTATGTACACTGTGAGAATGTGTAGACTTTGAAAGCCTTCATGCGACCTCAATGTACAGACTTGCGGGGGTTAGATGTATGAACGAGTCATAGCAAATGTGTTGGGTTCGGTGCAGTAGATTCAGAGGGGGGTGAATGAATCTCCCCTTAAAAATTTTTTCCCAATTAAAAATTCTTCCTGAAACAAACAGAAGTCCAATAAGCAATTGCGGAATTCAGATTCACTAACTCAAGTGATATGCTTATAGATGAACTGACTAGTGACTTAGGAACAATGTCAAAGGACTCTCAAAGCTACAATCAAACACACAGTGTGCAATCAAACCATATCGTCCCTAAGCATTCATCGAGCGCCAATCAGATAAGAAAATTCAAACCACAGTGCACAAAGGATTTTTAGGTTGTTCGGTCCTCCAGATCTACATCCACCCCACACTCAAACCCGAGTGTGGATTCCGCTGACTCACAGCTTGAATAGCTGGGCATCACAGCTTGCCATACAACCGCTGGGCAACACAGCTTGCCATCCTGACAGATATCTTGAAGAAAGGTTTAAAAGGAAAGCAAAAACAAGAAACTACAGCAACGAAAAATTGTAAACAATGAAGCACGAATGTGGCTCACAGGGAGCTGAATGGATTGGATTTGATCCAACTTTCAGTGGAGACAAATTGTCTAATGAAGTCTTCTCACTTCTCAACTCACGAGCTCTCTTCCTCTTTCTTTTTCTTCTTCTTCTCTGCTCTCGATGTCTCACTCTCTTTTTTTTTCTCTTCCTCTTCTTCTCTGTCTTTCTCTTCACACTCTTTCTTCTTCTTCTCTTTTCTTTCTTACTGGATCGTGCAGGCTCTCCTCTGCTTCAGTCGATCAGTCTTCTTCTGTGGAAGAAGGCTTCCTTTTATAATCAGTTCCAGCAGGAGCAGCACTGGGCGAGTGCCTTCCATATTTCCCACCCAGATGTTTTTGGCCACGTGTCATCTTCCTCTCAGCCCTTCCAGCCTCGGATCACGTGCCTTTCATTAAGCTCTACAAATAGTCCCTGTCAGACAGTCGAATAGGATTATCAGTTTAAGACTGAAACCTTGTACAGACTTTATAGTGTGTAATGTACAGACGTTGTATAGACTTGATGCAGTGCATGCAGCTCACCGATGCAGTGTGTAGACTTTGCAATGTATGGACTTTGCAATGCGAAGACAAAGCATGTACAGACTTGGAAATGCTTGAAGCACAGAATGCAATGGCTAAGGTTATGAGTGTATAGACTCTGCATGCGTGCTACATCAATGTACAGACTTGCTGACAATGAGTGTGCAGACTCTGCTTTGAGCAATGCACAATGTATAGACTTAGTCATGCGTGCAGCAAAGATAATGTACAGACTATGCCATGCTCACAGTTAATGCATGTACAGACTTGTATGAGGAACATGCGGTACAGACTTAGACGAATGACCCACAAGCTGCAATGTGTAGACTTGAAGAGCATTCAGCAGCCAATGTATAAACTTGCAGACTTGTGCAGACTAGCCAGTGTATAGACTTAGTGAGCATGCAACACACAATGTGCAGACTTTGTGTAATGCATGAAGAAGCAATGTATAGACTTAGACAGACTTCGCTAGCGTGGAATGTGCAGACTTCATGCAATGCAATGTACAGACTTTAGAGATAATGCATGAACAACCGATGCAATGTACAGACTTGAGAAAGGAATGTGCAGACTTGAAACATGAAGCAAGGCAATGAGAAATGTATAGACTTTCACGATGTATAGACTTGCCAAAGACAACTGGACGATGTACAGACTTGAGCAAAGCAAGGTCTGTACAGACTTGAGAGTTCACAATGTATAGACTTTGGCAAAGCAAGGGCTGTACAGACTTCAACTCAGCTGCAATGTATAGACTCTAAGTGAGACAGAAGAATGTATAGACTTGCTAACATGGATGAACAAGTGTCGATGTATAGACTTGGCTAAAGCAGCGATGTATAGACTTCGCATATGCATGAGACGCTAAGTGTATAGACTTTGAAGCTCAAGTGAGACGGTGGATGTACATACTTCAACTCTCAACTGAGATGGTGGATGTACAGACTTCTAATGTCAACTGAGACGGTGGATGTACAGACTTCAGATCTCAACTGCGACAGTGGATGTATAGACTTCTAAATGCTGACGGACAATGTATGGACTTGGCATAAGATGCTGCATGAGACGCTGGATGTTGTACAGACTTGGAGACAATGCATGCTGCAGTGTATAAACTTAGCATTAAGCAAGGCAATGTATGGACTTCAAGTCATGAGACGCAAGTTGAGACGATGAATGATGTACAGACTTCAAGTCCACTTTAGATGCTGAGTGAGACGGATGATGTACAGATTTCAAGTCTACTTGAGACGCTGAGTGAGACGGACCTCACCACCTGTACAGACTTGAATGCGTGCTTGCAACATGAAGTATAGACATTGCATGTGCGAGCAATACAGTGTGTAAACTTGTGTGTGTGTGTGCAATGTGTAGACCTGTGTGTGCTGTGCAGCCGATGTGCATACTTGCTATGAAGGGATGTGTAGACTTATGCATTGACGCTAAGTGAGACAGTGCAATGTATAAACTTCTTAACAGACGCATGCAGCAACTGTTATTGCACTGATGCAGTGTATGCTAAACACAAAGATATTGCACTGATGCAGTGTATGCTAAACACAAAGACTATAGCAATGAATAGATCAGAAAAAGCACACTCATGCCTTCTCCACAGAACAGATCAGTCATTTGCATTCATGTTGCTATCATTCAATGTGATGTTCTTAGCAAAATAATATGGTGACTCATTCATGTTGCTATCATTAAAACACCACATTATCAACAAAGCACAATGGGCACAATAATCTCCCCCTTTTTGATGATGGCAACATAATGAGTCACACTGACTCGTCATCTCCCCCTTTGACATAAGCAAAAAGGAGATGGTTTGAGAGACAAAATTCAGCACACAAATACAGAGAATGAAACATATTTCACTGAAATCGAGTTCCCCCTTATGACAAGAAAATATTTCTCTCCCTATCAATATGCATGATTGACTACTCTCCCCTTAAATGCAGATAATCCATAACTCCCCCTGAAGCACAGGAATGGACTCTGGTTATCCAATAAATCAATCTGAAATCTGCCATTACAAACAATCTGAACTCTGGTTGTGGCACCTCACATATGCATGAACAGAATGAAACAGGTGGAAAATCCACAGAACCAGAACTTGTTGCAAAACAAGATGGAAGATTCCAACAATGTGGAGAGTAAAGTGATTGATGATAGAAAGGTAAGAGTAGACAACAATCGTCACAAGACATCTCAATGAATAATCAATAGCAAGATTTATGTTGATCAGGCTGTCTGGAAAGAATCTGATCATGAGGGATTTTAATGCTTGCACCACTACAATAAGTCTTAAGAAGAATAGACTCTTCTATCATAAAGGGTTATGAAGTGGCAACTTAACCAATCTGATTTAATTATGATGTATACCAAATTTGTCAAATTAAACTCAATACTCATATCTGAATCTAAGTTTTAATAAAGGTGAACCAAATAGACAGATAACACTCAAAATCAATCATCTTTATCTTACACACATGATCTCAATGACTCTTTTAAGAGGTACACAGATTAGTATTAATGTTAAACACTATTTACAAGAATATGAGTTGACAGAATTTTCAATTTATTTTCATTTGAAGCACATTATATTTTTCCTGAGTAATTTAGGTTGATCAATACCTTTTTACATGAGGCACAACACGTCTCAGGTGAAGTGACCCAGTTACTCAGTGTGATAACTGTCATTGCCTCTCAACTTCGAGAACAGAGTTAGCAATATAAGTGTCTTTTTATATGAGGAGACACCTTGATTAGAGGCCAGACTCCCCAGTTACTCAACACAGGCATGCCATTGCTCTGTCAGGTTTTTCAATAATTTTTTACCAGAGATAACTATGGCACCTCATGACATAAGTTACTTTATTTCATTGATAAAGAACCCAGTTTCTCGGTGACCAAGTCATTGCTCTGAATTCACAATTTTTCATTTAGTCAACATTTCTCAAGTTAATGTTTAACCACAGTACTCACTCTATGTATCTCTACCAAAGTAGCCTTGATTTCAAATTTTCAGATATCTGATGAGTGAGTCTAAGGTTTTTATGACACAGATGGTTAAGATTTATTAAAGCTTATCATTTAGATATTTTCAATTCATTTAATTACAAATCTGAGAATACATTAATCTTATATCAGTCTGATTTAGTGGTAATTATTAAACCTATATGATAGGAATTTCTACAAAGATCTCAGACTGAATTGCATGACATGCAGCTTAAGATCCTCAGACCGAATATAGACACAGCTGATCAACAATCAACAGTAGAACCAAATCAGTCACACCAACTAAGAGATATATGAAGGATGAGTATAAGCTGGTGGAAGAGTCAATCACCAATAGAGAATAGCATTAGAAGAGAGTTTATCAACAGACAGTAGCTGAGTCTGGAATTCAGACAGATCGGCTATTTTGGTGAAGACAGCAGAGAATTCAATTGAACCAAACTGAGAGCATTAGAAGATCCAATAAACTAGACAGGAGGATTTCAGGTGAAAGTGAATGAGATAATCAGAAAACTTCCTCTGTCTAGATTCATCATGACAATAGTAAGGCATGAGCAGCAGAATGGTTAATCAAAACAAGTTGAGCTCCCCCTGACTAAGTGCATGATGTGAATGATAAGACATAAGCAGCAATATGATTGACAAAAAAAAATAATTGGACTCCCCCTGACTATATGCATGAAATGTATTGAAAGCACATCACATGATATCAAATTTTACATTTAGATATGAGTCATGCAAATTAGACAGAAGAGAATTACCATAAGCATGATTGTGCAATTCACATTTCAGAAAGTTTCAATTTAACATCAACAAATCAACATGATATGCAATCATTTCAAGTTCACAATTTCATATGATGAAATTTAAGATGAGTATTCAGAACAAACCTGAGCAGCAGAACCCTGGGGTCTTCATGTTGAGTGCCTTGGTATATTTACCCCTCTTTTTCATTCCAAGACACACCTGTAGCATGTTAATCAACTTGATCCTACAGGGACCCAAACAGCCTTGGGTCCCGAGTTAATTCTAACAGGTGTTCTGAACAGTCTCTTAGCAACATTATCATCATAGTTCATCAGATGAAAGTTAGTCATGGAGTGACTAAATTTACCACAATATCTACATGAAACAGTAGATTTTCTGGTCCTATGGTGCATATCAACAACAGCATGAGACCTATGAAACTGAGCATTAAATGTTCTGTTGTTTACATGAATATTTTGTTTCTTATTACCAGATGACCAACATTCAGCATACTTGTGACCTGACTTGCCATAGTTATAACATGAAAAATTCACAGGTCTTTTGGCACAGAATTTAAAAAATTTGTCATTCACATGGCTTCCTTGGGCATGCCAACAGTCCTTGACTGTATGGCCATACTTCCCACACTTATAGCACCTTAGGTACTTACCTCTTGAGTCATTGTTTCCCCAATGATTTCCTGACCAGCACTCATTTGCCTTATGCCCAGGCTTGTTGCAAGTGAAACAAATAATATGTTGGCCTGAAGTAGATCTTTATCTATATGGGTCATGAGCATGTGTGAAAAATCTAGAGTTCACATTGTTGTCTTCTTTCATTATAAAACATGCATTCATTAGATGACCACGCCTACCACAGTAATAACAAGATGCATCAGATTTCTTAGTGGCATGGTTTCTATCAGATAAATTCCTAGAATTCATTGCTTCACCAGCATACTCATCTTCAATCAACAGTCTGCAATCATCCATTACATGCCCTATCTTGCCACAATAATGACATGACACTTGAGATTTCCTGGCAACATGATTACTAACAGACTGACTAGATACATGTGAATGAGTACATGAGGCATGAGCATTGTGCATTGACCCATCAATTTCAACTGAGTTGGCAGATCTTATGGTGTAACCAGAAATATTCTTTACCTTCTTTGTTTGACCCTTCCTTTTCAATTTCTGATTATTCTCAACAATTTTGGTTTGCTTTTCATTCTTCTGGGCTTTGAACTGAAAAACAGATGTTGAAGGTGATTTCTGATTTTTATTTTATTTTGGGGATTGATTTGAGGTACCAGCTACATCAGAGCTTTGCACAAAAGTGGTGTATAGCTGGTTTTTAGTGATTTCCTTAACATCAGAACTGCAACTTATCCCCTCTCTTGAATTGTCATTTTTATCTTTCATGACAGCTTTCATTTTTCCTTCATTTTTAGCAGACTTGGATGTTAATTGTTCTAGATCCTGAATCTTATTCTCTAACCGAGCTATATGAAGCTCATAGCTGGCTATCTCCTGTTCACTACAATTGACACATTCACTTAGAACTTTGTTTGCAGTTTTGTACTTCTCAATTTCTTATTCCAAGTTGCTCAAGATTTTTGATTCTTCATCACAGACAATTTTTCCTCTCTTTAACATGAGATGTTCCTCGGACATACTAGTGTTTAACCATTTCAATTTTTCAACTTCAGCTTTCAGTTCAGTGTTTTCTTCCTCAAAATTTTTAGCCTGAATTTCATTACCAGCACATCTCTCTCTTCCAGACATCAGTTCCAGTTTTTCAATTAGTTCCTCTTCTCTTTCTTCCACTTTAATTTTCTCAGCAAGCAAATTTCTGTGATCCTCTTTAAACACATCAATTTGTTTCTTCATCCATTCATTTTCATTATAGAGATCTTCATTACGTTCTCTTAGAGCTGAGCACATATTACAGTTTGATTTTAGAGAAGAGATATGCATTGTTTCCTTGATGATTTTATTCAGACTAGCCTTGAGATCTTCATTTTCTTTTTGAACTTCAGCATGTTCAAGCTTTAGTTTTTCCATTACAGAATTAATTTCAGTCAGCTCTTGCACGCTTTTAGATGCTCATTTTTCTTCTCATTTAGATGATTATCAAGTTCTGATATCTTGTCCAAGCATGTTTGGCTTTCAATTTTTAGAGAACCATTTTGCTCCTTAAAGTTATGAACATCTAGCATACATGTATCATAAGATTGTTTCAAATTTGGATAGTTTTCACAGGGAGCTTTCAAATTTATCTGATCACATTTCTTTTTCAATCTTTTATTCTCAGATTTTAATTTTTCACATCTATCATTAAGTTCCTCATTTATATTCCATAGATCATCAATCGAAAGTTCTTCGGATCCAAAGCTTACCTGAGATGATGATTCTTCATCATCATTTCTCTGATCAGCTATCAAGCATTTGCTGTGATTCCTGATAAGCTTTAGTTCTTCCAAAATTTCTTTGGCAGACTTGCAAGAAGAAATACATTCGATTAGAGCTCTGTCAATTGATTTTTTCATTAAAACTAATGCTCTAGTGTTGACATTGTCTTTCAATGTATCCTTCTCAGTCCATCTAGATTTATCTTTTGATAATTTGTGTGGACCATGAGTTATTACCTTCCAAAGATTAGGATCAGTTGATTTTACATACTGATGAAAATTTTCTAACCAAGAATCAAAATTATTACCTCTGAATATCGGAGGATTAGCCATCGAGATATGATGAATGCACTGAAATCAGATGAACAACTCAAGACACACAACCGATGAAACAAAACACAGAACACAAGAAGCACACTCAGAAATGCACCAAAGACTAGCAAGATCCTCTGCAGATTGTTAGATCTGTTAAGTCAGAGACCTGCTCTGATACCAAGTGTTGGGTTCGGTGCAGTAGACTCAGAGGGGGGCGAATGAATCTCCCCTTAAAAATTTTGCCCAATTAAAAATTCTTCCTGATACTAACAGAAGTCCAATAAGCAATTGCGGAATTCAAATTCACTAACTCAAGTGATATGCTTATAGATGAACTGACTAGTGACTTAGGAACAATGTCAAAGGACTCTCAAAGCTACAATCAAACACACAGTGTGCAATCAAACCATATCGTCCCTAAACATTCATCTAGCGCCAATCAGATAAGAAAATTCAAACCACAGTGCACAAAGGATTTTTAGGTGGTTCGGTCCTCCAGACCTACATCCACCCCACACTCAAACACGAGTGTGGATTCCGCTGACTCACAGCTTGAACAGCTAGGCATCACAGCTTGCCATACAACCGCTGGGCAACACAGCTTGCCATCCGCTGGGCAACACAGCTTGCCATCTGCTAGGGACTACAGCTTAACCCGTCCGAGGTATCCACCTCGCCGCTGTGCATCACAGCTTGCACTGCTGACAGACAGCTTGAAGAAAGGTTTAAAAGGAAAGCAAAAACAAGAAACCACAGCAACGAAAAATAGTAAATAATGAAGCACGAATGTGGCTCACAAGGAGCTGACTAGATTGGATTTGATCCAACTTCCAGTGGAGACAAATTGTCTGATGAAGTCTTCTCTCTTTACAACTCACGAGCTCTCTTCCTCTTTCTTTTTCTTCTTCTTCTCTGCTCTCGATCTCTCACTCTCTTTTTTTTTCTCTTCTTCTTCTTCTCTATCTTTCTCTTCACACTCTTTCTTCTTCTTCTCTTTTCTTTCTTACTGGATCGTGCAGGCTCTCCTCTACTTCAGTCGATCAGTCTTCTTCTGTGGAAGAAGGCTTCCTTTTATAATCAGTTCCAGCAGGAGCAACACTGGGCGCGTGTCTTCCACATTTCCCGTCCAGATGTTTTTGGCCACGTGTCATCTTCCTGTCAGCCCTTCTAGCCTCGGATCACGTGCCTTTCATTAAGCTCTGCAAAGAGTCCCTATCAGACAGTCGAATAGGATTATCAGTTTAAGACTGAAACCTTGTACATACTTTATAGTGTGTAATGTACAGAAGTTGTATAGACTTGATGCAGTGCATGCAGCTCACCGATGCAGTGTGTAGACTTTGCAATGTATGGACTTTACAATGCGAAGACAAAGCATGTACAGACTTGGAAATGCTTGAAGCACAGAATGCAATGGCTAAGGTTATGAGTGTATAGACTCTGCATGCGTGCTACATCAATGCACAGACTTGCTGACAATGAGTGTGCAGACTCTACTTTAAGCAATGCACAATGTATAGACTTAGTCATGCATGCAGCAAAGACAATGTACAGACTATGCCATGCTCACAGTTAATGCATGTACAGACTTGTATGAGGAACAAGCTGTACAGACTTAAACGAATGACCCACAAGCTGCAATGTGTAGACTTGAAGAGCATTCAACAGCCAATGTATAGACTTGCAGACTTGTGCAGACTAGCCAGCGTATAGACTTGGTGAGCATGCAGCACACAATGTGCAGACTTCGTGCAATGCATGAAGAAGCAATGTATAGACTTAGACAGACTTCGCTAGCGTGGAATATGCAGACTTCATGCAATGCAATGTACAGACTTTAGAGATAATGCATGAACAACCGATGCAATGTACAGACTTGAGAAAGGAATGTGCAGAATTGAAGCATGAAGCAAGGCAATGAGGAATGTATAGACTTTCACGATGTATAGACTTGCCAAAGACAACTGGACGATGTACAAACTTGAGCAAAGCAAGGTCTGTACAGACTTGAGAGTTCACAATGTATAGACTTTGGCAAAGCAAGGGCTGTACAGACTTCAACTCAGCTGCAATGTATAGACTCTAAGTGAGACAGAAGAATGTATAGACTTGCTAACATGCATGAACAAGTGTTGATGTATAGACTTGGCTAAAGCAACAATGTATAGACTTCGCATATGCATGAGACGCTAAGTGTATAGACTTTGAAGCTCAAGTGAGATGGTGGATGTACATACTTCAACTCTCAACTGAGACGGTGGATGTACAGACTTCTAATGTCAACTGAGACGGTGGATGTAGAGACTTCAGATCTCAACTGAGACGGTGGATGTATAGACTTCTAAATGCTGACGGACAATGTATGGACTTGGCATAAGACGCTGCATGAGACGTTGGACGCTGTACAGACTTGGAGACAATGCATGCTGTAGTGTATAGACTTAGCATTAAGCAAGGCAATGTATGGACTTCAAGTCATGAGACGCAAGTTGAGACGATGAATGCTTCATAGACTTCAAGTCCACTTTAGATGCTGAGTGAGACGGACGATGTACAGACTTCAAGTCTACTTGAGACGCTAAGTGAGATGGACCTCACCAGCTGTACAGACTTGAATGCGTGCTTGCAACACGAAGTATAGACATTGCCTGTGCGAGCAATATAGTGTGTAGACTTGTGTGTGTGTGTGCAATGTGTGGACATGTGTGTGCTGTGCAGCTGATGTGCATACTTGCTATGGAGGGATGTGTAGACTTATGCATTGACGCTAAGTGAGACAGTGCAATGTATAGACTTCTTAACAGACGCATGCAACAACTGTTATTGCATTGATGCAGTGTATGCTAAACACAAAGATATTGCATTGATGCAGTGTATGCTAAACACAAAGACTATTGCAATGAATAGATCAAACAAAGCACACTCATGCATTCTCCACAGAACAGATCAGTCATATGCATTCATGTTGCTATCATTCAATGTGATGTTCTTAGCAAAACAATATGGTGACTCATTCATGTTGCTATCATTAAAACACCACATTATCAACAAAGCACAATGGGCACAACAAAATGTATAGACTTAACCGATGCGAGCATAGGCTGTACACACTTGATTACGTGCGTGAGAAAGCAGTGTACAGACTTGATGAGAACGATGCATGAACAAGCCATAGCAAGTGTATAGACTTAACCGATGTGAACACAGGCTGTACACACTTGATTACGTGCATGAGACAGCAGTGTACAGACTTGCTGTGAAGAGCAATGCTCAAATGTAGTGTATGGACTTAGAGTGCATGAGACAGTAGTGAAGAGTTGTGAGATGATGCATACGATGTACAGACTTTATGATATGCCTTGGACAGACGCACGATGTACAGACTTTGTGATATGCCTTGGACAGACTCACGATGTACAGACTTTGTAAGACGATGCATGCACAAGACACTAAGTGAGACTGACCGATGTACAGACTTTGCCAATGTGCAGACTTTACCGATGTACAGACTTCACGCGATGTATAGACTTAGTGTTGTGAACGTAGCTAAAGATAATGAGTGTATAGACTTGATGAATGTCTTGCTAGCGTGCGGGTGTATGGACTTGTGTTATGCAGCCAAACTATGTACATACTTGATGTGACACTAAGTGAGACAGAGCTGGCTGTACATACTTTGAGAGACGATGCACTGTAGGCTAACGCTATATAGACTTTGAGAGAGATGATGCATGAGGCGATGCATGCACAAGGTTGTATAGACTTGGTTATACAATGTATAGACTTGGCCAACTATCAACTGATGGATGTGTAGACTTTATGAATGCAAATGCCAAGACCATGTACAGACTTGAAGTGGCATGCAGCAGACGATGAACAGCCAAGCCTCATGAATGTATAGACTTTGCGGGCGCCAGGCCGAGGTACAGACTTGGCGAGCGCCAGGCCGATGTACAGACTTGGCGAGTGCCAGGTCGATGTACAGACTTAGTGCAAACGGGATGTGCACACTTTATAGCATGCAATGTATAGACTTCGAAGCGTGAGACGCTAAATGAGACGATCGGATGTACAGACTTCAATGTAAAGACTTGTGCAGTGATGTATGGACTTAGTGTGAAATATGCAGACGATGCACAGCCATTGGAATGTACAGACTTTACTAATGCATGAAGCACATGATGCAACAATGTATAGACTTGATGCAGCGACAAAGTAACCATGTGCAGACTTTGTGCAGTCCACGAGCAATGTGTAGACTTGCACATATGCATGAACAGCACTGTCCTAAATGATCAAGCATGAATTGATCTAGAGATAAAAATAGATTGATTTATAGTGTGAGACATCATCAAAACCGTAGGGATGCAACACCCATCCCACCTCCCATTGATCCACCTCACTCCTAGGGCCCATGTGGGGTCAGTCAACCTTCCAATGGTGGGCTTCTAGAATAGTGGGCCAAGTGGGGGACAAGTGGCTTAAATTGTCAAGGTTGGCCACCAACCTTGTCCACCTCGTCAAGGGGGCGCCCCCCTCTCACTATCACCCATTTTAATTTTTGTAAAATGTGTGTAGAACTAATTAGTTCTACTCCTTTTTTTATTCCCCCAAATCCTAGATCTAGGGGTAGTTTGAGTCTTTTGGCATTTCATATAAAACTCTTGTATTTCCATTTGATTAGAATTAATGAATACAATTATTGAGAAATCTCTTGGAGCAGCAAGGGCCGCCCCCTCCTCTCTCTCCTCTCTCCTCTGTTGGCAGCTCAGAAGGTTGTGTTCTTGAGGTGTGAAGCCTCCCTATCAGTTCTAGTGATCGCCTCCGCCGCCACGTGCCGCCATCGCACCACCACGGTTGCCGCCGGTGTTCTATCCATCCAAGACAGAGGTGCCTTCCACGAATTTATGCTCTCCATCCCGACGTCTTCTTGAGCTGGGATTTTTAGGGGGTGTTCCAGAGGTTCCCACCACCTCTCAAAAAAATCGGTTTGGCCTCCCGAGCTCGTTTGATAATTTTCCATTTTCGTTCTTCATCTCTTTCCAGATCTGTCTATTTTTAGCTTTGATTTCCACCCGCCCTGACTTTCCAATCTTCGGACCACTTCTTCATTTTCCCAGGAGCTCCCAAATTAACTGGGAGTTCTGTCCACCTTCCTCTCCATCTCCAATGTTTCATGGAATTTCTAAAGGCCTCCACCTATTTTCTAAAAATCATCTTTAGATCCATCTACAGTTCTGTTAGCCAGTGTCCAGATCCGACCACTAGTCACTGTAAAATTCATATCAAATCGAGGCCTCCACCAATCCCTTCACAAGACCTATTACCGTTTTCCTCTCTCTCCCCTCCATAACTTTTATGAAGAAGTCGACATCTGAATCGGAGGTTTGGTTTACGGTCAAAGGTAGTTGTCAGGAAACTGCTCTACTGTTCTGAGAGTTTGGGTATTGTGCAACAGAAACTTAAACAATAGTTTAAGGCCAGATCCGTGCAGATCCAGCTCATCTCTCTGGGTCTAGATTGAAGGACTTCGAGAGAGCTTTCTAGCGGTACCTTCTTTGCTTCGATCGGACATCAGGATTGGTCGCAGCGTCCGATCTCGCCGGAGCGCGCGCTGAAAAATAGAAGCTTCAGTCCGTGGACAACAATTCCACAACTTGGCGATCGGAGCCGATCGGCCTCCGACCGGTACTTCCGGCCGACCACCGTCCAGGGAAGCACGCCACCAGGGGTCCCTATCACAGCGGGCCCCACCCCACCAGGGCCGGAGGTTGGAGCGGTCCGTGGGCCCCACGGACCCGTAGATCGCGCCGTCCGGATAGCACCACAAACGCGTGTTCGGCACCGCTGGGTGACATCAAGATGCTGCCCGTCAACCCAATTGTCGTGATTGTCGGGCCCCACATGTGACCTTTTACCTCCCTACGAGGAGTGGGTCAAATTATTGTACTGCTGTAATAATTGTTAACCGGGGGTCCGTGATTGGCCGGGGTTGTCTTCCCCACGCCGGGTGCGTGGAGGTAAAGGTCGTAACTTCTTGGCATTTACTTGCTAGTTTAGTATATGATCTTAGGCCGCTGTCGAGCGCTATAGGAACTAGCCCGTGAGTCCATGTCACCGCTGTGAGTGTGAGACTGACCCGTCCCGTGGCTCGATCCGAGTCCGGAAGTGAGTCGACTACCCTTGAACTCTGTCGGTTCCTCAACCGTGCACGATCCGCGTTTCCCTCGCTTGGGACGAAGAGTGAGCTTGCATTTCTGTTAGCGACGTATAGCCCATAGGAACTCACAGTGTTGGGCCGAAGTCTCTCCAATTTATGTGTTGCTGGTCGCATCTCCATCTAGAGTCCTAGGTCCGCATCATATAGAGTCGGTCTCCCGTGTCCGTCCCGCATCAGTTTGGTATCAGAGCCAGTCGAGTCTAGGGTAGTCGTTGCATAAGTCTTGCATAGTCTAAGTCAAGTCTAGGATCATCATTATTTTCAAAACAAAAAAAGTGTTTTAAAATTACATTTCATCCCGATAATCTGGTATCTTAAAAGGTGTTGTCCGAACGTTAGGCTATGCCTATCGGGAAGGCCGCACACTTGCGGGAGTGATCTTCGGATCGATTAACTCCGCCGCGTACCGGATATTGGTTTAGGTCTAGGTACATTAGTCGGTGTTTTGCATCAGTTTGTGTCTCCTAGTTCGTGTGTCTTTGCATTGTTGCATCCCTATGGTTTTGATGATGTCTCACATTATAAATCAATCTTCTATCTCTAGATTTATGATGTTTCATCATGTGAGTGAGTACAGTTCATATGGTTGTCAGATAAGCATGCTATCTTGATTCTGTCTACACTCTGCTTAGTTAGAATGAACAGGAGTGGGCCGACCCACCCTTGCTGATGCGTCGACCCATCAGAACATTGAGTGTCTGGGTACCAAAGTCTATACACCAGCTTGATTGATTAAGTCTGTACATTGGCATATCATCTTCAACTCTATACATCGGGCAACTTCTAACTGAAGTCTATACATTGGTCTTAATATTCTAAGTCTGTACATCGTCTCCGCATCACATGTCTATACACTGCCATTCATGAGCTTATGCATTAAGTCTATACACTGCCTTCACATTCAGAGTCTGTACATCGGTCCTACAGCCGATCGTCTCATTCATGACTTAGGCAAAGTCTGTACAGAGTCCAACGTCTCAGTTAGCGTCTCATGCATTTGAGCAAAGTCTGAACATTGTCCGTCTTCCTTAGCGTCTTGATATTTGAAGTCTATACATCACCGTTGGGCATCAAGTCAATACACTATTCACCGTCTTATTAAGAGTCTTACACTATCAAGTCTGTACATTGCGAACAGTGCATCTCTTCCTCAAAGTCTGAACACTGGCCTCTTGCTTCAAGTCTATACATTGGGTTGTCTGACCATAACTCTATACATTCGGTTGTTATAACTTGAGTCTATACAGTGCTCACAGCACACTCGTTACAAGTCTGTACACTGGTTAGGCTTCGTGAAGTCTATACAGTGGCTGAAGCTTTGTAAAGTCTACACATTGGTAAGGCTAGTTCATGCATTGTTCATCATCTGTCTTGTTCACTGCGTCGACGCTGACACTGGATGCGTTGACGCATTGGCCAGTTGCCAAGGGCGTGAGCATCTCGCTTGAGGAGCTGAGGCGACGCTGCACGATGGAAGCGTTGACGCCTTGGGCTGATGTCCAAAGGTCTTTTGATCAACATCAAGTCTGTACAGCATGAAGTCTGTACATTGGTTTTGTCTTGAACAAAAGGCCTAAGTCTATACACTCGATTATTAAACCTTCAACTATGTACATTGGTTGAGTCTATACACTGAAGACGCTGAAGACCTCCAAGTGTATACACTCTCACATGATACACACTTGGTTAACTATTGTTTCAAGTCTATACACTCTCTCACGTTGTACACACTTACTCAGTTGCTGTTTCTGAAGTATATACACTTGTGTTAATAGCCTGAACTAACTAAGTATATACATTCCTTCTGTCTCTGTCTGCAGGCGATTCAGGCTGATGATTGGGCACGTGAATCGAGGTTGGCACCTGGCACGCGATCCAAGAAACCAGGAACATGACACGTGGATGGCAACCTAGTCAGGATGCTGCCATGTGGTCGAAATTCAAATGATCTGGCAAAAAGTTCATGGGCGGGAACCTGGCAGCCACACGCCCAATATCTGCTATAAATATGGAGCTTCGTCCTTCAGTAGAAGAGTGATCGTGAAAAGAAAAAGCAGAAGGCATTTGTGTGAGGCTGCACGATCCAGAAAGGAGAAAGAGCAGAGAGTTCCATAGTGTCCAGATCCGAGAGAAGTATGTTCGAGAGAGAGAGAGCAGTGTCTGTGGTTTGATGAATTGCTTCCTTTGAAGCTACATTTGTATTGGTTTTCAGAACCGACTGCTTCTTCGTTGGTCTTTGTTTCTACTTTGTTTTCCTTTTATTTTGTTCATTCTTCTGATTCGAATTGGTTCCCCTCCGGTGTGTGGAGGAAGGGAGTGTTACTTCGGTTTCCCTCTGGCTTGCAGAGGAAGAGAGATCGGTGATCTCTGGTGTTGCTAGTGACAGGATGTCATTAGCAGGTTCCCTCCGGTGTGTGGAGGAAGGGAGAGGTGTCTCCGGTTCTGTTCTAGCTGGTAGCTAGAACAGGTTTCAAGTTCTGTGGGTAGCAGAGCTTGGTTGAGGGATTTGTTTCCCTTGGTTGTTCAAGCTGTGTGGCAGCATGTTGTTCGCAGACTGAGTCTGCAGTGTTCTAGCATTGTCTAGTGGAATCCTCACTCTAGTTGGAGTGAGAGGTGGATGTAGATTGTGGACTACAATCGAACCACCTAAAAACCGAGTGCCTCTTCTGTGGTTTGTTGTTATTATCTGCGCTTTCCATCTGCTTGTCTCTTTGCTTCCATGTGATCAGTTCTTCATTCTCATTTACTTATACTGTCTTGTTTGGTGACTGCATTTGCATTTCTCTGTGTGCGGGTTCAGGAGGGGCGTAAGCAGTAGAATTAATTTTCCCCCCTAACTTTTTACAAATTGGGAGTGATCTATTCATCCCCCCCCTTCTATATCACTCTTGCTGCGCTAACACTTGGTATCAGAGCAGGTTTACGCCATGTGGACGAACGGTCAAGGAAATGCTAGTGGTTTATTTTGATGGTAGTAACTATCTGTTTTGGAAGAACAGGATGGAAGTGTTTATCAGGGCTCAGAGCCATAAACTGTGGAGAGTAATTACTGTGGGGCCATATGATCTGCCACCAAACGAGGATGCTTGGACATATGACCATGTCAAGCTCTCTTCACTCAACTGGACGGCGCTGAACATCATCCAGTGTGCTGTTGATCCAGAGGAGTATGCCCGTATATCTGCCTACAAGACTGCCAAGCGAATGTGGGATGAGCTGCAATTGATCTATGAAGGTACAGCTCAAGTGAAAGCCTCGAAGGTAAACCTCTACACTTCTAAGTATGAAATGTTTAAGATGAATGCAGATGAGAATATAACTGAAATGTATGCCAGGTTGTCCTTGATCACAAACACACTTAAAGGGCTAGGGAAGGATCTTGCTGAGGCAGATATAGTCAAGAAAATCCTTAGATCTTTATCCCCGGCATGGCACACTAAGGCCATTGTGATTGAGGAGTCAAAAGATCTGACTATCTTGACTGTGAATGAACTCATAGGATCCCTTATGACCTATGAGATGAATTTCCAAGGAGGTGGAGAAGGAAGTGAGAGGAAGGGTAAGAATGTGGCTCTAAGGGCATCCCGCAACAAGGGTAGCAACAGTGGGAGCAGCAACAGTAGCCCCGAGTCCGAGTCCGAGCTTGAAGGGTTTTCAAATCTCGACCAGGAGGAGCAGGCAATGCTCACTAGACAGTTCAGAAAATTTTTGAAGAAAAAGGGAAAGACCTTTAGGAAGAAGAAGCCACACTTTTTCAACAAGAATGCTGAATTTACTAGTTATAGGGATAGAAATCCTAAGAGACTGACCTGTTTTAATTGTAACAAACAGGGACATATGAAAGGCGAATGCCCAGACCTCCAGAAGAAGGGTCCCTATCTTCAGAAGAAAAACACAAAGGTGCAGAAGAAGAAGAAGCCACAGGCGATGGTCTGCACATGGAGCGAGGAAGAAGAAGATCCCGAAGACACTTCCTCAGAAGAATATGAAGATGGAATTTGCCTTATGGCAAACAGTGAAGAGGAGGTAATAAATGTTTTTGAAAATTTCTCAATTGATGACTGGGAGGATGCTTATGGTGAATTGTTAGATAAATTTAATTCTCTTAGTAAAGAGCACAGAGTTCTGAAAAGAAAATTTAACACAAATGTTGAAGAACAAACTCAGGTCTGTGAGGAAAATGAGAAGCTAAAAGAACAACTAGAAGAAATGACCTCACTAAGGAAAGAAAATGATAAGCTCAAGGGAGAAATTCAAGAAAGTCAAAATCAACTCAATGAATTCAAAACTAAAATTGAAGAAAGCATGAATGAAATTAGAGTCAACTCAGAGAAATATGAAGCTGTGAAGAAAGTAAATGCTGAACTCCTAAAAAATTCTGAGTCCCTTCAAAAAGAGCTGGAAGACAAACAGAAAGTCTTAGAAAAGTTTGTCCAAGGAAAAACTAGTTTAGATGCTATACTAGGGACTAGGGTCAACTTCAATAAGGAGGGTCTAGGCTATGACCCAACCAACAAGAGACCCTTGCAATTCAAGACCATCACCTTCTGCCCAGAGAAGGGAAAAGAGAAGCTAGACACACCATCCAGCTCAAATAGCACTAAGGGAATTCAAAGTCCTAAAGAAAACACAAAAACCAGTGCTGGACAACCATTTAAGATGGGAATGAATTTTATGAAGAGTATCACTAAGCCCACTCACCAGAACACAAATGGTAGATGGACCAAGGAAGTGAATCAGAATAAGAGCTGGAATTACAACAATCAGATGGGTCCAAACAGGACCTATTGGAGAAATAATTTTCATGGTCAAAAATATGTTAATCAACAAGCTTACAGGAAATTTCCTAGGAATAGGAAGACTAATGAATGGAATAGAACTCACTTCTCCAGTCCAGCTGGATTCAACTTTAAAAAACCAGAAAGGAAGGTGCCAGAGAAAACCATGCTGAAGCAAATCTGGATACCTAAACACTTGATCAGATATTTGAAGAATGTCTTTGGACCCAACTCATCTTGGGTTCCAAATCACTCTGCTTGATGTATTTGTGTAGGTCGGCCTGGCAGCTGAAGACAACAAGTGGTACCTCGACAGTGGCTGCTCCAGGTATATGACAGGAGACCGATCCAAGTTTAGCAAGATAGAGATGAAACCAGGGGGTCTGGTCAAGTTTGGAGGAAAGAACAAAGGTAAAATAATTGGAGTTGGTACAGTAGGTAAGTCTTCCACAAACTCCATTGAAAAAGTCTTACTTGTGGAAGGGCTTCAACACAACCGGATTAGCATTAGGCAGTTATGTGACAGGGGTCACAGGGTTGTATTTGATGATAGTTCATGCAAAATCCTTGAAACAAATTCTGATGTGGTTAAATTTGTAGCCAACAGGATTAATAATGTCTACATTGTAGACTTAGATGATGAATCTGAATCTACTATTTGCTTATCTGCCAACTCTGAAAATGATGCTTTTGAATGGCATAGACGTCTAGGTCATGCTAGTTTTACAACTTTAAATAAATTGATCAAGTATGATTTAGTTAGAGGCATGCCTAGAATTAAATTCAACTCAATATCAAAAGCATGTGATGCCTGTGCTCTAGGCAAACAGACCAGAAATTCCTTTAAATTAAGATATGAGCCATTATCTTCTAGACCAATGGAACTTCTTCATATGGACCTTTTCGGTCCCACTAGAACTCAGAGTCTTAATGGAAACAGGTTTGGCTATGTCATCATAGATGACTTCTCTAGATATTCATGGATATTTTTCTTAGCAAATAAGAGTGATGCATTTCAAAAGTTTAATCTATTTTTCAATAAGGTCAAACAAGAAGGGAAATACAAGGTCTGTTCTATTCAATCTGACCATGGAGGTGAGTTTGAAAACTCCATGTTTGCTGATCTTTGTGAAAAAGAGGGACTAACTCACAGGTTTTCTTCTCCCAGGACACCTGAACAGAATGGGATTGTGGAGAGAAGAAATAGAACTGTGGTGGAGATGGCCTGAACCATGTTGATTGAAAGTAAATTACCTAGAAGGTTTTGGGCAGAAGCGGTCAATACAGCAACTTACATAATCAACAGGGCCATGGTAAGACCCATTCACAAGAAAACACCCTATGAGCTTCTAAAAGGTAAGAAACCAAACTTGTTTCATTTCAGAATTTTTGGAGCAAAATGTTTTGTTCATAACAATGATAAGAAAGATTTAGACAAGTTTAAAGCTAAAAGCTCCCCAGGAATATTCTTGGGTTACTCTGAAGTGTCAAGGGCATATAGGGTATTTAACATATCAGATCAGAAAGTGGAAGAGTCTCCACACATCCTTTTTAGTGAAAAGAAAGATGTTTCTAATGTTGAAAATCTTGACAGGGATTCCAATCATGATGGGGATTTTCTAGAAGACCAACAAGAAGAAGAAAAGACTCAGCCGAGTGGAGAAACAAATTCCCCCAATCAGGAAGGGCCAAGAGAAACAGGTGAGTCTTCAACAAATATTAGATTTCTTAAAGACCATCCATTAGATAATGTCATAGGCCATCCTGAAGATCCTCTTCGGACTAGGTCTCATTTTAGAAATGTGAATAATGATGACTTAATTGCATTAGTCTCACAAATTGAACCCAAAACAGTAGAAGAGGCCTTGGCTGATCAAGCTTGGGTCAATGCTATGTGTGAGGAATTAGGTCAGTTTGAAAGGAATAATGTCTGGGAGCTTGTCCCAAGACCAGATGGTATTAATATCATAGGAACCAAGTGGGTGTTCAAAAATAAGATGAATGAAGATGGAATCATCTCGAGGAATAAGGCCAGATTAGTAGCCAAAGGCTACTGTCAGGAATTCGGTATAGACTTTGATGAATCCTATGCACCTGTTGCTAGGATGGAAGCTATAAGATTGTTGCTTGCCTTTGCTTGTTCAAAGAATATAAAACTCCAACAAATGGATGTTAAAAGTGCCTTTTTAAATGGAGTCATTAAAGAAGAAGTTTTTGTTGAACAACCTCCTGGATTTCAATACTCTCCTCAACCTAACCAAGTTTTCAGGTTAAACAAAGCCTTGTATGGTCTAAAGCAGGCTCCAAGAGCATGGTATGAAAGATTGTCTGAATTTCTGATCAGCAAGGGCTACAAAAGAGGTAAAGTTGATCAAATTTTATTTACCAAGGGCTTAAATAGAGATCTCATCATAGTTCAGGTATATGTAGATGACATTGTATTTGGATCAACTAAGCATGAACTATGTGATGCATTTTCTACCATGATGTCTGCTGAATTTGAAATGAGCTTGGTTGGTGAACTAAAATATTTTCTTGGATTGCAGGTACAGCAGCTAGATGACGGGTGCTTCATCAACCAAACCAAATACACAATGGAACTGTTCAAGAGGTTTGGTATGGAAAACTTAAAGCACATTACAACACCCATGGGCACCAATACTTCATTGGATGCAGATGAGACAGGTAAAGAAGTAAATGCCAAACTTTATCGAGGTATGATTGGATCACTTCTTTACTTGACAGCCTCTAGACCAGATATACAATTCAGTGTAGGAATGTGTGCAAGGTATCAGTCTAGACCTACTGAATTACACTTAGCTGCAGTTAAAAGAATTTTCAGATATTTGTCAGCTACTCACTCTCTTGGTTTATGGTTTCCTGCATCACACACATTTAACTTAGTTGCATACACAGATGCTGATTATGCAGGCTGTAAACTAGACAGGAAAAGCACTAGTGGCCATTGTGAATTTTTGGGTGGGTGTTTAGTGTCTTGGGGCTCCAAGAAACAACATTCTGTGGCCCTCTCCACTGCAGAAGCTGAATATGTGGCTGCAGGGAGTTGTGAACACAAGTCATATGGATTAAACACCAACTTCAGGACTACCAAGTAGACCTGGGGTGCACTCCAATCTACTGTGATAATACAAGTGCCATCAATATTGCTAAAAATCCTGTTTTGCATTCACGAACCAAACACATAGAGATAAGACATCATTTTATAAGAGATGAGGTGTCTAAGAATAATTTTGAACTGATTCATGTAGGCACAGATAATCAGATTGCTGACATATTCACAAAACCTCTGGATAATGAAAAATTCACCACATTGAGAAGAGAATTAGGCTTATACAAATTGTCTTAATTATGAAGCATGTTCTTGTTGTGAGGGGGAGTTGTGTTTGTCTGATGTTTAGCCTTCTTTCATGCTGGTTTAAGGGGGAGTTCAGAATGCTTACTGGTTAGCTTTCAGGAATGCTTTGAGTAAAGGGAAGCTTTGAGATTATGCTGATTTGTTTTATTGAGGAATGCTATGTCTTAGGGGGAGCTGAGTTGAAATGTGAGAAGAGAAGTTCTTTGACAGACTCAAAAGGATTGTCCAGATGTGTAACTTTTCTGGTCTTGCATGACTGATCTAGTGTGGTTCTCTCAGACAGTAGAGTGTCACTTATCTCTTAAGTCTATAAGTCAGTGACTCTAAAATCCAGTTAGAATCTTTTCTTTGGTACTCCTTCAGAGATATGGACTAATTGCATAAAGTATATCTTCCTACATTATCATTGATTCTGGTTCAGGCCAAAACCTTTATGTCTTGATATCTGACCCAATCAGCTTGAAATCTAGACTTCAAGACTCAATTCAAGAAATAGTCCTTTTGGTATTATTTTCAATCATTCTATATCTTTAACTCAAGAGCTTAACTGAACAAACATGTTCTGTTTTGATCACTGAGAAACTGGGAGCTTCATCAATGAAATGAATATTTCTCCCATGTCATGAGGTGTCAAATGCTTAAAATGAATGAAAAGACATGACAGAGCAATGGTGACTTGCTGGTGAGTAACTGGGGACTCTGGCCTCTAATCAAGGTGTTTCCTCATGTCAAAAGCCACAGTTACTAACTCTGTTCCTTAAAAAAAAAGAAGGAAGTAATAAGGTACTCACTCTGAGTAACTGGGGATTCAGGCCTCTAATCAAGGTGTCTCCCTAATGTCAAAGGAGTGAACTACCAACTTACTCATTGATCTTCTTGAAAATCATCTCAAAAAGAAAAAAATTCCTTGTTGTTATGCAACTAATGGATTGCTTGTCCTCAATACCTTGAGAACACCTCTCTGATTTCGTCTCTTGCTGTCTTGTGGGATAGTTGAATGATCAGCTATATCTGGCCATACTTGTTAACTCCTGCTCTAAATCATACACTATGTATGCTGATAAACTTTTCTATCATTCTACTTCTCTATTGTGTACTGGAGTTTAAAGAATCCTCTCTTGAGATTAGAAACTCACTTATTCTCTTAAGACCTACTCGTGACTTTCTGCACTAAGAAGTTACTGCCCTTCTTCTTCATGTTTCCAGCATTGTCATACATTCTGTATTTCTTTTTGCTGATGTCAAAGGGGGAGAGAAGTTCAGCAATATCAGTGAGTCTTGGATTTGTGTTGAGCTTTGGGGGAGTCATGTTGCTTCGGGGAAGATATGTTTATGAGTTGTGGGGGAGATGAGAGTGTGTGGTAGGGAATGTTTAATTCATTTGCATGACCATGCCTTGAATTTACTCTGTTTATTGCAGCTGATATTAATTTCTTGTTGAACTTTCATATTACTTGATTCATAGTGTTGCCATCATCAAAAAGGGGGAGATTGTTGCATCCCTATGGTTTTGATGATGTCTCACACTATAAATCAATCTTCTATCTCTAGATTTATGATGTTTCATCATGTGAGTGAGTACAGTTCATATGGTTGTCAGATAAGCATGCTATCTTGATTCTGTCTACACTCTGCTTAGTTAGAATGAACAGGAGTGGGTCGACCCACCCTTGCTGATGCGTCGACCCATCAGAACATTGAGTGTCTGGGTACCAAAGTCTATACACCAGCTTGATTGATTAAGTCTGTACATTGGCATATCATCTTCAACTCTATACATCGGGCAACTTCTAACTGAAGTCTATACATTGGTCTTAATATTCTAAGTCTGTACATCGTCTCCGCATCACATGTCTATACACTGCCATTCATGAGCTTATGCATTAAGTCTATACACTGCCTTCACATTCAGAGTCTGTACATCGGTCCTACAGCCGATCGTCTCATTCATGACTTAGGCAAAGTCTGTACAGAGTCCAGCGTCTCAATTAGCGTCTCATGCATTCGAGCAAAGTCTGAACATTGTCCGTCTTCCTTAGCGTCTTGATATTTGAAGTCTATACATCACCGTTGGGCATCAAGTCAATACACTGTTCACCGTCTTATTAAGAGTCTTACACTATCAAGTCTGTACATTGCGAACAGTGCATCTCTTCCTCAAAGTCTGAACACTGGCCTCTTGCTTCAAGTCTATACATTGGGTTGTCTGACCACAACTCTATACATTCGGTTGTTATAACTTGAGTCTATACAGTGCTCACAGCACACTCGTTCCAAGTCTGTACACTGGTTAGGCTTCGTGAAGTCTATACAGTGGCTGAAGCTTTGTAAAGTCTACACATTGGTAAGGCTAGTTCATGCATTGTTCATCATCTGTCTTGTTCACTGCGTCGACGCTGACACTGGATGCGTTGACGCATTGGCCAGTTGCCAAGGGCGTGAGCATCTCGCTTGAGGAGCTGAGGCGACGCTGCACGATGGAAGCGTTGACGCCTTGGGCTGATGTCCAAAGGTCTTTTGATCAACATCAAGTCTGTACAGCATGAAGTCTGTACATTGGTTTTGTCTTGAACAAAAGGCCTAAGTCTATACACTCGATTGTTAGACCTTCAACTATGTACATTGGTTGAGTCTATACACTGAAGACGCTGAAGACCTCCAAGTGTATACACTCTCACATGATACACACTTGGTTAACTATTGTTTCAAGTCTATACACTCTCTCACGTTGTACACACTTACTCAGTTGCTGTTTCTGAAGTATATACACTTGTGTTAATAGCCTGAACTAACTAAGTATATACATTCCTTCTGTCTCTGTCTGCAGGCGATTCAGGCTGATGATTGGGCACGTGAACCGAGGTTGGCACCTGGCACGTGATCCAAGAAACCAGGAACATGACACGTGGATGGCAACCTAGTCAGGATGCTGCCATGTGGTCGAAATTCAAATGATCTGGCAAAAAGTTCATGGGCGGGAACCTGGCAGCCACACGCCCAATATCTGCTATAAATATGGAGCTTCGTCCTTCAGTAGAAGAGTGATCGTGAAAAGAAAAAGCAGAAGGCATTTGTGTGAGGCTGCACGATCCAGAAAGGAGAAAGAGCAGAGAGTTCCATAGTGTCCAGATCCGAGAGAAGTATGTTCGAGAGAGAGAGAGCAGTGTCTGTGGTTTGATGAATTGCTTCCTTTGAAGCTACATTTGTATTGGTTTTCAGAACCGACTGCCTCTTCGTTGGTCTTTGTTTCTACTTTGTTTTCCTTTTATTTTGTTCATTCTTCTGATTCGAATTGGTTCCCCTCCGGTGTGTGGAGGAAGGGAGTGTTACTCCGGTTTCCCTCTGGGTTGCAGAGGAAGAGAGATCGGTGATCTCTGGTGTTGCTAGTGACAGGTTGTCATTAGCAGGTTCCCTCCGGTGTGTGGAGGAAGGGAGAGGTGTCTCCGGTTCTGTTATAGCTGGTAGCTGGAACAGGTTTCAAGTTCTGTGGGTAGCAGAGCTTGGTTGAGGGATTTGTTTCCCTTGGTTGTTCAAGCTGTGTGGCAGCCTGTTGTTCGCAGACTGAGTCTGCAGTGTTCTAGCATTGTCTAGTGGAATCCTCACTCTAGTTAGAGTGAGGGGTGGATGTAGATTGTGGACTGCAATCGAACCACCTAAAAACCGAGTGCCTCTTCTGTGGTTTGCTGTTATTATCTGCGCTCTCCATCTGCTTGTCTCTTTGCTTCCATGTGATCAGTTCTTCATTCTCATTTACTTATACTGTCTTGTTTGGTGACTGCATTTGCATTTCTCTGTGTGCGGGTTCAGGAGGGGCGTAAGCAGTAGAATTAATTTTCCGCCTAAGTTTTTACAAATTGGGAGTGATCTATTCATCCCCCCCTTCTATATCACTCTTGCTGCGCTAACACTTGGTATCAGAGCAGGTTTACGCCATGTGGACGAACGGTCAAGGAAATACTAGTGGTCCTAGAACCTTCATGGCCGAAGGTCAATCCATTAGTCGCCCTCCATATTTTGATGGTAGTAACTATCTGTTTTGGAAGAACAGGATGGAAGTGTTTATCAGGGCTCAGAGCCATAAACTGTGGAGAGTAATTACTGTGGGGCCATATGATCTGCCACCAAACGAGGATGCTTGGACAGATGACCATGTCAAGCTCTCTTCACTCAACTGGACGGCGCTGAACATCATCCAGCGTGTTGTTCATCCAGAGGAGTATGCCTGTATATCTTCCTACAAGACTGCCAAGCGAATGTGGGATGAGCTGCAATTGATCTATGAAGGTACAGCTTGTTGTGCCCCTGTGTGGTTTTGATGATGACTGACACACCATGAGTCACACTGAGGTGTGCTAATTAATATAGATGATTGATTGACTGCTTGAATATCTGATTGCTTTATCTGATTGTCTGCTTGAATAGTTAATTCATGAATATGGCTAGATTGGGTTAACGTAGTGGCTAATTGTTTGTGCATGCATTACTCTATTTGCCAAGTGTATACATCAGTCAGCATTGCATTTTGTTCATGAAGTCTATACATTGCTGGATGTTCATGTCTGCACATTGGTGTTTTTTCCCTACGTTCTGGCCTAGTCTATACAGCCTCATTCCTACCTTCGTTCCAAGCCAAAGTCTACACAACGCCCTTCACTGGAAGTCTATACATTCGCTGCAGAGTTCACGGTCAAGTGTGTACACTCTTTCACTGTAGCTTCCACATATTCAAGTCTTCACATTGAAAGCCTATACATTGCTGGATGTTCAAGTCTGTACATCCACAGTTAAACTTGAAGTCTGCACACTAGTCTTCACTGTCAAGTCTGCACATTGGTCTTTGATTTCAATGTCCATACATTGGGTTTTTACATGAAGTCTATACATTGTTGTTTGCAGTACAAGTCCATACACTGGACTGTTTATCAAAGTCTGTACATCAGACTGCTATAGTAAGTCTATACAGTGAGTGATTCATTGGTGAAGTCTGTACACTCAACTGAACTTCAAGTCTAGACATTGCACTGTAACATCCTTCGTCTTAGTGTTGTTTTCACTTCGTGTCATTTTCACTTCGTGTCAACTTCGTCTTAGTGTTGTTTTCACTTCGTGTCAACTTCATCTTCGTGTCGTTTTCGCTTCGTGTCAACTTCGTCTTCGTGTCGTTTTCACTTCGTGTCAATTTCATCTTCGTGTTGTTTTTCAACTCGTGACGGTCTCTGTCATCTGTCTCCATGTCGTCCTTACTTCATGTCGGTTAATGTTGTTTCTGTGTCTTCGTGTCATTTTTTGTTCCACTGCGTGCAGAACATTGTAGCACCTCGTGTTGCTTTCTGTGTCACCTCGTGTCGTTCTCTGTGTAGTGTGTGTTTTTGTCACCACTACACTTTGTGTCGTTGTTCTTTACTTCGTGATGTTTTCACTGTCTTCGTGTTGGTCTTTCTCATTAGACCTCGTGTCTTTCTCGCCTTGACCACACTTCGTGTTGCTTTACGTAGACCTCGTGTCTTGCTTGTTTGCAACCACTTCGTGTCGGTTTCTGTTGTTAGCCCGTGTTTGTCCTCGTGTTGTTTTTGCATCTCGTAACCTCGTGTTGGTCTAGTATTTGTGTTTTTGTTGTTTTTATTTTCGTGTCTTCGTGTTGCTTTTTCTAGACCTCGTGTCTCTTTGTGTTTTATAACCTCACTTCGTGTCGTTCCCTTCGTTGTGTCTGATCTGTTACAGTGTACTCGTGTCGTTCTTAGTTATTATGTCCGCGTGTTGTTTCCTTCTCACTTCGTGCTGTTCTCATCCTACCTCATGTCGTTCTTGTCGTAGTGCTTGTTTTGTTACAGTGACTTCGTGTCGTTCTTGTCGTAGTGCTTGTTTTGTTACAGTGACTTCGTGTCGTTCTCCTTGTAATGTTTGTTTTTGTCACCACTGAATGTCGTGTCTTTCTTAGTGCATCTAGAACTGCTATCACATACCTCGTGCAGCTTTAGTTATTGTGGCCCTCAGTGTTAATGGTTTGTATCTCCTTGCAGGTTCGAGGAAGAACATTTCCAAGTGCCTGGGCAGCACGTGAATCCGAGGCTGGAATGAAGCCTGCTGAGAGACTGCCACGTGGTCCTAATATTTAGGGCTGAAAGTGTGGAGGTCACACAATGGAGCTGCCGATGCTGCTGCTGCTCCTGCTATATATATGAACCTTCTTCCACAGAAGAAGAGAGATCGAATGGGCGAAAGGTGAAGTCAATACAGAGAGCCACGATCCAGACGAAGAAGAAGAAAAGGAAAAGAAGAAGAGAAAGAGAGATTTGAGCGAGAGATAGAGATAGCAAAAGTGTGAAGAGTAGTAGAGGAAGGAGAACAGAGAAGAAGAGTGAGCTAGAGTGATAGAAGCTTCAACTGAAGATTTGTTCCTGCTGGACCGTGGATCAAATCCAGGCCAGCCAGCTCCTGCGAGAGCCACATCTGTTTTTATCTTTTCAGCTGTCTGTTGCTGGTTTCGTTTTTCTTTTAAACTATCCATTTGCTATTTTTTCCGATTCTCTGTAGAGAGGTCGGGGTCCCTCCTGTTGGTTCAGGAGAAGGGAGATCGCTATCTCCGGTTGCAAGTAGCTGGGTGCTACTTGTGGGTTCCCTCTGGTTAGAGGAAGGGAGGCTCGTCCTCCGATTCTGGGCTTGTAGATTTCAAGTCCAGGGGTCCCTCCGGGTGGGAGGAAGAGAGGTCCTAGACCTCTGGTTTGCAGGTGACGTAGTGTCACTTGTGCTTCCCTCTGGTGTTCAGAGGAAGATAGACTTGGGTCTCTAGGTTCCCCTCCGATTTGGAGGAAGGGAGGATTGGTCCTCCGGTTCTAGTCTTGTGGGTTTCAAGACTAGGTGTTCCCTCCGGTCTGGAGGAAGAGAGACTTGCGTCTCTGGTTTGCTAGTGACTGGTGTCACTAGTGGTTCCCTCCGGTTGGGAGGAAGAGGGGAGGTTGTTCCCCTGGTCAAGCTGTTTGGCAGCATTTGTTGCAGACTGAGTCTGCTGTGCTAGTGTGACTAGTGGAAGCCTCACTCCGGTTGGGAGTGAGGGGTGGATGTAGGTCTGTTGGACCGAACCACCTAAAAACCCTTTGTGCAGTGGTTTGTCTTCTTTGTGTGTTTGGCGCTAGATGAATGCGTAGGGTCGAGATAGGTTGATCTTCCATATGTGTTCATTTCATTGATGCGCATTCTATATGCTTGACAGTGGTTTTGCGTGTTTGCATGATCTGTTTAATTGTTGCCCACATTAGATGTTTGCTAAGAGCGCACTTCATATTTGTATACAGGTTCAGTAGATGACTGGATTAGTTTTTCTTCAGTTAGTCTTAGTGCTTTTATTCCGCAGTTCTGAGCACTAGTATTTTAATTGGAAGAAAGTTTTTTAAAGGGTATTCATTCACCCCCCCCCCCTCTGAATACATTGCACCGAACACAACAATTGGTATCAGAGCGGTTCTCTGATTGATCAGATCCAACGATCTGTAGAGGATCCTATTGTCCCTTGATGCATTTTTGACTTTACTCTTTGCTGCATAAATCTACTTGCCAATTTAATCCATGGGTTCTCCACCGGTTTACAATGGTTCTAACTTTAATTCATGGGTTAGCAGTCTACACAATTATGTGGAAGTTAATTTCACATGGTCCTCATAGACTGCCAAAGGAAGAGTCCAAATGGACTAAAAGTGATAGATTAAGAAATGGAGAGAATCAGAAAGTTTTGAGATTAATGGAAAAAAGCTATTGACAAGGCTCTACATTCTTGTTTTTCTTGACTGCAGGTCTGCAAAGGACATTCTGGATCAGTTGAAACTAGTTCAGAGGATGAATGAGAACAGCTGTCTGATGACTGATAAGAGTGACCATAGCAGTGAACAAGATGAATTTGAAGATGCTGTGGAGGTAAACCCTTTCGAGAATTTCACTTTAGATGACTGGGAAGATGCAAATGCTAATCTGTTACACTCCCATGAAAAACTGAGGAAGAAGAATAAAAGTCTGATAAAGAAGATAACAAATCTAGGGGATCCAGTTTCTGGGACTGAAGATTTTGAAAATACTGAAGTTTTGAAAACTGAAAATGAAATACTCAGAAGACAAGTGTCTAAACTAGATGGAATCCAATCAGAACTTGATCATGTTAAATCTGAAAACACTAAACTTATAAAACAATGTCAGGAATCTGACCAAAAACTAATCAGTCTTGAAAAAGAAAACAGATTGATCAATGAAGAGCTCAAGGCAGTTTGTGTTGCAAACTTAAAATTTCAGGAAAACTTTGAAAACTGTACATCAGAATACCCAAGTTTCCTAACTGATGTAATATTTGATGATGATAAACTTGAGCAGGAAAACACTAGTCTAAAGGAAGAAATTGAGAAACTGAAACAGTTGAACTCCACCATGTCAGAGAGATTGCTGACATTTGAAAAAGGAAAATCCGTTGATGAAAATCAAGATGAGCTCAAATTGAAACAAGAGATTGAAACTCTTAGAACTTTGAATGATGTGATGCATCAACAAATTCTGGTCTGTGAAGAAGATATAGTCAACTATGAACATCAGATTTCTTCTCTTCAATCTGAAATAAATGATCTGAACAATACTTTGTCAAAATTCGTAAGTGGGCAGAAAAACCTAGACAAGCTACTAGGTGTAAAAATCAACACTAGGAAGGAAGGGCTGGGCTACAATAATGGTAACAAGAAAGAATTTCAGAGCAAGTTGATGACATCTTTTGTAAAGGTTTCAAATGTAGCCACCACTTCAAAAGATAAACAGCCCATTGTTCAGAAAACTGAAGAGCAGAACAAAAATCAGAAAAAGATTGGAAAACAGAAATTAAATAAAAGGGGTTCATTAGGGCATGTTGATCAAAGTTCACACACACATTCACATGCATCTAAAAAGATAGTGTCATGCCGTTATTGTCATAAATTTGGTCATCTGATGCATGAATGTAAATTGATGGAGAAAGATGATATGACTGCCAAGAACCTTAATGATAGAAATCTTTCATTTCAGAAAAAGAGAATTGAATGTTTTCACTGTGGTAAATCAGGACACACAATTGCACAATGCTGGTTTGCAAATGATAAGAAAACATCTCATTCATATCATAGTAAATCTCCTGCTAGCCAACATGGTCCTAATAAGAACAAATCTATTTTTAAAGATAATCTCATTACATGCTTTGAGTGTGGAAAGCCAGGCCACAGAGCCATTGAATGCTGGCTGAGGGCTGGTGGAAGAAATTCTAATTCATGCTTTCACTGTGGCAAGATGGGCCACATTGCAGCCCAATGTTGGCATGCTCAGGGAAGGAAGTTTAACAATAAATCTGGTAGATTCCCTGTCAATAGAAATATCTCTGATAGAAATGAATTTGTGTTTGAGAAGAAAACACTTACATGTTTTGAATGTGGGAAGCCAGGCCATAGAGCTGCTGACTGTTGGCTGGCTTATGTTGGTAAACAGAATCTTAATTCTGTTAACAGAAAATTTCATACATATGCACATACAACTCATACTAATCAGAATGTGCATAAAACAAATCTGAAATCTGCTGTCTCTTGCTATTATTGTGGTGTATTAGGTCATTCAATGAATAATTGCCATCTGATGAGATCTGATGACCTAAATGCGAAAAGCTTGTTTAGAACACCTACCAAAGGTGTCACTATTAACCATGCAGGACCCAAGACTGTTTGGGTACCTGCCCATGCAAAATAGTGTGCTAACTTGCAGGTGTGCCTTGGAAGCTGAAGAATAGAAAGGGGAAAATAAACCAAGGCACCCAAGTTGATAAAACCCCATTCAGGTAAATTTCTCAAATCTGTTCAAATGAAAATTATGGTTGAGTTGAGAAGTCATAGCTTCATGCATACATATTTTATTTTAATTGATTTGACTCTCGCATTGATCTTTGTGGGCTTTCTTGTTTGTACTATGAGCTGTGTGCATATATGAGAATGGCATAAACATGCACATGACATACATTCATTGAAAATCTGATGCATATATGACTGTTTGTATTGCATTATCATGCATGACCACTTGGTATATAAATGGAAAGCTACTAAAGGGCAGAGGAAATCTGTCTAGAGGTTCTTACTATGTGTGAGATGGTCTTTTAGGCCAAGTTCTCCGCCAAGTACCAAGGGTCAAATCTGCATTTCAGAGAATGTCTGCATTTTCATGTGAATATTTTACTTCATGCCCCTGCATACAAGAAGTTGATTGCATTGCATTTCTTTCCATTGAAAATGTCAAAAAGATAAATTCGAATGCATACATTTAGGGGGAGCATTATTCATACATCTGAAATCACTAAATTTTTTTTATTTACTGCATAGCATGTTAAATCTGTTGTTTGCATAGTCATTCATCACCTACATTGTCTGCATGACATATAGGATGATTCAGTGTTTTTAGTTAGAGGGAATCATTGCATAGCATATCACTTTTTTTAAAAAAAAAATCAAAAAAAGGGGAAGGGAAATATCACTGCATATAGATAGGGGGAGCTTGCTTAATCGGTTCTTCTCCAGCTATATGATTCCATCATTTAAAGTGGTATCAAATGATTTCTTGACTACTTCTGAAGTTGTTCAAAATCCGAATGCATACCTTATTGGTATCTGTTTGTCTCTCCTAAATCTGCTGAATGAGAGCTCTTTCTCTATTCAGTCAACTTTGAACCTCTTTGCTCAAGAGCAGCTCAATTGCTAAAATTCTTCAGAATCATGCTGTTTAGTGAATATTCTCACTTGAATTACTCTGCTGAGATATGAAGTAAACCTTCAGCCTGAATACTACTTCATAAAAGTTAAAATACCTTTAATGAGGAGCCTTCCATTATACATGCTTAAGAACATTTGTTAACTGGAAGTGGTTTAAGTCTTATGTGCTCTTGTTTAGTCTCAAGAAACTTGAAAATATCTGTTTCAACCTCTTAATAAACTTTAACTGTCTGCTTCATGTAAATTCATGTAAGACCTTCTGAAATCTGAAAAGTTGATATCCATGTCTACGTTGACTGAGATATATAGTGTATGTGGTTGTTCCTAAACAACTAACTTGTTCTGAATTCTTTTAAGTAAAAGTATGGACAGAGCAATGACTATGGCTACTGAGAAACCTGTCCAAAGAATTGTGTCATGAGGTACCATGGTTAACTCTGTTTAAAGAGATGATTGGAAATTATTGTGAAAACATGGCAGAGCAATGGCATAGTTGTATTGAGTAACTGGGGATTGTGGCCTCTGATCAAGGTGTATCTTCATGCCAAAGATACTTTTAATGCTATCTCTGTTCTCTAAAATGGGAGAAACAATACGGTTGTCACACTGAGTAACTGGGGACTCTGACCTCTGATCAAGGTGTCTCTCCACGTCAAAAGGTGTTGATAAACCAAAATTGTTCTTTAAAGAAAGATTTGAACAAGTGTAAATCAAATTCTGAAAGAACAAGTAAAGTTCAGAAGCATTCACTTATGTTTCTCTTAAAACTGTCATGGAAAGTAAACTAATTAAGATAGAAGTTGGTTGAACTAGAATCTTATATGAGCTTGTAGTTCCTCTTTTATTAAGTGTTGGTTCAGATATGAGTACAATTTCTTTTGAAAAATTTCAGTTTACATCATTCTTAAACCATATCTGACAATCAAGGGTTCATAAGCTTTTATGATGGAGGAATCCAGAACTTAAGACTTTGATTTTATAAAGTTGGTATCTTTCTGAAAAGTTCATTATCTCAATTTTTCACACATCGTTGAATCTGCTCATCCTATTGCCCTTTATCACTGTGATTTCATTCAGACTGGTTGTCATATATGAGAGTTGCTGTCTTTGACTAACCAGAGTTCATCCTTGTAGATTTCTCTTGCTTCATGGATCATAAGGGTAGAATTCTCTGGTATGTTTGAGAGACTATATGCATAAGGGGACAATGTGCTAGATTGTCTGATCATGTTTTTTGTCTACATTAGCTCTATATCTCTACCATGTCAAAGGGGGAGTATTGTTGCATATGCATGATTGCATAAGTTGTTTGACTAAGGGGGAGAATTGTTTTTAATTGCTTCTGATATTGTGTTGCTATCTTCTGCTGAACTACCATGAGTGTCTCATATGACATCTCTGGTTTATTCGTTTTGCTAAAGTATAAGGACCAGCTTAGTCAAAAGGGGGAGTTTTTAATTAACAATTATTTTTAATTCTCTCTTCAACTCATGTTTTTTTTGCTGAAGGCAAAGGGGGAGAAGAATCTAATCTGAGATCTGAGTCAGTGTCACTCATAGTATTGCCATCATCAAAAAGGGGGAGATTGTTGTGCCCCTGTGTGGTTTTGATGATGACTGACACACCATGAGTCACACTGAGGTGTGCTAATTAATATAGATGATTGATTGACTGCTTGAATATCTGATTGCTTTATCTGATTGTCTGCTTGAATAGTTAATTCATGAATATGGCTAGATTGGGTTAACGTAGTGGCTAATTGTTTGTGCATGCATTACTCTATTTGCCAAGTGTATACATCAGTCAGCATTGCATTTTGTTCACGAAGTCTATACATTGCTGGATGTTCATGTCTGCACATTGGTGTTTTTTCCCTACGTTCTGGCCTAGTCTATACAGCCTCAGTCCTACCTTCGTTCCAAGCCAAAGTCTACACAACGCCCTTCACTGGAAGTCTATACATTCGCTGCAGAGTTCACGGTCAAGTGTGTACACTCTTTCACTGTAGCTTCCACATATTCAAGTCTTCACATTGAAAGCCTATACATTGCTGGATGTTCAAGTCTGTACATCCACAGTTAAACTTGAAGTCTGCACACTAGTCTTCACTGTCAAGTCTGCACATTGGTCTTTGATTTCAATGTCCATACATTGGGTTTTTACATGAAGTCTATACATTGTTGTTTGCAGTACAAGTCCATACATTGGACTGTTCATCAAAGTCTGTACATCAGACTACTATAGTAAGTCTGTACAGTGAGTGATTCATTGGTGAAGTCTGTACACTCAACTGAACTTCAAGTCTAGACATTGCACTGTAGCATCCTTCGTCTTAGTGTTGTTTTCACTTCGTGTCGTTTTCACTTCGTGTCAACTTCGTCTTAGTGTTGTTTTCACTTCGTGTCGTTTTCACTTCGTGTCAACTTCATCTTCGTGTCGTTTTCACTTCGTGTCAACTTCGTCTTCGTGTCATTTTCACTTCGTGTCAATTTCGTCTTCGTGTTGTTTTTCAACTCGTGACGGTCTCTGTCATCTGTCTCCATGTCGTACTTACTTCGTGTCGGTTAATGTTGTTTCTGTGTCTTCGTGTCATTTTTTGTTCCACTGCGTGCAGAACATTGCAGCACCTCGTGTTAGTTTCTATGCCACCTCGTGTCGTTCTCTGTGTAGTGTGTGTTTTTGTCACCACTACACTTTGTGTCGTTGTTCTTTACTTCGTGATGTTTTCACTGTCTTCGTGTTGGTCTTTCTCATTAGACCTCGTGTCTTTCTCGCCTTGACCACACTTCGTGTTGCTTTACGTAGACCTCGTGTCTTGCTTGTTTGCAACCACTTCGTGTCGATTTCTGTTGTTAGCCCGTGTTTGTCCTCGTGTTGTTTTTGCATCTCGTAACCTCGTGTTGGTCTAGTATTTGTGTTTTTGTTGTTTTTATTTTCGTGTCTTCGTGTTGCTTTTTCTAGACCTCGTGTCTCTTTGTGTTTTATAACCTCACTTCGTGCCGTTCCCTTCGTTGTGTCTGATCTGTTACAGTGTACTCGTGTCATTCTTAGTTATTATGTCCGCGTGTTGTTTCCTTCTCACTTCGTGCTGTTCTCATCCTACCTCGTGTTGTTCTTGTCGTAGTGCTTGTTTTGTTACAGTGACTTCGTGTCGTTCTTGTCGTAGTGCTTGTTTTGTTACAGTGACTTCGTGTCGTTCTCCTTGTAATGTTTGTTTTTGTCACCACTGAATGTCGTGTCTTTCTTAGTGCATCTAGAACTGCTATCACATACCTCGTGCAGCTTTAGTTATTGTGGCCCTCAGTGTTAATGGTTTGTATCTCCTTGCAGGTTCGAGGAAGAACATTTCCAAGTGCCTGGGCAGCACGTGAATCCGAGGCTGGAATGAAGCCTGCTGAGAGACTGCCACGTGGTCCTAATATTTAGGGCTGAAAGTGTGGAGGTCACACAATGGAGCTGCCGCTGCTGCTGCTGCTCCTGCTATATATATGAACCTTCTTCCACAGAAGAAGAGAGATCGAATGGGCGAAAGGTGAAGTCAATACAGAGAGCCACGATCCAGACGAAGAAGAAGAAAAGGAAAAGAAGAAGAGAAAGAGAGTGAGAAAGAGAGAGAAAGAGAGATTTGAGTGAGAGATAGAGATAGCAGAAGTGTGAAGAGTAGTAGAGGAAGGAGAACAGAGAAGAAGAGTGAGCTAGAGTGATAGAAGCTTCAACTGAAGATTTGTTCCTGCTGGACCGTGGATCAAATCCAGGCTAGCCAGCTCCTGCGAGAGCCACATCTGTTTTTATCTTTTCAGCTGTCTGTTGTTGGTTTCGTTTTTCTTTTAAACTATCCATTTGCTATTTTTTCCGATTCTCTGTAGAGAGGTCGGGGTCCCTTCTGTTGGTTCAGGAGAAGGGAGATCGCTATCTCTGGTTGCAAGTAGCTGGGTGCTACTTGTGGGTTCCCTCTGGTTAGAGGAAGGGAGGCTCGTCCTCCAGTTCTGGGCTTGTAGATTTCAAGTCCAGGGGTCCCTCCGGGTGGGAGGAAGAGAGGTCCTAGACCTCTGGTTTGCAGGTGACGTAGTGTCACTTGTGCTTCCCTCTGGTGTTCAGAGGAAGAGAGACTTGGGTCTCTAGGTTCCCCTCCGGTTTGGAGGAAGGGAGGATTGGTCCTCCGGTTCTAGTCTTGTGGGTTTCAAGACTAGGTGTTCCCTCCGGTCTGGAGGAAGAGAGACTTGCGTCTCTGGTTTGTTAGTGACTGGTGTCACTAGTGGTTCCCTCCGGTTGGGAGGAAGAGGGGAGGTTGTTCCCCTGGTCAAGCTGTTTGGCAGTATTTGTTGCAGACTGAGTCTGCTGTGCTAGTGTGACTAGTGGAAGCCTCACTCCGGTTGGGAGTGAGGGGTGGATGTAGGTTTGTTGGACCGAACAACCTAAAAACCCTTTGTGCAGTGGTTTGTCTTCTTTGTGTGTTTGGCGCTAGATGAATGCGTAGGGTCGAGATAGGTTGATCTTCCATATGTGTTCATTTCATTGATGCGCATTCTATATGCTTGACAGTGGTTTTGCGCGTTTGCATGATCTGTTTAATTGCTGCCCACATTAGATGTTTGCTAAGAGCGCACTTCATATTTGTATACAGGTTCAGTAGATGACTGGATTAGTTTTTCTTCAGTTAGTCTTAGTGCTTTTATTCCGCAGTTCTGAGCACTAGTATTTTAATTGGAAGAAAGTTTTTTAAAGGGTATTCATTCACCCCCCCCCCTCTGAATACATTGCACCGAACACAACACAGCTCAAGTGAAAGCCTCGAACGTTAGGATATGCCTATCGGGAAGGCCGCACACTTACGGGAGTGATCTTCGGATCGATTAACTCCGCCCCGTATCGGATATTGGTTTAGGTCTAGGTACATTAGTCGGTGTTTTGCATCAGTTTGTGTCTCCTAGTTCGTGTGTCTTTGCATGCCCACCCGTCGAGGTACCCAATAGTCGCCACCACCACCTATGGCGGATTCCCGGGCCCGTAGCTCCGATGAGTCCTCGACGGCCGAGATGTTCCGAGCCATTATAGAACATCTTGACACGCGTATGGATGGCCTTAGTACGCGTTTAGATGGTGTAGGAACACGTCTAGAAGGGAGAATGAAAGCCCTCGAGGATCGGGCCAAATCTTCAGACCAGTCCATCCAGGGACTTGTAGGGAGGATTACCGTCCTCGAGAGGGCCCCAGCGGCAGCGCAACCCGCGCCAACCAATGGTCAACAAGAGCCGGCCCAGCAACCTGCTACGCCAAGAGCTCAGGCAGTAGATGTTGGGAGGCAACAGGTGCATGAGGTGGCTGACTATGCATCTGATAATGAGCCAGGGGGAAATGGTCGTCATAATCAACGATGGAACCGTGATGATGATGATGACGACCGCATTCTTAGGGGCGTGCATACGGACCCTCCCACTTTTAGCGGTTCCTTGGACCCTAGGGTGTATTTAGATTGGGAGGCCAGCATAGACCGGTACTTCGAGTGGTTTGAGATGACGGACCATCGAAGAGTCCGATACGCGAAGATGAAGCTGCAAGGGCAGGCCCAAACTTATTGGACCAATGTGGAGAGCCTGCTCAACCAGCGACGTCAACCCCAAATCGGTACTTGGGATGACATGAAAACAAAGCTGAGGGAGAAATATCTTCCAACCTCATATCGCCAACGTCTCATAGACAAATGGCAAAGCATCTCTCAAGGGAACTGATCCATGACTGAGTACACCACTGAGTTTGACGAGTATTACTTACGGTGTGGAGTTACGGAGGAGAGCACCATGACTATATCCCGCTTTCGAAGGGGTCTGTGGCCCAACTATCAGTATGAACTCTTTCACCGCAATGCGACCACTTTGGAGCAGGCATATCAGGTTGCTCTCGAATTGGAGCAATTCGAGGCCGAGTTCGTGTCTCCCCATCGGTTGGGCTCCTTTTCCCTACGTAGTGTCGAGCCCCGTGACTCATCTGGCACGTATCCGAGGGCCCCCATGGCTCGACCTCAGGAGCCTGCTCGCTCTGAGCCCTTTGCTCCTAGGCCTCGCCCTCCACTCCCGAGGGACCTTCCTCGTCCCCAGCATCTTACGGCACCCACAGCCCGCCCACCGGCACCCTCACCTCTTGCACGTCCTTTGTTGCCTACACCTCCTATCCGTCGGGAGGATAAGGGGAAAGGACCTTTGTTTGGGGAGCCTAGTGGATCACGGCAGCAGTGTTACCGCTGCAATGGGTTTGGCCATTTTGCCAACCAGTGTCCCACCCACCCATCTCTTATCATTGGGGACACAAAGGCCGAGGATACCACCCCTGCGGGCCTCGAGTTAGTCACCTACGAAGCAGATCAGGAGCTAGCTGACGAATACTATGAGATTTAAGGTGACGGCAAAGATGCCCCACATCCCGATGATGCCTACGTTGGGGTCGTCAGGTGTATTCTCAACCAGCCGTAGGCCAGTGATGACTGGCGTCGGACCACTATTTTTCATACCTTCTGTAGGCTGGGCAAGCATGCATGTAAAGTGATCATCGATAGCGGGAGTTGCATCAATGCAATCTCCACGGGTGCTGTCTCCCGTCTTGGTCTTACACCCGTGGATCACCCTAGCCCCTATTGTGTATCATGGGTGGATTCCACTTCCATCCCGATCAGGCTGCGGCGCTTGGTCCCACTACAGTTCTATGCCTACCATGACGATGTATGGTGTGATGTCCTACCCATGGAGGTGGGCAATATCATTCTGGGTAGGCCGTGGTTATTTGATCAGGATGCCACACTCCATGGCCGGTCGAACACCTGTACCTTCGACCATGATGGCCAACGGATTACTCTCCAACCTCATCAGCCCAAGAGCCCATCAGTTAGAGGTCCTACTGGCCCTAGTGCTCCGAAGCCTTCCATTCCCGGGCCCAGTACCCCGTCCCCAGCTCGGGCTATGACCATTACCTCTGGCCCAGGTGAGCCCTCGACTAGGATATTGATGTTGATTAGCTCCCAGGAAATGGAGCGGGAGGCTAGTCGGGGCTGCCCCGTGTTTGCGATTGCGGTCCGAGAGGTAGAGAGAGACTCCGAGGGTGAACTCCCACCCGATGTCATTCCTATTCTGCAGGAGTTTTCTGATATTTTTCCCGAGGAGCTTTCTGAGGGACTCCCACCTATGCGGGATATTCAGGATGCCATCGACCTTATTCCGGGCTCTTCATTGCCCAACCTTCCTCATTATCGCATGAGTCCCACGGAACATGCCGAGCTGAAACAGCAGGGCGATGAGTTGATACAGAGAGGATCTGTTCGGGATAGCATGAGTCCATGTGCTGTACCTGCTTTACTCGCCCCGAAGAAGGATGGCACGTGGAGAATGTGTATTGATAGCCGTGCCATCAACAAAATCACCGTGAAGTACATGTTCCCTATTCCCCGCCTGGATGACATGCTAGACATGATGGCTGGTGCCACTATCTTCTCAAAGATTGATCTTAAGAGTGACTACCATCAGGTGAGGATTAGACCAGGTGATGAGTGGAAGACCTCATTCAAGACCAAGGATGGTCTATATGAGTGGTTGGTCATGCCTTTTGGGTTGACCAATGCCCCTAGCACATTCATGCGACTCATGACTCAGGTCCTTTGACTGTTTATTGGAGTCTTTGTGGTCGTGTATTTTGATGATATCCTTATCTATAGTCGGACCACGGGGGACCACTTAGACCACCTTCGGCATGTCTGTCTTCTCCTTAGGCGAGAGCAGTTGTATGCAAACCCACAGAAGTGTGCCTTCATGACACCCCAGCTTACCTTCTTGGGTTTTATTGTGTCTAGTACAGGGGTCTCCGTCGATCTGGAGAAGGTCCGGGCCATTGTTGAGTGGCCGGAACCCCGTACGGTTCATGATGTCCGCAGCTTTCATGGCCTTGCGACGTTCTATCGTCGCTTCATCCGCGGATTTAGCTCCGTCACCGCCCCAATCATGGATTGTATCCGGAAGGGCACCTTTGTATGGACGAAGGCCGCAGCTGTCGCCTTCAAGGACATCAAGGAGCGCATGACCCAGACACCTATCTTTCGATTGCCTGATTTCTCGAAGGTGTTTGAGGTCTCTTGTGATGCGTCGGGTGTGGGGATAGGAGGTGTGTTGAGTCAGGAGACCCACCCGGTCGCATATTTCAGCGAGAAGCTGAATGACGCGAAACAGCGATACTCCACTTATGATAAGGAATTTTACGCAGTTGTTCAGGCTCTTAGGCATTGGAGGCACTATCTTTTACATCAGGAGTTTGTCTTATACTCCGATCATGAGGCTTTGAGGTACCTCCATTCCCAAAAGAAGCTTAATTCGTGTCACAATCATTGGGTTGAGTATCTCCAGTAGTTCACATTTGTGTTAAAACATAAGGCTAGAGTGGATAACAAGGTGGCCGATGCCTTGAGTCGGCGAGCGTGTTTGCTTACCACCATGAGCGCCGAGGTCATAGGGTTAGAGAAGATGGGAGAGGCCTATGTTGACTGTCCTGACTTTGGTCAGATTTATACCACTCTCCAGGCCGGACCATCGAGAGACCTTGATGATTATGTGCTTCAGGAGGGCTACCTCTTTCGAGGAGGTAGGCTTTGTGTTCCCCGAACTTCGGTTCGAGACTTCTTAGTCTGGGAGCTACATGCGGGAGGTCTAGCCGGCCAATTTGGTCAGAACAAGACTATTGAGACAATTGAGCATAGATTTTATTGGCCGAGCTTGAAGTGCGATGTTGCTCACATCGTGGATCAGTGCCGTACATGTGCTACGGCCAAGATGAAGAAGCAAAGCCCGGGCCTCTATACGCCTCTCCCCGTGCCTGATGCCCCTGTGGCAGGATATTAGCATGGATTTTGTCTTGGGATTGCCACGTACCTCCAGGAAGCATGATTCGGTCTATGTGGTTGTTGACCGATTCTCGAAGATGGCCCTTTTTATCCCTTGCTCGAAGACTTCGGATGCTTTGAGGGTAGCCCGCCTTTTTCTTACTCACGTGATGTGCAAGTTTGGGTTGTCTCGTACTATAGTGTCTAACCATGACGTTAGATTCACTAGCTATTTCTGGAAGACACTATGGCACATGATGGGTACTCACCTAAAGTTTTTCACTGCATATCATCCCCAGACAGATGGTCAGACCGAGGTGGTCAATAGGAGTCTGGGAGACCTTTTAAGGTGTCTTGTCAGGGACCGTATAGGGGATTGGGATCTCATTCTACTCATGGCAGAATTTGCATATAATGATTAAGTTAATAGGTCTACCGGCATGAGTCCATTCGAGATTGTCACATGTCGTAGGCCTAGGAAGCCAGTAGATCTTGTCCCCATGCATATCCATGCTCGAGTGTCGAAGTCAGCCGAGTCGTTTGCTAGGCATGTTAGGAGTCTGCATGACAACATCCGTCGTCACATCGAGGCCAGTAATGCACATTATAAGGAGCTAGCCGATGCCCATCGACACCACCGAGTCCAAGAGGGCGAATATGTCATGATCAGAGTAAGACCTGAACGGTTACCCTCTAGAATCGTTAAGAAACTGCAAGCTCGCGAAGCGGGTCCATTTAGAGTATTGAAACGCGTTGGATCCAATGCGTATGTTGTGGACCTGCCCGAGGAATATGGTATAAGCTCTACTTTCATTGTGTCGGATCTAGTTGCATATAGGGACCCAGCGGTGATCCCTAGTGAGCCTTTCGAGCCATCCTCTCCCATTGAGAGTGATCCCACACCTGAGTGTCCACCTCCAGCCCCTTTTCCACGGCAGCGAGAGCATATAGATCATATATTGGATGAGCAGGTGACAGTTACCAGGAGTGGATCCTACCCGCGCTACCTAGTGCGATGGAGAGGACGGCCCGCCATTGAGGATACGTGGATCACCCATGGAGAGTTACAGCGGATTGATACGGACCTACTGGAGCGGTACCATAGTGATGTAGACCCTTACTCGATAGGGTCGAGTTTCTCCCACCCGGGAGAATTAGTGCGGACACACGAGCGGCACGAGCTGCCGAGCCACCGATACCGTACGCGGAGCACCACCCGAGCGACAGCGGCTTCCATCTGGCTCGGAGACAGTCTGGAGACTCCCCCTTGAGTCTCGGTATTTATCATATTTACTGGGACTTATTTGTGTGTAATGTGTTTTTATTTGTCTTTATTTGGTTTGTAATTCATATTGTAATAAGGGTTTATATGCAAAATGGTACCACTCGGGTCCCACGGGCCCCCCATCCCTCCTCCCATTGATCCACCTCACTCCTAGGGCCCATGTGGGGTCAGTCAACCTTCCAATGGTGGGCTTCTAGAATAGTGGGCCAAGTGGAGGACAAGTGGCTTAAATTGTCAAGGTTGGCTACCAACCTTGTCCACCTAGTCAAGGGGGCGCCCCCCTCTCACTATCACCCACTTTAATTTTTGTAAAATGTTGTTTAGAACTAATTAGTTCTACTCCTTTTTTTATTCCCCCAAATCCTAGATCTAGGGGTAGTTTGAGTCTTTTGGCATTTCATATAAAACTCTTGTATTTTCATTTGATTAGAATTAATGAATACATTTTTTGAGAAATCTCTTGGAGCAGCAAGGGCTGCCCCCTCCTCTCTCTCCTCTCTCCCCCTTTGGCAGCTGGGAAGGCTGTGTTCTTGAGTTGTGAAGCCTCCCTATCAGTTCCAGTGATTGTCGCCGCCGCCACGTGCCGCCATCGCACCACCACGGTTGTCGCCGATGTTCTATCCATCCATGATAGAGGTGCCTTCCACGAATTTCTGCTCTCCCTCCCGACGTCTTCTTGAGCTGGGATTTTCAGGGGGTGTTCCAAAGGTTCCCACCACCTCTCACAAAAATCGGTTTGGCCTCCAAAGCTCGTTTGATAATTTTCCATTTTCGTTCTTCATCTCTTTCCAGATCTGTCTATTTTCAGCTTTGATTTCCACCCTCCCTGAGTTTCCAATCTTCGGACCACTTCTTGATTTTCCCAAGAGCTCCCAAATTAACTGGGAGTTATGTCCACCTTCTTCTCCATCCCCAATGTTTCGTGGAATTTCTAAAGGCCTCCACCTATTTTCTAAAAATCATCTTCAGATCCATCTATAGTTCTGTTAGCCAGTGTCCAGATCCGACCACTAGTCACTGTAAAATCCATATCAAATCGAGGCCTCCACCAATCCCTTCACAAGACCTATTACCGTTTTCCTCTCTCTCCCCTCCATAACTTTCATGAAGAAGTCGACATCTGAATCAGAGGTTTTGTTAAGGGTCAAAGGTAGTTCTCAGGAAACTGCTCTGCTGTTCTGAGAGTTCGGATACTGTGCAACAGAAACATAAAAAATAGTTTAAAGCCAAGTCCGTGCAGATCCAGCTCATCTCTCTGGGTCTAGATTGAAGGACTTCGAGAGAGCTTTCTAGCGGTACCTTCTGTGCTTCGATCCGACATCAGGATTGGTCGCAGCGTCCGATCTTGCCGGAGCGCGCGCTGAAAAATAGAAGCTTCAGTCCGTGGACAGCAATTCCACAACTTGGCGATCGGAGCCGATCGGCCTCCGACCGGTACTTCCAGGCAATCGCCGTCTAGGAAGCACGCCACCAGGGGTCCCCATCATAGCGGGCCCCACCCCACCACGGCCGGAGGTTGGAGCGGTCCGTGGGCTCCACGGACTCGTAGATCACGCCGTCCGGACAGCACCACAAACGCGTGTTCGGCACCGCCGGGCGACATCAAGATGCTGCCCGTCAACCCAATTGTCATGATTTCCGGGCCCCACATGTGACCTTTTACCTTTTACCTCCCTGCGAGGAGGGGGTCCGTGATTGGCCGGGGTTGTCTTCCCCACGCCGGGTGCGTGGAGATAAGGTCGTAACTTCTTGGCATTTACTTGCTAGTTTAGTATATGATCTTAGGCCGCTGTCGAGCACGATAGGAACTAGCCCGTGGGTCCATGTCACCGCTGTAAGTGTGAGAGTGACCTGTCCCGTGACTCGATCCAAGTCCGGAAGTGAGTCGACTACCCTTGAACTCTGCCGATTCCTCAACCGTGCACGATCCGCGTTTCCCTCGCTTGGGATGACGAGTGAGCTTGCGTTTCTGTTAGCGACGTATAGCCCATAGGAACTCCTAGTGTCGGGCCGAAGTCTCTCCAATTTATGTGTTGCTGGTCGCATCTCCATCTAGAGTCCTAGGTCCGCATCATATAGAGTCGGTCTCCCGTGTCCGTCCCGCATCAGGGGCCGTAGTCGTCAATCCAGGAGGTGTGTAGATCCTCTGCACGCGTGCTCGCCGCTCCTAGTGGGCTCTCGCAGAGTGCTCGCTGGGTGGTAAGGCCGCACAGGAGGAAGAAGCTCTCTGGATGTAGCGGACGTCCCTCTCGTCGTGGTAGCTACTTGAGTTGCTCTCTTCTCGGTATGAAGCTCTGGGGCAGGAGCATATAGCTCTGGGGCAGGAGTATGCTCTTGCGTAGTAGCGTAGGGTTTTTAGTAGGAGAATCTATCGTGCTCTTCTCTTCTGCCAATGTCCCTTTTATATGGGTTATCCTGGAGCGAGGGCCTCATCCCTTGATAGGGAAGGGTCCATTTAGTAGAGTAACATTCTTCCGCTATGTTGGCGGGAGTTTTCCGTTGGAGGGCGATAGCCCCGGCATCGGCCGTTCCCTGGGTGAGTCTTACGGCAGTCCTGGCGCGTGCTCGCCCGTTATGGGGTCAAGACCGGCGTCGTGGGGGGCAACGGTCGGTCGTCGGAGTGTCCTCCGACGAGAACTGCGCTTCGGCCGGCTTCATCGGCGGCATGGAATCCGATGTCTCGTTGGGCCGGTCGTCTCCTTATTGGGCTGAACATGTATGTCCGTTCCTTGCTTGGGCCTAGCGCGTCCAAACCTCGATGGGCCGCGCGTGCGTGGGCCGTTTCTGGGTCAAACCAGATTTACCCTCAGGGAGTAATTCCGTCGAAAACTTTCGACGGAAATTCTGACCGAATTTTATTCTACCAGAATGTCAAACGTATATAATATTTTACTCTCCAAAAGTTTCATCAAAAATCTATTCGTCAGAAATAGAGTCGAAAGTTCCGACTGATATTCCGACAGATATAATGTCGTCTGAAATTTTGATGAAAATTTTGACGAATAGATATCAATCGGAAATACAGATAGATATTCCGATGGACCATTTGTCATCAAAAATTTTCATCTCTATGACCATCATTCCTTGTAGTGTTATATACCCCTTTCTTCACATTCAAGGGGAGTGTGACTCTCAGATTCTGGTGCAAGTGATTCTAGGCCAGTGTCACCATCCAACAAGTGCATTTTGTCGATCGATCGTCGGGAACATTTGTGATTTTTCTTGTCTCCTGTAGGCACCACCACTCTGATCATGTCTATCGATCGAGAAGGCAACACTTTTGCATATCCTCTTGCCTCTCATGACGAGGGTTCCTCGTCTAACTCCTGATAGATTGAAGATTCATGTCTAGCTAGCTTGAGGAGGTGCCGTGGCTTTTTTTTGTTCTTTTTTGCTTTTGATTTTTGCACATGGTGGTTTTGCTTGGGATTGGTTTTTAGGGTTTTTTCTTTCACTGTATGTACCTCTTGCGATAAGGCAGAAAGACCCCCCCCCCCCCCCGTGCAATAACCTGAGTACGTACGTAGGATGTGCCTCAAGGTCTACAAAAAAGAGGTTTATACTGTTTAAACATGTGTTACTTTATATCTCAAGTAATGACAAACTATTCTAACGACATTGGCAGTTTAAAATATCCAATTATTAGGAGTTCAATTTTTATGAAACTACATAATGGGCACTTGTTGGAGAAATAATATCACGGATGTTATTTTGAGGGATTTCTCTATCAGACGGATCAACAGAAAAATATGGAATTGAAGTTTAGGAAGATCAAACTCAGGTCGAAGTGCGATGTCGCTTTCTTTAGAGTCGTTTCGCCCCTACACGGTGCAATAGGCTCCACGGCAAAACTTCTCCAAGATACGACGACCCAAACGATGGCGGCGCAAAGGTGAACTCCAAGTTGCGACGCCGGGGTGAACACCACAGTGACCACTTCGAGATCTTGTAGAGGAAGATGACCGAGAGAAGAAAAAAATGGGAGGAAGATGAGTTCCTTCTTCTCTTAACCCTCGGAAAAACTGCTACCCTAAATAGACTCCCAACCAGAGTCTACAACGGTCAAGCACACGAACCGACACCCCCGTTCCCAAAGGGACGCGAGAGAGAGAATCCGAGGAAATGCGGAGGAAACCCAAAAGACGCTCGGTCAAAAAATAAAATAAAATAAAGGTCGAATATTACATACACACACGCACGACACGGCATCGGCAAGGCAAGGCAATATACGCGCGTGTGTGATATAGAATAAGGCCCAAGGAGCCTACAAGCTCAAATGGCCCAACTACCATAGTCTCCTCAAAGGAGTGCACAAGGTAGCAAAGAGACCCAACTATAAGAAGATGAAAACTTTTCCCATCTTCCAATGTGGGACAAAACTCCATAGGAAATAAAACTTTGATATTTTAAAACACTAAATTCAACATTCACCCACCATAAAAAAAATATCAACGTGTGAGACAGGAATACAAGATCTCGAAGTGAAGAACTATGCATAAGAGAAGGTGTCTTCCGACTTGAACCTTCACGTAGTGAAACACTTCCCTCTCTCCACAGGTCTGTGGACGTCGAAAAATGTCGATGATGATCATACGGCATGCACGTCTCGACACTCGAGAGCAAGCCGAAGATGAAAATGCCAAATAAACCTCATGCCTCGCCCGATCAGGATGAGGACTCGCTTGGTGGTCCGCTAGCCGATGAGGGAGCCCCCCGGGTGGAAGATATGGCCACAACTCTACAGCCGGCCGTGCCGAGAGCTGAATCAAAGAAGAGTCGGGGACTCCGACACAGCCCGACGTGCACCGAAAGTCACGCAGAGTCTGGGACCGGGCCCCAAAGGCTGCGAATGGAACATTGTAGAGGTCATACATAGCAACCGGAACCTTCCGGGAATGTCGACATTCACGTAAAATGGCCGCGACTTCGAGAAGAATTCGTTTAGTGCTTAAAACGGCACGAGGAGGCTTTAAAACGGCGCGCCTTAAAACGGCGCGCCCCCCCCCTTAAAACGGCGCGCCCCCTTTGGGATGTGGCGCCGTTTTAACCCATTTTCTTTTCATTGGCTACACGGCGCGCCCCGAAGCCCCCCTTTGATGCTTAAAACGGCGCCCCTTTGAATATGGCGCCGTTTTAACCTTTTAACCCCTTTCTCTGAAGCGCTTCCTGGCGAGCAACCGACCCATCCCATCGGCATTACGGTCCCCTGTTTCCTGGGAACTGCACGACGACGAACAAGCCTGAAATGGCTAAAACGTCTGCTTCGATCCGTTGGGCATCCAAGCATGTTCTTTAAATGGAAACTCTCGAGCCACGCACTGTCGAATGCTTGCTCCGTCAGCCGGCCGCCCATTCCCCTGCAAATGATGAAAGCAAACGTGGCTAGCGGTGTACATGCCAGCGAAGGGGGAGGCCATGCCTCTACCCCTCTCCCGGTCACACTATAGCCGCGGCAGAGGTGACGTCCACGACAACGGCTCTCGACACGGCGACACGGCAGAGGCGTTGCAGGCGAAGCAAGATGGAAAGAAGAGGAAATAAAGAGAAATAAGGGGGGGGGGGGGGCTCTCCCTTCGACAGGGCCACTGGCCCCTATAAAAATCCCACCACGGGGAACTTTGATCGCGGGGGGAGAAGAGGGACAACTCTTGGAAGCTTGAAAGGCAGAAGCTTTTTTCTGAGAGAAATCCCTTGAAGCCCGAAGCCTATGCGAAGAAGAAGAGAGAAAGAGTGGGAGAGAAAGGGGAGGAAGAGTGAGAGCCAGCCGTGTGAGGGTGGGTCATTGTCTTTCCCCTCTCCCCTTGTATTCTACTCGGCGACGTCCAGCCCCGATGTAGCTCTTCTGTTTAAATGGAAATGAAGCATGGGGCCTTCAACCCCGATCCTCACTTATCTCCCTCATGAAACCCGATTTTGATGCTCGCTCATCCCTTCCCTTTTGCAAGTCTATATGTTTCCGTCGGATCATATATGCATAGATATATACATATGTATCTGTAGATAGATATATACGTATGCATGCGTTAACTTCATTTTACTGCTGTCCCTTGGATCTCCCTTCCGCCGTGTTCTTGTGCCGACTTCGGCTCTCACGCGGTCTTCAGCCACGCGATCACGGCAACCCTCGGGTCGTCGGAGTTCCTTTGTAGGTTGGCCCTCAGGACCTCCGGCCCCGAACGGGGGAGTCGATACGATCGCAACAACCCATGGGTCACCGGTTTCCCTTGTAGGCTAGCCCTCGGGATCTCCGGCCCCTAATGGGGTAATTTTACTGGTGTCGTTGCTTATGCACACACCGGGATGTTTCGGGGCCGTCGGAGTTCTCTCCGCATGGCGCGCCCCATCTTTTCCCCCAGACCCTTCCGATCTAGGGGAGGTGCTGCCCGATTTTCGTCAGGGTCAAGAACATACAAGAACACCAAGAACAATGAATAAATGTATCATAGAATTTGCCCACGGGTGAAAGAAAAGAAACACACAGTAAAAACTCTGTGAACTGAACCCCCCGAATAAAACAGTTAAACCTCTTGCTCACTCACCTTAACAAACCAACAACGATGCTTAAACCTTCATCCTATTGATCTAGGGTGTCAATCGAGCAATTAATCTAACTATTGATCCTTCTGTAGGCCATAGAATCAAGAACAGAAAGCAAAATAAGTCCACAGAACGAATAAGAAAACTCAAGAGACGATGTCTCGGCGTGGCCTAATCCGGCGCGGTCACCCCTCACCGCGCCGATTTAACCCCATTCTCGTAACCCCCATTTCCTTTGAAGGCTAAAACGGCGCGCCCATTGGCCTTCCTTAAACCGGCGCGCCCTTCTGTCCCATTGTAGCATCCTTAAAACGGCGCGCCCCCCATTGGGCCTATTCCGGCGCCCTACCTCCACCTCCTTCCTTGAGTCCCAAAAATGGCGCGCCCTCTCCATCTCCATGTTCACCTTAAAACGGCGCCCCCACTTCCTCCTTTGGCCTCTAAAACGGCGCCCTCCTCTTGATACTAATCCGGCGCGCCCCGTCCCCGTTGCTTCCCTGAACCGGCATGCCAAAAAAAAAAAAGATTAATCAAATGATAGAAAAGAATTAAAGCTAATGAGTAAAGCTAATCAAAAGTCTCCCTTCTACTATAATCCAAATTTTGTTCCGGGGGCGCTGCCCCCGAAAACCCCCGCAAGGGGCGTTGCCCCCTTGACCCCCACGACCTGACCGGGCAGGTCGAACCCCGCGACCTGACCGCGCAGGTCGATCCGCGTGCGAGGGTGCACATTGCCGAGTTTTGGCCTTACACTTAACGACCCGCTCCCCCGGACTGTGTAATGGTGCCCCGTGGTATCGGACATGGACCTCGGGATCCCCGACATGGTCATGATCCGTGCACCTCTCGGGCCGATAGTTCATCAGCTTGACCCATTTCTTCCGGGATCCGATCCCGCACCCACATGAAACGCGCCGTACCTACGGTAGATATCCGAATGTCTTTGTTGTTACCTTCGATGCTTCGAATACGGACTCTCGACCGGATATTGGATGGTCCTTAGTGACTGATATATATATATACCGGGATCTAATCCCGCACTTGCATTAAATTTGCCGCACTCGCAGCAAATATTTGTATGGTTTTGAACGTCGTTTTGCATACCGATGCGGAGGGTTTAAATCATGTCAACCCAACTCGCATGCTTTAATGAAAAATGATCTTTAGGTCATTTGACCCCTTTTCTTGGCGATTAATCAGAGGTCTTCCCCTCTCCGAGGGGATGTAATTAACGTCGCGCCCTTTATGGCGCGGCGGGTCTCCAGTCCCGACCCGATATCCACAATCATCTGATCAGTCAGATGGAGCGCACCCCGGGCTTCGGACCACTCCAGTCTTGAAGCCCGAACACATTGTCACCTAGGTGACTGGCACGCCCTCGCACTAGATAAACCGATAAAAAAGACCACCGATACCCTAATATTCTCATCCATCGAATTCCAGTGCGTTCCACAAGCTGGCACGCCCGGTGGGACAAGAGATGGTCTCGAATCGATATAACCACCGATATCCCGATACTTTCACACACGAAACCTAGTGCGTCCCACAAGGTCCAAGTGAACTTCATCTTGAACTTAAACCTTTATGCAGAAAGTTCCATGCATCACACACAGTATTGGTCAATAGTGGTGTTCTCACTAGGTAGCACATTCAGGCCATGTGCTTTGCATCTTGTTTCATGAGCGCTCTAGAGATATCCCAAGCATCTCATAGGTTGCGGCCACACAACCACACTCACATAGGTGAATCCTCCAAGGTGCACTGAAACGTGCCTACACCTTGCCACTATGTCCTTTGGATTCATTAAGAACATATAGTTCAACCTTTACCGTTCCAGATAGAGCACTACATCATAGGGAGGGACAATGAGACACAAGTCTCCAATAATATGCTCTCTACTAGTCACCCACTCAATTTGTTTTCCCATTGAACCTACTTCATGGGATCTCTAATCAATAGGTTGGGTTGCCATTGACCGTGTCTAAATAATGGGCTTCAGTCCCATCCCCCTCGATGTATCTTCAACCAATTTTTTGTTAAGTCCATTGGTTAAAGGATCAGCAAGATTACTTGCAGATTTCATAAAATCCAAAGAAATAATTCCTTTAGTTAAGTACTCCCTTACAAACCTCAACTTGAGTCTTATATGAGTACCTAATTTATCATTTATTTTTTCACTCTTAGCCTTGGCTATCGCTGCCTGGCTATCACAATGTATGGAGATTGCAGGAATATGCTTACTCAGCAGAGGTAGCTCAACAACTAGGTTCTTCAGCCAATCTGCCTCTCTACCAGTCATCTCAAGGGCTATAAGCTCAGATTCCATAGTGGATCGAACTAATAAAGTCTGTTTGGTGGATTTCCAAGCAATTGCCCCTCCACCAAGCATGAAAACAAAACCAGTGGTGCCCTTACCTTGGGCCTTTCCTGTCACCCAACTGGCATCACTGTGCCCCTCTAGTACAGTAGGAAATCTCTCATAATGTAATGCAAGTGATAAGGTACCTTTTAAATACTTACATACTCTCTCAAGTGCATGCCAATGTGTTTTGTTAGGACACTGAATATATCTACTAAGTCTATTCATAGCAAAGGAAATATCAAGTCTACTACAGTTAGACAAATACATCAAACTACCAATAAGCTGTGAATATCTAAGTTGATCAAAACTATCACCATTATTCTTCTTAAGAATGACACTAGGATCCAAAGGAGTGCTAACAGGTTTGGAATCATAAAATCCAAATCTTCTTAATACTTTCTCAACATAATGAGCCTGGGATATTGCATATCCCTCACGTGATTTTAGAAGTCTAAGTCCTAAAATCACCTCTGCCTCTCCCAGATCCTTCATGTCAAATTTACTGTTTAGGAAATGTTTGGTTTCATTAATCAACATGATGCTACTACTAAGAATCAGAATGTCATCAACATATAAGTATAAAATAACACATGCATCATTCATCAACTTAACATACACACACTTATCAGATTCACACATGGCAAAACCATTGGAAATAACAACATCATCAAATTTCTGATGCCATTGCTTAGGGGCTTGTTTTAACCCATACAGGGACTTAGTTAACTTGCACACTTTGTGCTCTTGGCCAGAAACTACAAATCCCTCAGGCTGATCCATATAGATTTCTTCTTCAAGTTCCCCATTTAAGAAGGCAGTCTTGACATCCATTTGATGGACCTTTAAATCATATATGGACGTCATTGCAATAAGTACACGGATTGTGGTCATCCTAGCCACAGGAGAATAGGTATCAAAGAAATCTATTCCCTCTTTCTGCCTATAGCCCTTAGCAACAAGTCTAGCTTTATATTTATCAATAGAGCCATCAGGTTTTAATTTCTTTTTAAAAATCTATTTACATCCAATAGTTTTACTACCGGGAGGAAGATCAACCAATTCCCATGTCTGATTACACATTATGGAATCTATTTCACTTTTAATAGCTTCTTTCCAAAAAGCAGAATCATTAGACGTCATAGCATCATTAAAAGTTAATGGATCATCTTCAATCAAATAAGATACAAAGTCATCACCAAAAGATTTTTCGATACTTATTCTTTTACTCTATCTAGGCTCTATATCATCAGGTTGAGATTCAATAACTTTTGAGCCACTAGAAGAAGGAATAGAAGAGGAAGGTTCTACTTCAACATGCAAGTTTGATTTGAATGGAAAGATATTCTCAAAGAAAACAACATCACCAAATTCACATATAGTGTTTTCAGAAATAGCAGAAATTTCAGACTTAATAATTAAGAATCTATATGCAGAATTATACTCTGCATAACCAATGAATACACCATCAACAGTTTTGGGGCCAATTTTTCTTTTCTTATTTTTAGGAATTTTAATCTTGACCAAATAGCCCCAAACCTTCAAAAATTTATAATTCGGCTTCCTCTTAAACCACAATTCAAATGGTGATTTATCTTTTGATTTATGAGGAACACAATTTAGGACATGACACGCAGAGAGCAAAGCCTCTCCCCACATACTCTCAGGTAAACCTGAGCTGCACAACATGGAATTCACCATGACCAACAAAGTCCTATTTTTCCTCTCAGCAACTCCATTAGATTCAGGGGAATAAGGAGCAGTTAACTCATGAATAATACCATTATTTTCACAAAAATCATTTAGTGCATTAGATGTATATTCACCTCCTCTATCAGATCAAAGCCTCTTAAGAACCATATCTATTTGTTTTTCGGCTAGAGATCTATAAGTCATAAATTTATCAAGAGCTTCGTCTTTAGTGCTCAACAAATACAATAAGCAGAATCTAGAAGCATCATCAATAAAGGTGATAAAATATCTTTTTCCACCTCTGGTTAGGGAACCAGTCCCTTCACAAACATCGGAGTGAACTAACTCCAACACCGAGGTGTCCCTTTCAACAGATTTAAAAGGCTTCCTAGGTTGCTTCGCTTGTACACAAATTTGGCATTTGCCTTTGTTCTTAACATCAAACTTAGGAATCAAATTTAAATGCATCATCCTTTTCATGGTATTCAAATTAACATGACCAAGTCTAGCATGCCAAATATCACAAGATTCAATATGAAAAGCAACGGAGGAGGAACTTTTATTTAAACAACTAGAACCAAGTACATTAAGAATAAATAATCCATCACATAAGTAACCTTTTCCTACAAAGTTTCCATTTCTGGTAATTACAAATTTTTTGGATTCAAAAATAAGTCTAAAACCCTGCCGCACTAACAAAGATCCACTAATCAAGTTCCTCCTAATATCCGGCACGTGCTGCACTCTGTAGAGGTTTAACATTTTCCCTGAAGTGAGCTTCAAGTCAATGCGTCCCTCTCCTACTATTCGTGCAGCACTGGAATTGCCCATTGTCACGCTCCTGGCACCGGTGCCCTGGTAAGAAGAGAATAAGCTTCTATCAGAGCAGACATGGACATTTACACCTCTGTCTACCAACCATTCTGTTGGAAGACTTGCCACATGGATTTTAGGATTATAAGAGACAAACCTCTCCTTTGAGGTGGATCCAGCTGTCAACATATTGACCATAGGTTCAGTAACAGTGGGTTTGTTCTTGTTGTTTTTGATGTTCTTGTTGTTCTTGTCCTTTCTATCATAGCATCTGTAGGCTTTGTGACCCGATCTCCCACAGACATAGCAAGTAATATTTTTCGAGTCCTTCTGAATCTTTTTCTTCCCTTTAAATTTGTCGAATTTCTGGTGAGGTTTATGGGAAGTGGAAGAATGAGACTTGGATTTTTCAACAAGATTAGCTTTGGACTGGAATTCAGGGTCTGAGGGAGGAGGAGGAGGAGGGATCCTAGCCTTGTTCCTATCCCTATTCCTCTCTTCAACTTGAATGGCAGAGATTAATTGCTCAACATTCATCTCATCTCGTTTGTGTTGAAGAGATAGAGAAAAATCATTCCAGGATGGTGCAAGTTTGGTAATCAATGCACACACCTGAAACTTCTCATCAATTGACATCCCACAACGTTGGATGTCCAAAACCAGGGATTGGATCTCATGGGCTTGGTCAACAATGGCGGTTCCCTCTACCATCTTGTAATCAAAATAATTAGCTACAATAATTTTATCTTGACCGGTGTCCTCAGAACCATATTTCTTTTTTAAGGAGTTCCAAAGCTCTCTAGCGGATTTTGCAGAACAATAAATGTCATAGAGCTTGTCAGAAAGGCATGACAGAATACTACCAGTACATAAATAATCATTCTCTTTAAACTTTGCTAAATCTACAGACCTAGCAGGTTCATTCTCATCCTCTGCAGGAGGATTAGATTCGATTACAGAAAATAAGGCCAGAGAGGTAAGCCAGTAACGCATCTTCTGTTGCCAACGCTTAAAGAAATGACCAGAAAATTTTTCAGGGCGGGCAACAATCTCAGGGGCCATCATGAAACTCGTCTGATAGAGAGAAATGACTCTAAATGTTGGAGAAATAATATCACGGATGTTATTTTGAGGGATTTCTCTAACAGACGGATCAACAGAAAAATATGGAATTAAAGTTTAGGAAGATCAAACTCAGGTCAAAGCGTGATGTCGCTTTCTTTAGAGTCGTTTCGCCCCTACACGGTGCAATAGGCTCCACGGTAAAACTTCTCCCAAGATACGACGACCCAAACGATGGCGGCGTAAAGGTGCACTCCAAGTTGCGACACCGGGGCGAACACCACAGTGACCACTTCGAGATCTTGCAGAGGAAGATGGCCGAGAGAAGAAAAAAATGGGAGGAAGATGAGTTCCTTCTTCTCTTAACCCTCAGAAAAATTGCTACCCTAAATAGACTCCCAACCAGAGTCTACAACGATCAAGCACACGAACCGACACCCCCGTTCCCAAAGGGACGCGAGAGAGAGAATCTGAGGAGACGCGGAGGAAACCCAAAAGACGCTCGGTCAAAAAATAAAATAAAATGAAGGTCGAATATTACATACACACACGCACGACACGGCATCGGCAAGGCAAGGCAATATGCACGCGTGCGTGATATAGAATAAGGCCCAAGGAGCCCACAAGCTCAAATGGCCCAACTACCATAGTCTCCCCAAAGAGTGCACAAGGTAGCAAAGAGACCCAACTATAAGAACATGAAAACTTTTCCCATCTTGCAATGTGGGACAAAACTCCACAGGAAACAAAACTTTGGTATTTTAAAACACTAAATTCAACATTCACCCACCACAAAAAAAATATCAAAGTGTGAGACAGGAATACAAGATCTCGAAGTGAAGAACTATGCATAAGAGAAGGTGTCTTCCGACTTGAACCTTCACGTAGTGAAACACTTCCCTCTCTCCACAGGTCCAAGTGAAATTCGTCTTGAACTTAAACCTTTATGCAGAAAGTTCCATGCATCACACACAGTATTGGTCAATAATGGTGTTCTCACTGGGTAGCACATTCAGGCCATGTGCTTTGCATCTTGTTTCATGAGCGCTCTAGAGATAGCCCAAGCATCTCATAGGTTGCGACCACACAACTACACTCACATAGGTGAATCCTCCAAGGTGTACTGAAACGTGCCTACACCTTGCCACTATGGCCTTTGGATTCATTAAGAACATATAGTTCAACCTTTACCGTTCCAGATAGAGCACTACATCATAGGGAGGGACAATGAGACACAAGTCTCCAACAATGTGCTCTCTACTAGTCACCCACTCAATTTGTTTTCCCATTGAACCTAGTTCATGGGATCTCCAATCAATAGGTTGGGTTGCCATTGACGGTGTCTAAATAATGGGCTTCAGTCCCATCCCCCTCGATGTATCTTCAACCAATTTTCTGTTAAGTCCTTTGGTTAAAGGATCAGTAAGATTACTTGCAGATTTCACAAAATCCAAGGAAATAATTCCTTTAGTTAAGTACTCCCTTACAAACCTCAACTTGAGTCTTATATGAGTACCTAATTTATCATTTATTTTTTCACTCTTAGCCTTGGCTATCGCTGCCTGGCTATCACAATGTATAGAGATTGCAGGAATATGCTTACTCAGCAGAGGTAGCTCAACAACTAGGTTCTTCAGCCAATCTGCCTCTCTACCAGTCATCTCAAGGGCTATAAGCTCAGATTCCATAGTGGATCGAGTTAATAAAGTCTGTTTGGTGGATTTCCAAGCAATTGCCCCTCCACCAAGCATGAAAATAAAACCAGTGGTGCCCCTACCTTGGGCCTTTCCTGTCACCCAACTAGCATCACTGTACACCTCTAGTACAGCAGGAAATCTCTCATAATGTAATGCAAGTGATAAGGTACCTTTCAAATACTTACATACTCTCTCAAGTGCATGCCAATGTGTTTTGTTAGGACACTGAGTATATCTACTAAGTCTATTCACAGCAAAGGAAATATCAAGTCTACTGCAGTTAGACAAATACATCAAACTACCAATAAGCTGTGAATATCTAAGTTGATCAAAACTATCACCATTATTCTTCTTAAGAATGACACTAGGATCCAAAGGAGTACTAACAGGTTTGGAATCATAAAATCCAAATCTTCTTAATACTTTCTCAACATAATGAGCCTGGGATATTGCATATCCCTCACGTGATTTTAGAAGTCTAAGTCCTAAAATCACCTCTGCCTCTCCCAGATCCTTCATGTCAAATTTACTGTTTAGGAAATGTTTGGTTTCATTAATCAACATGATGCTACTACTAAGAATCAGAATGTCATCAACATATAAGCATAAAATAACACATGCATCATTCATCAACTTAACATACAGACACTTATCAGATTCACACATGGCAAAACCATTGGAAATAACAACATCATCAAATTTCTGATGCCATTGCTTAGGGGCTTGTTTTAACCCATACAGGGACTTAGTTAACTTGCACACTTTGTGCTCTTGGCCAGAAACTACAAATCCCTCAGGCTGATCCATATAGATTTCTTCTTCAAGTTCCCCATTTAAGAAGGCAGTCTTGACATCCATTTGATGGACCTTTAAATCATATATGGACGCCATTGCAATAAGCACACGGATTGTGGTCATCCTAGCCACAGGAGAATAGGTATCAAAGAAATCTATTCCCTCTTTCTGCCTATACCCCTTAGCAACAAGTCTAGCTTTATATTTGTCAATAGAGCCATCAGGTTTTAATTTCTTTTTAAAAATCCATTTACCTCCAATAGTTTTACTACCGGGAGGAAGATCAACCAATTCCCATGTCTGATTACACATTATGGAATCTATTTCACTTTTAATAGCTTCTTTCCAAAAAGCAGAATCATTAGACGTCATAGCATCATTAAAAGTTAATGGATCATCTTCAATCAAATAAGATACAAAGTCATCACCAAAAGATATTTCGATCCTTATTCTTTTACTCTTCTGGGCTCTATATCATCAGGTTGACATTCAATAACTTTTGAGCCACTACAAGAAGGAATAGAAGAGAAAGGTTCTACTTCAACATGCAAGTTTGATTTGAATGGAAAGATATTCTCAAAGAAAACATCATCACCAAATTCACATATAGTGTTTTCAGAAATAGCAGAAATTTCAGACTTAATAATTAAGAATCTATATGCAGAACTATACTCTGCATAACCAATGAATACACCATCAACAGTTTTGGGGCCAATTTTTCTTTTCTTATTTTTAGGAATTTTAATCTTGGCCAAATAGCCCCAAACCTTCAAAAATTTATAATTCGGCTTCCTCTTAAACCACAATTCAAATGGTGATTTATCTTTTGATTTATGAGGAACACAATTTAGGACATGACACGCAGAGAGCAAACCCTCTCCCCACATACTCTCAGGTAAACGTGAGCTGCACAACATGGTATTCACCATGTCCAACAAAGTCCTATTTTTCCTCTCAGCAACTCCATTGGATTCAGGGGAATAAGGAGCAGTTAACTCATGAATAATACCATTATTTTCACAAAAATCATGCAGTGCATTAGATGTATATTCACCTCCTCTATCAGATCTAAGCCTCTTAAGAACCATATCTGTTTGTTTTTCGGCTAGAGATCTATAAGTCATAAATTTATCAAGAGCTTCGTCTTTAGTGCTCAACAAATACAATAAGCAGAATCTAGAAGCATCATCAATAAAGGTGATAAAATATCTTTTTCCACCTCTGGTTAGGGAACCAGTCCCTTCACAAACATCGGAGTGAACTAACTCCAACACCGAGGTGTCCCTTTCAATAGATTTAAAAGGCTTCCTAGGTTGCTTCGCTTGTACACAAATTTGGCATTTGTCTTTGTTCTTAACATCAAACTTAGGAATCAAATTTAAATGCATCATCCTTTTCATGGTATTCAAATTAACATGACCAAGTCTAGCATGCCAAATATCACAAGATTCAATATGAAAAGCAACGGAGGAGGAACTTTTATTTAAACAACTAGAACCAAGTACATTAAGAATAAATAATCCATCACATAAGTAACCTTTTCCTACAAAGTTTCCATTTCTGGTAATTACAAATTTGTTGGATTCAAAAATAAGTCTAAAACCCTGTCGCACTAACAAAGATCCACTAATCAAGTTCCTCCTAATATCCGGCACGTGTTGCACTCCGTAGAGGTTTAACATTTTCCCTGAAGTGAGCTTCAAGTCAATGCGTCCCTCTCCTACTATTCGTGCAGCACTGGAATTGCCCATTGTCACGCTCCTGGCACCGGTGCCCTGGTAAGAAGAGAATAAGCTTCTATCAGAGCAGACATGGACATTTGCACCTGTGTCTACCAACCATTCTGTTGGAAGACTTACCATATGGATTTCAGGATTATAAGAGACAAAGCTCTCCTTTGAGGTGGATCCAGCTGTCAACATATTGACCACAGGTTCAGTAACAGTGGGTTTCTTCTTGTTGTTTTTGATGTTCTTGTTGTTCTTGTCCTTTCTATCATAGCATCTGTAGGCTTTGTGACCCGGTCTCCCACAGACATAGCAAGTAATATTTTTCGAGTCCTTCTGAATCTTTTTCTTCCCTTTAAATTTGTTGAATTTCTAGTGAGGTTTATGGGAAGTGGAAGAATGAGACTTGGGTTTTTCAATAAGATTAGCTTTGGACTGGAATTCACGGTCTGAGGGAGGAGGAGGAGGAGGAGGATGGATCCTAGCCTTGTTCCTATCCCTATTCCTCTCTTCAACTTGAATGGCAGAGATTAATTGCTCAACATTCATCTCATCTCGTTTCTGTTGAAGAGATAGAGAAAAATCATTCCAGAATGGTGGAAGTTTGGTAATCAATGCACACACCTGAAACTTCTCATCAATTGACATCCCACAACGTTGGATGTCCAAAACAGGGATTGGATCTCATGGGCTTGGTCAACAATGGAGGTTCCCTCTACCATCTTGTAATCAAAATAATTAGCTACAATAATTTTATCTAGACCGGTGTCCTCAGAACCATATTTCTTTTCTAAGGAGTTCCAAAGCTCTCTAGCGGATTTTGCAGAACAATAAATGTCATAGAGCTTGTCAGAAAGGCATGACAGAATACTACCAGTACATAAATAATCCTTCTCTTTAAACTTTGCTAAATCTACAGACCTAGCAGGTTCATTCTCATCCTCTGCAGGAGGATTAGATTCGATTACAGAAAATAAGGCCAGAGAGGTAAGCCAGTAACGCATCTTCTGTTGCCAACGCTTAAAGAAATGACCAAAAAAAATTTTCAGGGCGGGCAACAATCTCAGGGGCCATCATGAAACTCGTCTGATAGAGAGAAACGACTCTAAATGTTGGAGAAATAATATCACGGATGTTATTTTCAGGGATTTCTCTATCAGACGGATCAACAGAAAAATATGGAATTGAAGTTTAGGAAGATCAAACTCAGGTCGAAGCGCGATGTCGCTTTCTTTAGAGTTGTTTCGCCCCTACACGGTGCAAGAGGCTCCACGGGAAAACTTCTCCCAAGATACGACGACCCAAACGATGGCAGCGCAAAGGTGCACTCCAAGTTGCGACGCCGGGGCGAACACCACAGTGACCACTTCGAGATCTTGAAGAGGAAGATGACCGAGAGAAGAAAAAAATAGGAGGAAGATGAGTTCCTTCTTCTCTTAACCCTCGGAAAAACTGCTACCCTAAATAGACTCCCAACCAGAGTCTACAACGGTCAAGCACACGAACCGACACCCCCGTTCCCAAAGGGACGCGAGAGAGAGAATCCGAGGAGACGCGGAGGAAACCCAAAAGACGCTCTGTCAAAAAATAAAATAAAACAAAGGTCGAATATTACATACACACACGCACGACACGGCATCGGCAAGGCAAGGAAATATACGTGCGTGTGTGATATAGAATAAGGCCCATGGAGCCCACAAGCTCAAATGGCCCAACTACCATAGTCTCTCCAAAGGAGTGCACAAGGTAGCAAAGAGACCCAACTATAAGAAGATGAAAACTTTTCCCATCTTCCAATGTGGGACAAAACTCCACAGGAAGCAAAACTTTGATATTTTAAAACACTAAATTCAACATTCACCCACCACAAAAAAAATATCAAAGTGTGAGACATGAATACAAGATCTCGAAGTGAAGAACTATGCATAAGAGAAGGTGTCTTCCGACTTGAACCTTCACGTAGTGAAACACTTCCCTCTCTCCACAGGTCCAAGTGAACTTCGTCTTGAACTTAAACCTTTATGCAGAAAGTTCCATGCATCACACACAGTATTGGTCAATAGTGGTGTTCTCACTGGGTAGCACATTCAGGCCATGTGCTTTGCATCTTGTTTCATGAGCGCTCTAGAGATAGCCCAAGCATCTCATAGGTTGCGGCCACACAACCACACTCACATAGGTGAATCCTCCAAGGTGCACTGAAACGTGCCTACACCTTGCCACTATGGCCTTTGGATTCATTAAGAACATATATGTGAATCGTGTTTTTTCACATCAAAAATAAATAAGAGGAAGATAAATAGTGAAATAAAGGGAATAAAGGGGAGCAAGAGATTGCTATTGGAGTGTGATCGCCAGAGGGGTTACCTCAAAATAAAAGAAATTGATCGCGAATACCTGGTAAAAATAAGGATGCGGGATGAGTGTAGATTCCTTCCTCCTCCTTCTACCGGCCGGCCGATGAAGGGGGTTTTCCTCTTGATTACCCTTAAACAAAGAACAAACAATCAAAAGAGGAGGGATTAGCCAAACGTGTGTGTAGTATCAATCCAAAAGAGTAATATGATGATGAAAGTGGAACATAAAGTGTGCACCTTTTGGTTCTTTTAAAACCCCTAAGAAAATTAGGGAAGGAAAGAGATATGATGCAGAGCTAATGCAAACTAACTATGATGAACAATGATGAAGTAGCAAATTGATGCAAAGAACTCCCTGCTGTTCCTGACAACAGTAAAGGGGAAACCAATTGATGTGGCTGATGCACTAGGAAGAAGAAGACCACTGCAGGAGCACGGATTGGCAAAGAAAAGGAGAGTAGAAAGGCTTCAGTGCACGGAGAAAACTGTTATTGCTAATCTCTCCTCTCTTCTATTTTAGCCAACCTTCCTATCAAGCTTCTGCTAACCTCGCGCGAACTCGACCCAGGAGGCTATTTATAGGGTAGAAAACACAAATCTAATGGGATGAGAACTAGCAAGACCCTTCTACGGCAAGGTCTCTAGTTCCCTAATCGAGCAAGATGACCAAACAGAGCAGGGGACTCTCCAAGAAAGGGCAGTTCAAGCAGGACACAGAAGGAAAAGAGACGACTCACATCAAGGCGTCAATTCGTAATTGACGACCCGGGAAAAGGCGTTAATTCAAATCACGACTGGTAAAAAGACGTCAATTCTTGGATTTAATTTTAGTAAGAAAAACCTTCCTTATTTGAAAATTATAAAGAGACGCCTATAGGAGAGACGTTAATTCAAAACATGACCCAGGGAGGGACGTTAATTTTTTATTTCAATTAGGGTAGGATACGTCAAATATCAGAAACTGACGCCTCTTGCTCCAGTCGTCCTTTCTTTGAAAAATGCCCTAGCTTAGGTCGCTATTTAAAACACGCCCCTCTTCGAGTCGTTAATTACAAAAATGCAAGAAAAATCATAAAAACCCACACAAAAATAGAAAAACTTTATATTATAGAAATATTAAAGTTCACTTTGGGGCATTAACATAGTGACATGAGATTTGATCATCAAAGTATCAATTTTAGCGTGTCTACAGCTGCCCCGTCTTGGCGTCTGCTTTGCAAGGGAGTGAGACGTAATGAAAGTGAAAGTGTAATGAAGTGGAATGAAGTAGAACGAACTGATAAGTAGATGCCAAGGTGTGATATGACACGCCTCAGATACTAAGCATTGGAAATCTTTCCAAGATTTTGAATGAAACGACTCTGGGTGATTCCAAGGAAACATCGATTTGCTGGGTAAAGGAGACTAAACTAAACAAGTAAAATGTGCGCGTGGGCACGATAGGGAGGCACCATTGGAGAGCGTTTACCAGCCAACGTGGACGTGCTACAACCAAGGTGAATTTGCAAAAAATAAAGTGAATTGAGATGAAGACCCAGCAAAGAGGCATTTTCAAGGAACTATCCTGAGCGGCTTCAGAGAGAATAAAGTACTCAATTTGGAGTGGAATATCTCATGTCAACTCAATCAAGAGCGAGTGACCTTCATTATTGCCATAATATGAAGATTTTCACTATGAAGCTCAAAGTCCTATATGATGCATGCTGGGCTAAAAGAAAATAAAACAAACTAAAGATAGAAAATAATCAAGGATAATATTGTTAAGCCATCTAGATTCGGTCAAGAATCCAAATCTCTGAGCTGACACTAAGCCGAAGCCCATTTGTCTGCGCATCAACCCGAAAAGTGGAACCATCATCCCAGACCTTTAATGACTCAACGTCCTATCCATGTGATCAAGATTCTCCTGGAATTATGACTATTTTTTATGAAGGGGAACTCAAATTCCAGGTTCGTCAGAACCACAAGGTCCTTGATATGCTATAATAGCGTATGTAACATATAGTAAGAATGCATACAGGAAGATGGTGATAGCAATGAGCATGAGGGAACTGGGAGATGAGATGCAAACACTGTGGGACTTGGATGATGATGCCCAGTCGGTGGGACCAAGAGCTTCTTTCCTACGCTCAAAACTTCATTAGCCAAAATATAAGGAAGATAACAAGCAATGAATATGGCATTTAAGCATAGCAAGCATAGCATGAAACATAGCATTAATAGCAATCACAACATAGTCATCAAAGCAACCAAAGCTTGGTGTGGATAGCATTCAAGCATGTATTAGCAAGGCGAAGCATGTTTAGCATGAATATCATGAGTTAAATCATAGCATTGCAAAGCATCATTGTTTGTTGTTTTGTCATGAGGATGACAATCTTGGCATGTGAGATTGAGATTGGATGATCAGAATCAAGTAATGCCCAGTGACAAAGTGATCAGCATGAGTTTATAAAAAGATTTAGAGAAATGCCTAGTGATCATTGTGAATATGGGGAGAATCCAAAGGTAGATGACAATGAATGGAGAGGACTCATCCCGTGTTATTGGTCCTTACAAAATTCTTGTTCCTGCAAAAGCACCATCAGAAAATACAATGCAAAATTTCTGGATTTTGGAATATGCATTTTTTTGTGGGTTTTGAAAAAGATATTCAATTTTTATGTGGATTTTGGAAAATATGTGAATTTTTTATGAATTTTGAAAATATTCAATATTTTTGGATTTTGAGAAATATTCATTTTTTTTGGATTTTGGAAAATATTCAATTTTTTTTTGTTTAGGCTTTGTTAATGCAGCATCAACGGGTGTTTTTAAACCACTGGCTAGGGGTCCTTGTTCCTTCCCCTTTCGCTAAAAACTGCCCAAAGCTGAGCGTGCATTAAAGGTGGCGCCCTACGACCGGCTACCCTTGTATAACGATGCCCCTACTAAGGCCATACCCGAGAAACATTCGGTCTTGGAAGGAGGAGAGAAGAATAATTGGAGATAAGCTTTATGCAAGATGGGAGATGTCGGGACTTGAATTCCTTCCAAGGTATTAACCCTCAAAGAGGTGGTCTGTTGCGCCGGGGCTTTGTGCCTTTGATTTTAGACCCTTGACATGCATACGACCAGGGTTTTCCCTGCAGGGACTTTGCCACTCTTGTCATGCCACAATTCATACTTTTGAATTTATCGAAATCTTGACTTGATTTTCATAATAGCCCTTCTTGGCTAGATGTATCATGAAATTTGACTTTATTTTTATTATTTTGGGTCAAGACTGCCCCTATTTGAGACTTCTTTCGTATTGGGGATTACCTAGGTTAGTCATCTCGTCCGCCAACCTCTTGCACCTGCATTCGGCCGAGTAAAGAGGAGAAAAGACTTTCAGATATACTCATGGCATGGCCAAAGTAGCAACGGTGTTTAACTAAATGAGCCGGCTAAGGACGCCGTGAAGTGTGTGCGATGCCTAGCTAAGGGTTGCTCTTAACAAGCGGGGAGAGAATGTTGAATTCCCAGCGCGGGGTTTTTATTAACCAAAGGTGCTGCAGAAGCAAGCCTAAAGACTTTTTTGAGAATAATTTAGTTAAGATAAAGGTTTAAAACACCACTTTTGATCTTGTTAAGAAGCACTTTATTTTGAAAATCATGCGTGAAGCAATAAGGTAATGATATCATAAAATGCGTACTTACGCCAATATGTTACCTTGCGATCTTTGTGGAAGCAGCTGCCAGGGGCGAGGTTGATCAACATGGGATAGTCCTCTTTTGGCGAAGAAAAGGAATGGAAGCAAAGGATTTGAAAGTGACTTAACAAGAAGGAGTGGTGTTTAGACCAAACTCAGACGAATAAGGAGAAAAGGAAGAGAGGCGAGGGCTAGAACTCCCTCACTAAGGCGCGGAGACCCTGATCACATGGAACAGTCTACAGAAGAAGCGGAGAATTAGAAGGAGGAGTGAGGACTAAAGCCTCAGAAGCAGTGGGAGAAAGGGCAGATTCCCAAGGCAGTGGATTTGGAAGAAGTTGGGTCGGACCCGGGATTAGGAGGAATTAGAAGTAGAAATTGATAGATGGAAAGAAGCGGATCCGGAGGGTCTGGAAGTAGAGGAGGAGAATCCTGATAGGAGGAATCCAGAGTATCCAGAGGAGAAGAATCTCGAGGGACGCGATGCCCTTGGAAGAAATATGAAAAAAGATGATGAAAAAAGAAAAAGAGGACAAAGGATCTGATATCCCGGAGAAGCAGGAAGATGAAACGGAGGAAGGATGGAGGGTCCGGAGGTTTCGGAGGAATGGAATCAGAAGGGTCGGGATGCCCCAAAAGAAGATAGAGAGAATAAGATGGAGAATCCGGAGGTCCCGGAGGAGGAAGATAGAAAAGGGAGCGATGCCCTGGGAGGAAGGAAAGAGAGTCCGGCGGTTCCAGAGGGGAAAGATACCATGGGACGCGATGCCCAAGGAGAAGAGAAAGATCCGAAGGTTCCGGAGGAAGAAGACGGAAAGGGGCGCGATGCCCAAGAGATAAAGAGAGGGGTGAAGGATCCAGAGGTTCCGGAGGAGTGAAATCAGAAATGGCGTCATGCCCTAAAAGGAGGGATAAAACACCTGGAGGTTCTAGGGAAATAGCAGGAAAGGGGACGCGATGCCCCGGGGTGAGTGGATTAGAAGAGGATGAAGGATCCGGAGGTTCTAGAAGGCGGGGAAGATATGGGTTTTGAAACCCGGGAAAGAAGAAGTGCAAATGTATACGAATGCAATGCAACAGATGCGATGAATGCGTGAAATGTAAAGAATGTGAAGAATACAAGGGATGAGAGGATGAGATCCTCCTCTTCGCCTGTGGAGTGGCCCATGAAAAATCGATGATAGATGTGAATGTGGGTGAAGTTGAATAGAAGGTGGAAGGCCCCTTAGCGGAAGCATGTCTGCCCCTCCACGGCAGCGAAAGTGTACAACCGGGTAAAATCAAAGTCTATGATGAAGCTTTAACAATCACTGCCAACTCCCTTGGAGGGTGAAGAGTGACAATGTGAGAGAATTGAGAAATTAGAGCGTGAAGCATTGCCATATCCAAGGATTGTGGTGTTTGAAAAGTGTTGAACAAAGCGGGCATTCGCCCCTTGTATGAAAGAGAAGGTTCCAGATTGAAGGATCGGAACAAGGGGTGCCCCGTCCGGCCCTTGGACATAGACTTATATGGCATAAACGCTTGGCATTCTCTTCTGGCGAGCAGCGGCGGGGACTTGGCCTCTTCGACCATGCTTGGCACAACAACCCGGATTGACATCCGACAAATAAACTCTTGCATCTTGAACAGCATGGCCGTGGCCAAATCCTTCCTGCCCGGCTCTTGATCATCTTCGGCACATGTGCTTGACGAAAGCCCCCCATTCCGAGTGGTAGAGGAAGGTGAAGCGGAGGCGGAAGGCTCCATAGGTGGTGGTGTAATGGAAGGTGTTGGCAAATGGGTGAGTGGAAGCGGAGATTCAAACACGTCGAGCTTCCCCCTTTGCTCGGAGGCAGTTGGGGTTGGCTCGAGTGCAAAAAGAGACAGATCCTGCTCAGGATTAACCATGGGTAAAGGTGAATGGTTAAGTGGTGGAATAGGAGTCGCTAGGTTACGGGTTATAGGTATAATGGAGGGCCGAGGTGGCGGTAATGGGAGGTTAATTGAGGAAGGTTCGGTGGTGGGTTTGCTGGAGGCCGGTGTTGTGGAGGTTGATGGTGGAGTTGACGGAAGTTTGGTGGAAGGCTTTACGGAGGCTGGTGTTATGAAGGTTGATGGCATAGTGGAAGGTATGAAAGAAGGGGGTTTAGTGCGGAGGAAACGCCGCATGTGGCGAACGGTGTTAGGGATAGAAGGTGACTCATGATGTGTCGGTGTGGGTGATCGAAGTATCGACCCATCATCGTAACACCAGTAAGTCTTAGAAACGGGGGTTAGATTGGGGATGGTGGCTTCGTCCTAAGCAAGGGGTTCATCAAGTGGTAGCGAAGGGAGAGGGAAGCGAAGGAAACTCGGAAGGGGTACTTGTAGAGCTTCGTCGTATGCCGCCTCAAATTCTTCAATCGTCGGTTCTTCATTAGCAGGTTCAAGTGGACAACGTAGTGAAGGCGTGTATGTGGGTGGTGGAATGTAATGGTATTGTGTATGTGGAGGTGGAGGGCCATATGCGTGAATTGGGTGAATGGGTGGAGGATGGACGGCGTCCACTTGAACGTTGAAACTCGCCGGCTCTTGCTTGCTCGCATTGTCGATGCCGTAGTCGTTTCTCATATCCTTCCAATCTTTCTCCATCTTTGTAATGTCATTCAGAGAGGCGTGGAGGGGATTGACTGGAGTAGGAGGAGCGGGCCGTGGGCTCGTAACCCTCTTAAATTGTTCCTCCAACGAAGTGACTTTGTCGAGAAGAGTTCGTTGGAGAGGTGTGACCTGAGTAACAGAGGGTTGGCAAGGCCTTGAAGGAGGGTCCGCATAAAAAGGCTGTGGAAGGGGATTAATGGGATGACCCATAGAAGAACCCAGATGGGCCGGGTTGCAAGGAATAAATGGGCCTTGGGGCCGCGGTGGAGGAGGAATAGAAGGAGGTGGGTATTGGACCACCTGAGGAGAAGGGTGAATAGCAGAAGATGGGTGATGGGCTACCCGAGTAGGAATGTGAATAGAAGAGGGAAGTGGGTGATGGGCCACCTGCGTAGGATTGGAAGGAGGATGAGAGGAATGAGATGCACCCTCAACAACGGCCTTAAGGGCTTGGATTTGTTGAGGGGTGAGATGATCTAATGCATCCAAGATCTGGGAGACCTTCTCATCATCGGGAGGAGACGGTCCCGTAGTAGTAGTGGCTCGCAATTGAATCGAGGGGCCATGAGATTGGTCATTGCCCATGGGCCGGGCATGACCATAGGAATGAGTACGTGGTTGTTGACAGCTAAAATATGAACAAAGATAAAGATGGGACCAGACCAGCAACGAAGACTGGAAGATGCCTACAAAGTCAGGATTGAGGGAGGATCCTCACCACCAACTAATTGCCCAGCTAGGACCATCTCAGGCCTGGCTGATGTCCGGTGTTATCGTCATCATTCAGATGGCAATACTGATAAAACCCCAGTTTGTTCACTGATGGAACCTCGAGATGATCTCAACAAAGCTGTGTCACTACTAAAGGGGCCTCTTTCGGTTCTGATAAAAGTCAATACAAAATAACTAAGAGAAGCCAAGGCAATTATGCGGCCTAAAAGCACTAAATGGGCCGGCCGATTGGGCTTCTGACCATGGCGCCGGGAACCTCAACGAAGGGCCGCTGGACGCGCCGGGAGCTGTGGCTAACAAGCTGGCCACGCCGAATACCCTCCACCGAAAGGACAGAAGAAGGAGATCTATATAAACAAACCCCCTTTGAAAAGAAGGGAGGTCAGCTGGCGATCGATCAAAAAAAGAGAAGAAACCCTACAGAGAGAGAGAGCCTCCTCCACTGAGAGAAAAGAGAAGAAACTAGCAGAAGCAAAAGGGAAGTCTTCAGGTGGGCATCCGGGGAGGGAGAGGAGTCAATGCTCCGCCCTCCCCCATGCTTTCTTTTCTTCTTTTTCTTCATGTAATCTCTTTAGAGTTTCATCTCGATTGATAGAGTGTATCCGGACAATACCGGCCTCGATTTGTATCTCTCTGCTCCTCATTTCCCCCTTATGATCAATGTAAGTTTGGGAGAATGCATCGAAATGGAATGTTGTAGTGGCCTATTTGGGTACGGATGGATTGAAATCGCTGTTATCTGCCTCCGATATTTCTTTTGCATCCGCTTGTCTATTGCTTAGATGCTTCTGGTTTCCGGCTCGTGCTTCATATCTCGGAGTCGGTTCTCCTGCGAAGAACGAAGGCGGAACCCCAACCCTCGTTCAATGGGCTATTGGGCTCCGTCCCTCTCCTTCCTTCCATGAGCCGATGAACCCTTCCGAGTACCGTGGATTTCTGTCGAGTTCACAGCTAGTTCAGGGTCAGAGATAGCAATCTCTTGACCGGCTGAGCAGCAGGTGATCAGAAAAACCCCCGTACATCCCAATAGGGTTCAACAATGGATGAGCTGCCCTTCGACAGATACTAGCTTCTCCTAAACCTTTGGCCTTCCTATTCATAATACCATGAAACCCTTGCGATCGATTCCCTATCTGAAACCCTGCCTGAAATCCTCTTGAAAAACCAGAGAATCAAGAACAGGGGGCCGGAATCTCCCGGCGCCCAGAACAGTGCCACACGAATAGACCCTCCCGGCTCGAAACTTCCCACGCCGAGAGCTCCGTTGACACCTTCCCGCCACCGGCCGAGAAGATGCACAGACAGCCCTTGTAGCCTGCCCAATGAAACCTCTAGTTCCGTCGAAGGATGCTACAGATCCCATATACACCTGAGGGATAAAGACTAATGCCGGATAACCCCTCACATAACCTTACGAGGCAATGGAGCTCTGCCACTGCATAAGCTTCGTTGACCTCTAAAGGGACATCAAAACGGTGCTGCAGGCACGTACACGGTCAGGGGTCCAATACCCCTCTATTTGGCTTTCACCCCGGCACTCCGTGGGCGATCGTCTATCATCCCCTTTGGCAAATGCTAATCGCAGGGGGAAGTGCTGCCAAAATTCTCCCAGGAGGATGGAAGACAAGATTGAGGCCGTCCCTGGGACTTTGCATGACAGTGGTGAAAGGAGTTCCCTGTGTCGGATGATTCCTCTGCCAATCCCTCTAGGCACCTGGCCTTCTTCAAGACACAAATCAAAGTCATTGAAACCTAATGTTTGGTCTCCTTCCAGAGCCTGTCTGCCTTGATCTGCATCTCTGAAACCTAAAAAACCCCAAAAATAGAGTACCGTAAAGCCCTGAATCTGTCTCGGCCTCGTAAATAGTGAAGTGGGTGAACGGCTCCCGGTGCGACTCTTTCCGCGCCGAGAAGCCTCCCCACGGCGCCGGGAACCACTCCCCGACATCTTCACCTCCGCGCCGAGACCCAACCTCAGCGCGCCGGGAGGCCCGGGCCGAGAGCCTCCATTGCCTTCTCAACCCTCCGCGCCGAGACCCCCCTTGCAGCCTCGTCGCGCCGGGAGGCCCAGGCCGAGAGCCTCCATTGCCTGCTCAAGCACTCCGCGCCGATACCCCCTTTCCGGGAGCCTCGCTGCGCCAGGAAGTCTACGCTGGGAACTCCCCTGGCCATCTTGCCTTCGCCCTGGGAACCTATGCACGCTGGAACTGCACCGATAATCTAACCAAATTTTACTACTGAGTCTTCAATCCAAATTTTTGTTCCGGGGGCGCTGCCCCCGAAAACCCCCGCAAGGGGCGCTGCCCCCTTGACCCCCGCGACCTGACCGGGCAGGTCGATCCCCGCGACCTGACCGCGCAGGTCGATCCGCGTGCGAGGGCGCAACATTGAGCGTTCACTTACATTCCATCGTCCCGCATCGGATTTATGAGTAACCCCTTTAGCTCGGGAGGGCTATGCCACTACATGAGTTCCGCCGGCTTCCCTAAGGGAAAATCAAACATTGCCCCATGGCATTTATATATGGGTAGGGAGGTTCAGCCTCTCTCTTTCTCTCGGCTTTCATCCCGACACTCCGTGGGTGATAGCCTATTTCCCCCTGGGCATAATCCAGATAAAGGGGAAATGCTGTCGAAATGTTGATCGATGCCGTGAACCTCCATCACGGTCATGGCTCAGCCTGTCCGTGATTGATATCCTCCATTTCCCCTTTTCCCCCAAGTCTAGTTGTTTCGAACCGCCGATTCAACGCTACAGTCTCTTTTTGTGGTTGATGTTATTCTCTTACCCGCCTTCCCGGCCCTGGTATGAAGTTTAAAGTTATGCACATGAATATCTGTTTGCCTTATGAGGCCTCCTATTTTTGGCGTTTAATCAAGGGTTGTCCTTCCTGGAAGGGCGTAATTAACGTCATAGCGTTTATGGTATGACGGACTCCAGGTCCCGACTCGACTTCACAATCGACTGACCATGTCAGATCGAGCGCACAATGAAATCGTCACACATGTGACTGGCACGCCAATAAATCCATAAATATAAATAAATGAACAAATAATAAATAAAATAAAAAATCCGCGTCCACAGTTGTCCCTTTAAAAGATTATGGTGAGAGTTGTGATGAATATGTTGAAATTGAGGGGAATAAGATGTGCTAGGTTGATCACCCTCATGAACATTAATTGAGTTGAACATGTTGACTTTCTTATCAAGGTAATCCAAACAATTCAATGTGCAATCAAAACAGCTCACAGAGATAGCAAACAAGTTGGGATGGTTACCTTTGATTTCTTTTGTTTGATCCTTGGTGAGTTAAAGTGATTTTTAACAAAATTGATGTGATCACTCAAGGTCTTGGACCTAATTTCAAATAATCTTTTCTCTAGTGCCAACTAGGTTGATTCTCACCACGAATGGGCCAACTAAAACCTGGAGACTTCAAAGGTACAACTAGCCCAAGGGTCCGTGAGGGAATCCACGGGTGCGGGGACTTACGGAGGTCTTGGAAAAGGAATTTCCGGTCTAAGGAGACGGAATGCTCAATGGAGGGTTGTTCCAATTCCAAGAAGGGTGTGTTGAATCCTAGTGTAGAGAGAGGAGGTCTCTCAACCAAATGCCACCAAATGCAGAATAATATAAGCAGAGCAAGCAGGTATAATCAGATAATGAATATGTGAATTAATCCAGCATGAACAAACAGATCAAGCAACTTTCTGTTAACACACAGGTAAAAAGCGACTTGGCAGAAGTCGCTAAAATAAGGAAACACGACAGCGTGGCTGTCACTAATCTGTGAAGTCCTGTCGGACAGTGCTCAAGAAACGCCTTGGTGTGAGGCGCGGATTGTGAAAAAGACGCCTGGGAGAAAGGCGCCGGATAGACAAAGGACGCCCACAGCGGGGGGCGTCAATTCTCAGGGAGTGAGAAAGCAAGAGACGATATATAAAAAGGCGCCTTTGTAGAAGGCGTTAAATGCGAGAAAGACGCCTTGAGTAAAGGCGTTAATTCATGAAACACGCCTTGATGTGAGGCGTTAATTAAGAAAACACAGAGAACACAAACTGGCTAATCCGAGGGGTGTGGGTGTGCAGTGTGCACAATGGAGGGTGCCCGTGAGGCACAGTGGAGGGGTACCATGGGTACCTAAGGGAAAGGGCACACGTGGGTGCCAATGGGAAAGGGCACACGTGGGTGCCAACATGAGAGGGTAATCAAAAGAAAAACAGTGGAAGTCCCACCATGATCGCCAATTTATAAATCGTGTTTTTTCACATCAAAAATAAATAAGAGGAAGATAAATAGTGAAATAAAGGGAATAAAGGGGAGCAAGAGATTGCTATTGGAGTGTGATCGCTAGAGGGGTTACCTCAAAATAAAAGAAATTGATCGCGAATACCTGGTAAAAATAAGGATGCGGGATGAGTGTAGATTCCTTCCTCCTCCTTCTACCGGCCGGCCGATGAAGGGGGTTTTCCTCTTGATTACCCTTAAACAAAGAACAAACAATCAAAAGAGGAGGGATTAGCCAAACGTGTGTGTAGTATCAATCCAAAAGAGTAATATGATGATGAAAGTGGAACATAAAGTGTGCACCTTTTGGTTCTTTTAAAACCCCTAAGAAAATTAGGGAAGGAAAGAGATATGATGCAGAGCTAATGCAAACTAACTATGATGAACAATGATGAAGTAGCAACTTGATGCAAAGAACTCCTTGCTGTTCCTGACAACAGTAAAGGGGAAACCAATTGATGCGGCTGATGCACTAGGAAGAAGAAGACCATTGCAGGAGCACGGATTCGCAAAGAAAGGGAGAGTAGAAAGGCTTCAGTGCACGGAGAAAACTGTTATTGCTAATCTCTCCACTCTTCTGTTTTAGCCAACCTTCCTATCAAGCTTCTGCTAACCTCGCGCGAACTCGACCCAGGAGGCTATTTATAGGGTAGAAAACACAAATCTAATGGGATAAGAACTAGCAAGACCCTTCTACGGCAAGGTCTCTAGTTCCCTAATCGAGCAAGATGACCAAACAGAGCAGGGGACTCTCCAGGAAAGGGCAGTTCAAGCAGGACACGGAAGGAAAAGAGACGACTCACATCAAAGCGTTAATTCGTAATTGACGACCCGGAAAAAGGCGTTAATTCAAATCACGATAGGTAAAAAGATGTCAATTCTTGGATTTAATTTTAGTAAGAAAAACCTTCCTTATTTGAAAATTATAAAGAGACGCCTATAGGAGAGACGTTAATTCAAAACACGACCCAGGGAGGGACGTTAATTTTTGATTTCAATTAGGGTAGGATACGTCAAATATCAGAAACTGACGCCTCTTGCTCCAGTCGTCCTTTCTTTGAAAAACGCCCTAGCTCAGGTCGTTATTTAAAACACGCCCCTCTTCGAGTCGTTAATTACAAAAATGCAAGAAAAATCATAAAAACCCACACAAAAATAGAAAAACTTTATATTATAGAAATATTGAAGTTCACTTTGGAGCGTTGACATAGTGACATGAGATTTGATCATCATAGTATCAATTTTAGCGTGTCTACAATATAGTTCAACCTTTACCGTTCCAGATAGAGCACTACATCATAGGGAGGGATAATGAGACACAAGTCTCCAACAATGTGCTCTCTACTAGTCACCCACTCAATTTGTTTTCCCATTGAACCTACTTCATGGGATCTCCAATCAATAGGTTGGGTTGCCATTGACGGTGTCTAAATAATGGGCTTCAGTCCCATCCCCCTCGATGTATCTTCAACCAATTTTTTGTTAAGTCCTTTGGTTAAAGGATCAGTAAGATTACTTGCAGATTTCACAAAATCCAAGGAAATAATTCCTTTAGTTAAGTACTCCCTTACAAACCTCAACTTGAGTCTTATATGAGTACCTAATTTATCATTTATTTTTTCACTCTTAGCCTTGACTATCCCTGCCTGGCTATCACAATGTATAGAGATTGCAGGAATAGGCTTACTCAGCAGAGGTAGCTCAACAACTAGGTTCTTCAGCCAATCTGTCTCTCTACCAGTCATCTCAAGGGCTATAAGCTCAGATTCCATAGTGGATCGAGCTAATAAAGTCTGTTTGGTGGATTTCCAAGCAATTGCCCTTCCACCAAGCATGAAAACAAAACCAGTGGTGCCCTTACCTTGGGCCTTTCTTGTCACCCAACTGGCGTCACTGTACCCCTCTAGTACAGTAGGAAATCTCTCATAATGTAATGCAAGTGATAATGTACCTTTCAAATACTTACATACTCTCTCAAGTGCATGCCAATGTGTTTTGTTAGGACACTAAGTATATCTACTAAGTATATTCACAGCAAAGGAAATATCAGGTCTACTGCAGTTAGACAAATACATCAAACTACCAATAAGCTGTGAATATCTAAGTTGATCAAAACTATCACCATTATTCTTCTTAAGAATGACACTAGGATCCAAAGGAGTACTAACAGGTTTGGAATCATAAAATCCAAATCTTCTTAATACTTTCTCAACATAATGAGCCTGGGATATTGCATATCCCTCACGTGATTTTAGAAGTCTAAGTCCTAAAATCACCTCTGCCTCTCCCAGATCCTTCATGTCAAATTTACTGTTTAGGAAATGTTTGGTTTCATTAATCAACATGATGCTACTACTAAGAATCAGAATGTCATCAACATATAAGCATAAAATAACACATGCATCATTCATCAACTTAACATACAGACACTTATCAGATTCACACATGGCAAAACCATTGGAAATAACAACATCATCAAATTTCTGATGCCATTGCTTAGGGGCTTATTTTAACCCATACAGGGACTTAGTTAACTTGCACACTTTGTGCTTTTGGCCAGAAACTATAAATCCCTCAGGCTGATCCATATAGATTTCTTCTTCAAGTTCCCCATTTAAGAAGGCAGTCTTGACATCCATTTGATGGACCTTTAAATCATATATGGACGCCATTGCAATAAGCACACGGATTGTGGTCATCTTAGCCACAGGAGAATAGGTATCAAAGAAATCTATTCCCTCTTTCTGCCTATACCCCTTAGCAACAAGTCTAGCTTTATATTTGTCAATAGAGCCATCAGGTTTTAATTTCTTTTTGAAAATCTATTTACATCCAATAGTTTTACTACCGGGAGGAAGATCAACCAATTCCCATGTCTGATTACACATTATGGAATCTATTTCACTTTTAATAGCTTCTTTCCAAAAAGTAGAATCATTAGACGTCATAGCATCATTAAAAGTTAATGGATCATCTTCAATCAAATAAGATACAAAGTCATCACCAAAAGATATTTCGATCCTTATTCTTTTACTCCTTCTGGGCTCTATATCATCAGGTTGAGATTCAATAACTTTTGAGCCACTAGAAGAAGGAATAGAAGAGGAAGGTTCTACTTCAACATGCAAGTTTTATTTGAATGGAAAGATATTCTCAAAGAAAACAGCATCACCAAATTCACATATAGTGTTTTCAGAAGTAGCAGAAATTTCAGACTTAATAATTAAGAATCTATATGCAGAATTATACTCTGCGTAACCAATGAATACACCATCAACAGTTTTGGGGCCAATTTGTCTTTTCTTATTTTCAGGAATTTTAATCTTGGCCAAACAGCCCCAAACCTTCAAAAATTTATAATTCGGCTTCCTCTTAAACCACAATTCAAATGGTGATTTATCTTTTGATTTATGAGGAACACAATTTAGGACATGACACGCAGAGAGCAAAGCCTCTCCCCACATACTCTCAGATAAACCTGAGCTGCACAACATGGAATTCACCATGTCCAACAAAGTCCTATTTTTCCTCTCAGCAACTCTATTGGATTCAGGGGAATAAGGAGCAAATAACTCATGAATAATACCATTATTTTCACAAAAATCATGTAGTGCATTAGATGTATATTCACCTCCTCTATCAGATCTAAGCCTCTTAAGAACCATATCTGTTTGTTTTTCGGCTAGAGATCTATAAGTCATAAATTTATCAAGAGCTTCGTCTTTAGTGCTGAACAAATACAATAAGCAGAATCTAGAAGCATCATCAATAAAGGTGATAAAATATCTTTTTCCACCTCTGGTTAGGGAACCAGTCCCTTCACAAACATCAGAGTGAACTAACTCCAACACCGAGATGTCCCTTTCAATAGATTTAAAAGGCTTCTTAGGTTGCTTCGCTTGTACACAAATTTGGCATTTGTCTTTGTTCTTAACATCAAACTTAGGAATCAAATTTAAATGCATCATCCTTTTCATGGTATTCAAATTAACATGACCAAGTCTAGCATGCCAAATATCACAAGATTCAATATAAAAAGCAACGGAGGAGGAACTTTTATTTAAACAACTAGAACCAAGTACATTAAGAATAAATAATCTATCACATAAGTAACCTTTTCCTACAAAGTTTCCATTTCTGGTAATTACAAATTTTTTGGATTCAAAAATAAGTCTAAAACCCTGCTGCACTAATAAAGATCCACTAATCAAGTTCCTCCTAATATCCGGCGCGTGCTGCACTTCGTAGAGGTTTAACATTTTCCCTGAAGTGAGCTTCAAGTCAATGCGTCCCTCTCCTACTATTCGTGCAGCACTGGAATTGCCCATTGTCACGCTCCTGGCACCGGTGCCCTGGTAAGAAGAGAATAAGCTTCTATCAGAGCAGACATGGACATTTGCACCTGTGTCTACCAACCATTCTGTTGGAAGACTTACCATATGGATTTCAGGATTATAAGAGACAAAGCTCTCCTTTGAGATGGATCTAGTTGTCAACATATTGACCACAGGTTCAGTAACAGTGGGTTTCTTCTTGTTGTTTTTGATGTTCTTGTTGTTCTTGTCCTTTCTATCATAGCATCTGTAGGCTTTGTGACCCTGTCTCCCACAGACATAGCAAGTAATATTTTCTGAGTCCTTCTGAATCTTTTTCTTCCCTTTAAATTTGTTGAATTTCTGGTGAGGTTTATGGGAAGTGGAAGAATGAGACTTGGGTTTTTCAACAAGATTAGCTTTGGACTGGAATTCAGGGTCTGAGGGAGGAGGAGGAGGAGGGATCCTAGCCTTGTTCCTATCCCTATTCCTCTCTTCAACTTGAATGGCAGAGATTAATTGCTCAACATTCATCTCATCTCGTTTGTGTTGAAGAGATAGAGAAAAATCATTCCAGGATGGTGGAAGTTTGCTAATCAATGCACACACCTGAAACTTCTCATCAATTGACATCCCACAACGTTGGATGTCCAAAACCAGGGATTGGATCTCATGGGCTTGGTCAACAATGGAAGTTCCCTCTACCATCTTGTAATCAAAATAATTAGCTACAATAATTTTATCTAAACCGGTGTCCTCAGAACCATATTTCTTTTCTAAGGAGTTCCAAAGCTCTCTAGCAGATTTTGCAGAACAATAAATGTCATAGAGCTTGTCAGAAAGGCATGACAGAATACTACTAGTACATAAATAATCCTTCTCTTTAAACTTTGCTAAATCTACAGACCTAGCAGTTCATTCTCATCCTCTGCAGGAGGATTAGATTCGATTACAGAAAATAAGGCCAGAGAGGTAAGCCAGTAACGCATCTTCTGTTGCCAACGCTTAAAGAAATGACCAGAAAATTTTTCAGGGCGGGCAACAATCTCAGGGGCCATCATGAAACTCGTCTGATAGAGAGAAACGACTCTAAATGTTGGAGAAATAATATCACAGATGTTATTTTGAGGGATTTCTCTATCAGACGGATCAATATAAAAATATGGAATTGAAGTTTAGGAAGATCAAACTCAGGTCGAAGCGCGATGTCACTTTCTTTAGAGTCGTTTCGCCCCTACACGGTGCAATAGGCTCCACGGCAAAACTTCTCCCAAGATACGACGACCCAAACGATGGCGGCGCAAAGGTGCACTCCAAGTTATGACGCCGAGGCGAACACCACAGTGACCACTTCGAGATCTTACAGAGGAAGATGACCGAGAGAAGAAGAAAACGGGAGGAAGATGAGTTCCTTCTTCTCTTAACCCTCAGAAAAACTGCTACCCTAAATAGACTCCCAACCAGAGTCTACAACGGTCAAGCAGACGAACTGACACCCCCGTTCCCAAAGGGACGCGAGAGAGAGAATTCGAAGAGACGCGGAGGAAACCCAAAAGACGCTCGGTCAAAAAATAAAATAAAATAAAGGTCGAATATTACATACACACACGCACGACACGGCATCGGCAAGGCAAGGCAATATACGCGCGTGTGTGATATAGAATAAGGCCCAAGGAGCCCACAAGCTCAAATGGCCCAACTACCATAGTCTCCCCAAAGGAGTGCACAAGGTAGCAAAGAGACCCAACTATAAGAAGATGAAAACTTTTTCCATCTTCCAATGTGGGACAAAACTCCACAGGAAACAAAACTTTGATATTTTAAAACACCAACTTCAACATTCACCCACCACAAAAAAAATATCAAAGTGTGAGACAGGAATACAAGATCTCAAAGTGAAGAATTATGCATAAGAGAAGGTGTCTTCCGACTTGAACCTTCACGTAGTGAAACACTTCCCTCTCTCCACAGGTCCAAGTGAACTTCATCTTGAACTTAAACCTTTATGCAGAGAGTTCCATGCATCACACACAGTATTGGTCAATAGTGGTGTTCTCACTAGGTAGCACATTCAGGCCATGTGCTTTGCATCTTGTTTCATGAGCGCTCTAGAGATAGCCCAAGCATCTCATAGGTTACGGCCACACAACCACAATCACATAGGTGAATCCTCCAAGGTGCACTGAAACGTGCCTACACCTTGCCACTATGGCATTTGGATTCATTAAGAACATATAGTTCAACCTTTACCGTTTCAGATCGAGCACTACATCATAGGGAGGGACAATGAGACACAAGTCTCCAACAATGTGCTCTCTACTAGTCACCCACTCAATTTATTTTCCCATTGAACCTACTTCATGGGATCTCCAATCAATAGGTTGGGTTGCCATTGACGGTGTCTAAATAATAGGCTTCAGTCCCATCCCCCTCGATGTATCTTCAACCAATTTTCTGTTAAGTCCTTTGGTTAAAGGATCAGCAAGATTACTTGCAGATTTCATAAAATTCAAGGAAATAATTCCTTTAGTTAAGTACTCCCTTACAAACCTCAACTTGAGTATTATATGAGTACCTATTTTATCATTTATTTTTTCACTCTTAGCCTTGGCTATCGCTGCCTATGTAATACGCCAAATTATTTTAGAAATTTAATTAGAATTATTTGAAATTATTTAAAATTATTTGGAATTATTTGAATTAATTAGAATTTATTCATAATTAATTAGATTAATTCTTTAATAAATAGTATAAGTCACTTTTCAACTATTTTATATAAATCCATAAAAATCATATTATTGTGTAATCCATTTCGTTTAACAATTTTGTCTTCTTAGACTAAGCCTAATAAAATCATTAACTAGGCCTAATCAGTGGATTAAGTCCGATTTCCACACTTACCTACCCAATAGTGAACGCAATAGTAAACCACATCTTAAAACACCAAATTAAAACTTAATACTCTACCAAATGAGCTCATTTCGGTGGCAAATGAAAGGTCACAATCTAAGGATTAATAGCCCTCTATCAATCGAACCCAAACCTAACCCTAGCACATGGTGGCGGCCGAGTTTTGGTTTGGTCAACCTTGGCGGCGCCATTTTCCAACACCTAACTTGTGTGGTCGATTCCTCCCAACCCCGAAGTCTCCAGAAGCTCTATGAGCTATCAAAATGAAGCTCTACGAGTCTACTTTCATTTGGTGGCTGTGGTGTTTGCATTGGATTCAGATCTCGGAAATTCTTGGTCATTTAGTGGAGGTGGGTCGGCTGCCGTCGTCCTCCTTCCTCTCCTCTTTGATCCTTCGATTGAGGTAGGTTTCCTTTACCAAAATCAGCTTATGAATATATCAAATTGTTCCTCTCGACGAGATCTTTCCAATGGTGGTAAAAGTACAAATTTTCATTAGGTATCTAAGGAGATATCGCGGGTTTTCTAAGGTGCTGTCCAATTCGTTCTTAGTCTAAGGCTTTAAGTTCTCTCTTCGATTGCTCTTCGATTGAGGTAGGATCTAACATCCAAACTCTAATTGATATACATGAATGTAATCAGCATCTTGTTAGCTTTCATTTGGCGTAGAAAGCCCCAAATTTCATTGAGCATGTTTAGAGAATTTTGGATCGAAGTAAGAGCATGTTTAGGCTTGATTATGGTATGTTCTTCAAGTAGAAGCATGATTTTCGGGCCATTTTTGAGTTGGATATCTAGATCCACATATGGCATATCATACATGGTTAGAATCAGCATTAAGTTAGCTTTCTTTTGATATAAGAAGCCCCAAATTTCGTTGTATATATTGAGAGAACCATACGATTTAGTAGAAGCATGTCAAGAACTAGGTCTTCATGTGTTCATCATAGAATAGGTTGTGATTCATTTGATTTCTGTTGAAATTCATGTTTCAAAACTCTTGTTTTATGACCCTAGTATGTCTATTAAGAACCCTAGACCATGTGGTTAAGATCCCAACCCATTTAGACCCCAAATCGTGGAGTTTTTCATGATTTCCGGAAGCCCGTTCTTGTCTGGAAACCCAGGGGTCGACCCCATGGGTCGACCTATACCACCCAGCAAGCAGAAGATTTCTGCTTTGCACGGGTCGACCCATGGGGTCGACCCACAGCTGCAGGGGTCGACCCATCACCAGGCAGACTCCTGGAATTCCAAGGGTCGACCCAATGGGTCGACCCATGCCTGGAATTTTTCCAGGGGTCGACCCATGTGCCAGTAAACCTATTTTTTTCATTTTTTGACCCGAGGATCGATCCGGATCATTAGGGGATCGACCCATTCAACTTAGTACAATTGAAAACTATATTTTTGAGGATCTAATGACCTATTCATGTACCCCTTTGATTTCAATTAACATTGGTCCCTACATGCAAACATAGTGTAAAAACATGCCGTTTACCATCTTCATTTCAACGTATACAATGGTTAAATAGAAACCCACATAATTAGTGGTTAATTGTGTAACTAGATTTCTGTTAATGCATGCTATTTCATTCCTGTACGAGCTTGTTCCTTATCTCATCATCTTGAATCCGCTTTTTGGCAATTGGCTAAATGCAAATGATAACAGATAATCTTTGATATATTAACTTGGTAATTAGGATTAAATTGATTGTTAAGTTACTGTTTTAGTCATTATTACTCCAGTAGAATGGATTACTTACACACTTGAACGGTACACTGTCAGCCGTTCTTTATTGACCCCGTGGACCAAGTTTTGGTCCAATTCTTGTAATGCGGCCCAAAGTGACCGTATAACCGAGTTTTTATTTTAGTGAATCTAAGGACAAGTTAGTCCTTAAATCTCATACTTGTGGCAGTAATTCCTCTGATTAAATTGGCCATATAACTTGACTGAATGTCTAGACAATCGTGGGATCTTGTATCCAATAAATCGATGCCAACGCACCGTAAGGGCCCGGTCTGGTCCTGGGGAGAGCGCCCGAAAGTTAGTGAGCCCATGGGATGTTAATGACATGGTGAGGCATTGCACCGAGTACTTGACTAGCTTGTTACGTCTATGACATGAAAAATCTCTTGTTACTCTTGTTACTTGATCGTGCTTGAAATGATGTTTAAAATACTTGCTTATTGGCCAATTCTCAATTCTTTATTACTATCTCTTGTTGTAAATTCTTGTACTTGTTATCTTGTTAACTCTTGTCATCATTATATTTCTTGACCTTGCAAGATCTTTGTATTTCGCTGTTTATTTGTATCGTCATTTATTTCATTTCTTAGCATTGCATATGAAAATGTAATTAACTTGTTAATCACGTAAACTTACATGTTATTTCCTACTGAGCGTCAGCTCATAGTTGTTGTTTCCCCCCTTTCCAGGCTATTCAGGTGACAATGCGCATACCGATGGGGAAGGGCAGGAGTGATATCTCTTGAGTGTACTTGTAGTAGATGTCGAGTTGGCATGGTTGGTTACCTCTAGTTATTTCCTTAGAGTTGTGTTAGCACTTGTTACTCTTGGAGTCAGTTATTGTATTAGAATTCAGATTGGAAGTCATGTTTGATCGTGTATTAGCAGTGTTGGTTATTGTAATGATTTGGAGTCATCTTGATCAATAGAGTTGTATCTTTCCTTAGCATTGTGTAATTGTTCAGTTTAGAATATTTATTTGCTTTCTAGCTAGTTTCTAACTGTACGTCCCGATATTTCGCGTCGGGGCGTGACAATTTAGTTGGTATCAGAGCCCTAGGTTTCACATTCCTAGGTTTTCTAAGTTCTAGATTTTCTAAGTTTTTCCATTGCATCCCAATAACCCGGTATATCAAAAGGTGTTGTCCGAACGTTAGGCTATGCCTATCGGGAAGGTCGCACATTTGCGCGAGTGGTCTTCGGATCGATTATCTCCGCCAGGTACCGAGTTTTGGTCATGTCTAGGTGCATAGGACCCCTAACCTTGTTAAAGTCTAAGAACCCGACCTGGTGAGATTGGGTAGAAACTTGGGTTAAGTTCGTATCTTAATCGTGTTATTATCTATCTTATTGAACCTTAGTAATCTATTCCTCGTGTGGGCTTTTGAAATGGCAACTGAACGTGCGGAATGGAGGAACTTGCAGCGTACAGTTCAAGGCCTTACACAGGCTTTACAGCAAGTGGCTCAAGCAGGAGCGGCACACCATGGCACTGGTGACTTATATCGGAACTTCCGAGGGATGAATCCGCCTTGATTTGGTGGCTCGACTGATCCCGATGAAGCCGAGCACTGGCTAGATGAAATGGGAAGAATCTTCAAAGTTATACAATGCACCAGCCAAGAGCGTGTCCTTTTGTCTACATTCCAACTGGAATGTGATGCACGTACTTGGTGGGATTCTATCAAGGCGACTCTCGGTGATCAGCATGTTACGTGGGAAGAGTTCAAGGAATTCTTTAACAGCAAGTATTTTTTTGACCGAGTACAAGAGAAGAAAGCGACGGAGTTCGCAGCTCTGAAACAGCGAGGTCTGTCCGTGGCAGAGTATGAGGCTCAATTTTTACGGCTTTCTCGTTATGCTACACACCTTATTTCCACCGAGAAGATGAAGGCGAAGCGTTTTCTCAATGGGCTGAAGCTACATTATATCAATCAGTTGGCACCGATGGAAATCTCCACTTATTCCGAAATGGTGAGAAAAGCTCAAGTTCTAGAAGATACTCTTGAAATGACGGAGAGAATCCGTGGAAAAGGTGCAAAGAAGGAACTACCTACGGGTTCCGGGAATGTCAAACCCGGGTATAGCAAGAAGAGGCCTATTAGTGGGCCTGGTTCATGGACTGGATCTGGATTGTGGAAGGGCAAGATGCCGAGGCAGGAAGATAAGAAGCCTGGCCCTGTTGTTCCATTCAAGGGCGTGTGTAACTATTGTGACCGTCCGGGTCACAAGATGGAGGAGTGCCAGCGCAAGCTAGGCGCCTGTTTGCGTTGTGGAAGCAAAGAGCACAGTATCCCTCACTGTCCTCTTATATCGGAGCAAGCTACACCGGTGAAACCTCAAGTGTAGCAACCCTGATAAAAATAAGATTTTTTTTAAATAAATCAAATTAAAAATAAAAGATAAGTAAATAGATGACAAAGAGCCTAAAGAAACGCCCTTATATAAGGCGTTAATTTAAAAGGGACGCCTAGACAATAGGGCGTCAAATTTCAAACGACGGGAAAATAAAACTAAGGAAAGGAAATGAAACGCCCTCTACCTGGGCGCGTTTTACATAAGTAACGACGCTCGCCAAGGCGTCAATTTAAATTCGGCGCCCTCACTTAAGACGCTAATTCTGTTCGTGTTCTGTTCGAACCAGAACATTATCCAGGGAAGGTTTATGGATTAGTACGAGTTAGTAGAATATAGTAAGGACTCTATCATGGAAGTATTACTTCCAATACAACTCTAACCCTATTAGGATTCCCAAAACCCTATAAGTAACCCCTTAATCGAACCCTAGAATCTATTTTGGACGATCGAGCCTCTGAAGAACCAATAAGTGCTTCTTCTTCTGTCTTCAACCATGTATCATAAAGACTATTGATCTTCTTTTCTTCTTTCTTCTGCAGTATACGGATGATCACCGTCATAGCTGAAGAACACAGGTTGGTTCTTCCTATTTTCTTTCTTTCTCTACTGATTAAGTATTACGAAGAATAATGTTCTTCCTCTTCCTCTGCAGGCTGCCTGCAGTGAGAACAAGTACTCCCCTTTTTGACTGAAGAACGAAGGCTCTTCGTCAACATCCTCTTCTTCTGTTTTGAACAGAGTATCGTAACCTCTTCAGTTTCTTCATATATCTTCACCAGAACCTTCAAAAGATAGGTTTTCTCAAGAAACGTAGCCCAAATTAATTTAAGATCCTTAATAAAATCATATGTTGTCCATGCATATAGTTTCATCATGGTTTTAACTGTTTTCTGTAAAATTTTGAAAGAAGCGACCCAGACAAGGGCGCTAATTCTTATTTTGACGCCCTACCTAGTAGTCGTCAATTTCATATAATTGATAATTATCCATGTTTAAAATTCTATAACTATGAAACCATGAATCTAAATTAATGCATGATCATACCTATCGAACCCTGCTATTTTTCTTGTCGTGACCATGAAATTGTTTTCCTGAAATGCTATTATCTGAAAATTGATAAATTGTTGAATTAACGACCTGCACAAGGTCGTCTCTTATTGAACTGACGCCCCAGACCAGGGCGCTAATTGAAAAGTAACGCCCCTGTCCAGGGCGCGTTTTTGTTAAAATTCCAGAATATTGATTCTCCGTAGAATGGAAATATTGAAGGGACGACTAATGTATAAGTCGTCAAATTGTGAATAAACGCCCCTGACTAAGGCGTGAATTGGATAATTAATGACTTAGCTTAAGTCGCAATTTTCTGTATTACTGTTCTACACTGATTACTGTCACCGAAGGGTTATATATATATATATATATATATATATATATATATATATATCGGCACTATATTCCAGTCCGTGAATATAGTCCCATGTTTCATGATGTTTTTTTTCACACTACCCTCAATTCTCATTGACATACAAGCTCTCCATTGGACATTCCGTTCATTTGGACTAGCGAGTTAGTCATAGAGACCTCCGTAAGTCTCCTCGCAGCCTTGGATTCCCTCAAGGCCGACTAAGATGGTTATACCATAAAAATCCATTACAATATTTTGCCATGTCACTCTAAAGAAACGTGGTATACCGGCCCTCATGTTATGCAAAGTGTGTATCATGAGAATTCTCTTAATGGGATGAGGTTATCATGCCAGTGGATGATGTTCTTGTAAACCCCAATTCTATATTCAACATGATGTTCTTGTGGACCCCAATTCTATATTAAGAATGAGGACGTCTTGCCATTGATGTGCTGTTCATGTGGACCTCAATTCTATATAAAGAGTGTCCATACTTGTTTGTCATGGTACCCACGTTAGGGAACCAATTCCACCTAGTTTTATCGACAATCGTGATTGTACTGTTATTATCGTCATTCTATGTCAAGTGTCATATTTTTGGACTCTATTCTATCCAAGTTATCCTACGTATCTACAAGCTTTATTCTTGAAATTCCATATTGGTTATACACAAAGTGGATGTTAAAATACATGATTAATGCCTGCGCATATAGGGCCCGATCTGGTCTTGGGAGGAGCACCCGAAAGTACTTGTGTCCATGGGAGTTGATTGATCACGGTATTGGCATTATACCGAAGTGCATGACTAGCTTGATTGAACATTCCACAAATCTTGTACTTGTACTTGACTTGATATTACATGACTAGCGTGGCCCGAGAAATGGTAATTGTATACTTGCTTGACTTGAAACAAAATAGCCAAATTCCAACATGACATGATGAATACACTTGCTTGAATATCTTGATATCTTTTTGATATAAGTTCTTGAAAGCTCATGACTAGTTCTTCTTGCTATCGTTTTGTTATACACTCTCTCTATCTTATCGTTTTATGTGAGCATGCATAGCTAGAGTGCATTCATGAAAGATGTAATCACTTAAACCCCTTGCTAGATCTTGAGATATAATTTCCTACTGAGCGTTCGCTCACCTAGTGTTTCCCTACTTTTCAGGTAAGTCCGACGATGAGGGAGCTCAAACGGATGGGGAAAATCAAGAGTGAAAGAGATAGAGCTTCTTCCGTGTTATCTAGTCTTGTTCATATTTTCTTGAGTCAACCTTGTATTTTTCCTTTATTTTAGTTAGTATTTCAAGGTTTGTAATAGACATATTCTTGTGAAGGAATAAAGGACTGGGTTATCTTTACTTTCGCGCATCTCTGATTTTTGGTGTCGAATACACTAATACTCCGATTGACATGATTGATATAAACTCGTCGCGTATCTCCGGGTACCTTCCGCACTCAGGGCGTGACAGTTTTTGTGGTATCAGAGCCTAGGGTATTCAATTCCTAGGAAAACCCAAGTCCGAGGATAGGTTAAACCATTAACCAGTGAGATTGGGTAGAACCAAGGGTTGAGTTAACATAGAAATGCTAGCTTCTAAATGAGATCACGTATTGATCTAGTTATTGTAATTGTAGGATGATGGCTGCCGAACGTGCTCAGTGGCGCAGCATGCAGCGTACACTTCAAGGCATGACTCAGGTGCTGCAACAAGTAGCACAGGGAGGTGCACAACGAGCCGGAAGTCTCTACCAAGTCTTCAAGAACATGAACCCTCCCAAATTCATGGGTTCTACTGATCCGGATGACGCAGAGCACTGGATCAGGGAGACGGAGTGTATATTCCGTGTTATGCAGTGCACGGATCAAGATAAAGTCTTATTAGCTACTTTCCAACTAGAAAGGGATGCCCGATGCTGGTGGGAGTCAGTCGAAGCTGCTATAAATCAAGACCAAATTACTTGGGAAGAATTTGTTGAACATTTTAACAATAAATATTTTTCAGACCGAGTCCAAGAAAAGAAAGCTATCGAATTTGCCGCACTCAAGCAACGGTCATTATCGGTGGCGGAGTACGAGGCACAATTCTCTAGATTGTCTCGGTATGCTAAGCACTTAGTTAGCACCGAGAAGATGAAAGCTAGGAGGTTCCTTAATGGGCTCAGGCCCCAATATATTACCCAGCTGGCGCCAATGGATATTCAGGTCTACTCAGAGATAGTACGCGGAGCTCAATTGTTAGAAGATGCCACGGAACTATCAGATAGAATCCGTGGGAAGGATAAGAAGGAACAAGTTACAAGTTCGAGTTCCTTTAAACCCAACTTCAAGAAGAGGCCTAGCACTGGAGGTACTTCTTCTCAAGACCAAAAATTTAAGAAGACCAAGCCCTTCTCTATCACTACTACACCTTCGAATATAATATGCAAGCATTGTGACAAGGTTGGACATAAAGCCGAAGAGTGCTGGAGGAAACTTGGAGCATGTCTCCGTTGCGGGAGCCGTGAGCATCGGATTCCCGATTGCCCATTACTTAATGATCAAATCGGTGACGGAAAGTGCCCAGTAACCAAGAATGCTCGTCTTCACGCAATTAAGGAGACCGAACAAGAAGAAGAAGGTGGACTAGTAGAAGGTACACTGAAAGTTTGTTCCAAGTATGCACATGTCTTATTTGATACGGGTGCATCACATTCTTTTATTTCCAAGAAGTTTGCTAACCCCCTACCTATGGAACCGGAATGGATGAAAATAATTTTATCTACTCCTCTCGGAAACGAAACCGATATTACTCACTATTATCAAAACTGTGAAGTCTTGATAAAAGAAAGAAATCTTCCTATCGATCTCATATGTTTAGATCTAAAGGAGTATGATGTCATACTGGGAGCGGATTGGTTATCCAAATATCAGGCAACAGTCGATTGCCGCAATAGCAAGGTTACTTTCAAGGACTTTCCAGAACTAGTCTATTCTAGCCCTAAGAGTCGGAGCGAGTCACCTCTTATTTCGGCTCTCCGAGCTAGCAAGCTAATAAGGAAAGGATGTGTATCTTTCCTTGCATTTGTCACGATTAAGGTGGCTCGGGAAACTAAGATAGAAGATATCCCAGTTGTGCAAGAATTTCGGATGTGTTCCCGGAGGATTTGCCTGGATTACCCTCGCAAAGAGAAGTGGCCTTCACCATCGATTTAGTTCCTGGTGCGGGTCCAGTTTCTAAGGCACCGTATAGAATGTCCCCTGTCGAACTCAAGGAGTTAAAGGAGCAATTGATGGAACTCATTAAGAAAGGATTCATAAGACCAAGTACTTCCTCATGGGGAGCGCCTGTATTATTTGTAAAGAAGAAAGATGGATCCATGAGGTTATGCATCGACTATCGACAGTTGAATCATCTCACTATCAAGAACAAGTATCCACTACCGAGAATCGATGAGTTGTTTGATCAAATTTCAGGATCCAAGTACTTTTCCAAAATTGATCTTAGGTCGGGATATCATCAGTTAAGAATCAAAGATGAGGACATTCATAAGACTGCATTCAGAAGCAGGTACGGTCATTATGAATTTATTGTTATGCCTTTCGGACTAACGAATGCCCATGCTGCCTTTATGCAGTTAATGAATAGTATATTCAGGCCTTATTTGGATCAATTCGTGATGGTCTTTATCGATTATATATTGATTTATTCGAGACCAAGGAAGAGCATGAGGAGCATTTAAGGATTGCATTATAAATATTAAGGGCAAACCAATTATACGCAAAACTCAGCAAGTGTGAATTCTGGCTTGAGGAAGTAACTTTTCTCGGACATGTTATATCAAAGGATGGCTTATCAGTAGATCCATCAAAAGTTGAAGCTGTAAGAAATTGGGAAAGACCGACCAATGCTAACGAGATCCGAAGTTTCTTAGGTCTTGCCGGCTATTACAGGCGATTCATCAAAGATTTCTCTAAGATCGCCGTACCACTTACGAGGTTAACTCGCAAGGAGATCCGTTACGAATGGAGTGAGGAATGTGAAAGAAGCTTCCAAACTCTCAAGGATCATCTTACTACAGCTCCTGTCTTAGCCTTACCAATGGAAGGAGAGAAATTCGAGGTATACACTGATGCTTCTGGCATTGGCCTCGGATGTGTTCTAATGCAACAAGGAAAGGTTATAGCTTACTCTTCTCGTCAATTAAAGAAACATGAAGAGAACTACCCCGTCCATGACTTAGAATTAGCCGCGATAGTATTTGCACTAAAGATCTGGAGACATTACCTATATGGAGTGCAGTTTACTGTATACTCCGATCACAAGAGTCTCAAGTATCTTTTCTCTCAAAAGGAACTAAATATGAGGCAAAGACGTTGGCTAGAATATCTCAAGGACTTCGACTTCAATATACAATATCATCCCGGAAAGGGTAATCATGTAGCAGATGCCCTTAGTCGAAAGCCGAGAGCACTGTTAGCCAATTGTATGATTCAAGAATGGAAGTTGCTGGAGCAATTCTCTAAACTCAATATAAGCATGGACACAGACTTTCAATGTGTCACATTGTCTCATATAAGCATTCAGCCAGACCTATTAACTGAAATACAAGCACTTCAGGATAATGACCCAATATTAGTGGAAATCAAGGGCAAACTAGAAGGACAATCTGATTTCCAAATAACTTGTGAAGGAAGATTAATGTTCAGGAATAGAACTTGCATACCGGATTGTCCCGAGTTAAAGAAGAAGATATTAGATGAAGCTCATAGATCAAGGTACACGATTCATCCTGGATCTATCAAAATGTACCAATGTGTGAAGAGGAATTTTTGGTGGCCCAACATGAAAAGGGAAATAGCGGACTACGTGTCGCGCTGTCTCACATGCCAACAGGTCAAGGCGGAACACCAAAAGCCTGCTGGAAAATTACATCCTCTAGATATTCCCAAATGGAAGTGGGAGAATATTAGCATGGATTTCATCATGGGTTTATCTAAATCAAAAGGAGGACATGATGGAATATGGGTTATTATTGACCGATTGACTAAATCGGCGCATTTCTTGCCAATAAAGAACCGATGGTCAGTCGATGTTTTGGCTGCATTATACATCAAGGAAATAGTCAAATTACATGGTATTCCTGTTTCAATCGTGTCTGACAGAGATCCCCGTTTTACTTCTCATTTTTGGAAGGGACTACAACATTCGTTGGGAACAAGGCTTAACTTTAGTACAGCTTTTCATCCTCAAACAGATGGTCAGACCGAGAGAACTAATCAGGTGGTTGAAGATATGCTCAGAGCTTGCATCATTGATTTCTATGGAAGCTGGCATGATCACTTGCCGTTGGTGGAATTTGCATACAATAATAGCTACCAGGCAAGTATACAAATGGCACCTTTCGAAGCTTTATACGGAAGGAGTTGCCGATCACCCTTATGCTGGGACGAAGTTGGTGAGAAACAACTGCTAGGTCCAGACATGGTAAGGGTTACCACTGAAAGAATACAAATGATTAGAGAAAGACTGCAAGTTACTCAGTCTAGGCAAAAGGCTTATGCCGATACAAGAAGGAGAGATATTGAATTCCAAATTGGAGATCATGTATTTCTCAAGATATCGCCTGGACGTGGCATACAGAGATTTGGTGTTAAAGGCAAGCTTACACCAAGATTCATCGGACCCTTCGAGATACTGGAACGAGTTGGCGAGGTTGCTTATCGCATCACATTGCCTCCTCAACTGTCCGATGTACATAATGTATTCCACATATCTATGTTGAAGAAGTATGTACACGATCCATTACATATTATTGAGCATGGAGACTTAGTGATCCAGAAGGATCTCACATATGAGCAGAAGCCTATGAAGATACTAGATCGTGAAGTACGTACCCTAAGGAATAAGGTTATTCCCATGCTTAAGGTACAATGGAATAAGAACTCCGAACATGAAGCTACATGGGAGACCGAGGAATCCATGAGGAAGCGATTTCCAGAATTATTTTAAGGTATATATTCTACACTCTCCACTAATATATACTATTGAATTTGGGGACCAAATTCTTTTAAGTGGCGGAGGATGTGGCAACCCTGATAAAAATAAGATTTTTTTTAAATAAATCAAATTAAAAATAAAAGATAAGTAAATAGATGACAAAGAGCCTAAAGAAACGCCCTTATATAAGGCGTTAATTTAAAAGGGACGCCTAGACAATAGGGCGTCAAATTTCAAACGACGGGAAAATAAAACTAAGGAAAGGAAATGAAACGCCCTCTACCTGGGCGCGTTTTACATAAGTAACGACGCTCGCCAAGGCGTCAATTTAAATTCGACGCCCTCACTTAAGACGCTAATTCTGTTCGTGTTCTGTTCGAACCAGAACATTATCCAGGGAAGGTTTATGGATTAGTACGAGTTAGTAGAATATAGTAAGGACTCTATCATGGAAGTATTACTTCCAATACAACTCTAACCCTATTAGGATTCCCAAAACCCTATAAGTAACCCCTTAATCGAACCCTAGAATCTATTTTGGACGATCGAGCCTCTGAAGAACCAGTAAGTGCTTCTTCTTCTATCTTCAACCATGTATCGTAAAGACTATTGATCTTCTTTTCTTCTTTCTTCTGCAGTATACGGATGATCACCGTCATAGCTGAAGAACACATGTTGGTTCTTCCTATTTTCTTTCTTTCTCTACTGATTAAGTATTACGAAGAATAATGTTCTTCCTCTTCCTCTGCAGGCTGCCTGCAGTGAGAACAAGTACTCCCCTTTTTGACTGAAGAACGAAGGCTCTTCGTCAACATCCTCTTCTTCTGTTTTGAACAGAGTATCGTAACCTCTTCAGTTTCTTCATATATCTTCACCAGAACCTTCAAAAGATAGGTTTTCTCAAGAAACGTAGCCCAAATTAATTTAAGATCCTTAATAAAATCATATGTTGTCCATGCATATAGTTTCATCATGGTTTTAAATGTTTTCTGTAAAATTTTGAAAGAAGCGACCCAGACAAGGGCGCTAATTCTTATTTTGACGCCCTACCTAGTAGTCGTCAATTTCATATAATTGATAATTATCCATGTTTAAAATTCTATAACTATGAAACCATGAATCTAAATTAATACATGATCATACCTATCGAACCCTGCTATTTTTCTTGTCGTGACCATGAAATTGTTTTCCTGAAATGCTATTATCTGAAAATTGATAAATTATTGAATTAACGACCTGCACAAGGTCGTCTCTTATTGAACTGACGCCCCAGACCAGGGCGCTAATTGAAAAGTAACGCCCCTGTCCAGGGCGCGTTTTTGTTAAAATTCCAGAATATTGATTCTCCGTAGAATGGAAATATTGAAGGGACGACTAATGTATAAGTCGTCAAATTGTGAATAAACGCCCCTGACTAAGGCGTGAATTGGATAATTAATGACTTAGCTTAAGTCGCTATTTTCTGTATTACTGTTTTACACTGATTACTGTCACCGAAGGGTTTTATATATATATATATATATATATATATATATATATATATATATATATATATATATATATATATATATATATCGGCACTATATTCCAGTCCGTCAATATAGTCACATGTTTCATGATGTTTTTTTTTCGCACTACCCTCAATTCTCATTGACATACAAGCTCTCCATTGGACATTCCGTTCCTTTGGATTAGCGAGTTAGTCATAGAGACCTCCGTAAGTCTCCTCGCAGCCTTGGATTCCCTCAAGGCCGACTGAGCTGGTTGTACCATAAAAACCCATTACACTATTTTGCCATGTTACTCTAAAGAAACGTGGTATACCGGCCCTCATGTTATGCAAAGTGTGTATCATGAGAATTCTCTTAATGGGATGAGGTTATCATGGCATTGGATGCTGTTCTTGTAAACCCCAATTCTATATTCAACATGATGTTCTTGTGGACCCTAATTCTATATTAAGAATGAGAACGTCTTGCCATTGATGTGCTGTTCATGTGGACCTCAATTCTATATAAAGAGTGTCCATACTTGTTTGTCATGGTACCCACGTTAGGAAACCAATTCCACCTAGTTTTATCGACAATCGTGATTGTACTGTTATTATCGTCATTCTATGTCAAGTGTCATACTTTTGGACTCTATTCTATCCAAGTTATCCTACGTATCTACAAGCTTTATTCTTGAAATTCCATATTGGTTATACACAAAGTGGATGTTAAAATACATTATTAATGCCTGCACATATAGGGCCCGATCTGGTCTTGGGAAGAGCACCCGAAAGTACTTGTGCCCATGGGAGTTGATTGATCACGGTATTGGCATTATACCGAAGTGCATGATTAGCTTGATTGAACATTTCACAAATCTTGTACTTGTACTTGACTTGATATTACATGACTTGCGTGGCCCGAGAAAGGGTAATTGTATACTTGCTTGACTTGAAACAAAGTAGCCAAATTCCAACATGACATGATGAATACACTTGCTTGAATATCTTGATATCTTTTTGATATAAGTTCTTGAAAGCTCATGACTAGTTCTTCTTGCTATCGTTTTGTTATACACTCTCTCTATCTTGTCGTTTTATGCGAGCGCATAGCTAGAGTGCATTCATGAAAGATGTAATCACTTAAGCCCCTTTCTAGATCTTGAGATATAATTTCCTACTGAGCGTTCGCTCACCTAGTGTTTCCCTACTTTTCAGGTAAGTCCGACGATGAGGGAACTCAAACGGATGTTGAAAATCAAGAGTGAAAGAGATAGAGCTTCTTCCGTGTTATCTAGTCTTGTTCATATTTTCTTGAGTCAACCTTATATTTTCCCTTTATTTTAGTTAGTATTTCAAGGTTTGTATTAGACATATTCTTGTGAAGGAATAAAGGACTGGGTTAACTTTACTTTCGCGCATCTCTGATTTTTGGTGTCGAATACACTAATACTCTGATTGACATGATTGATATAAACTCGTCGCGCATCTTCGGGTACCTTCCGCGCTCGGGGCGTGACATCAAGTCTTCAAGAAACCACAAGGCAAGCTTCAAGCTTTGCATGCAGATGAAGCAGGAACCACCGAGGATGGTGGGCTCGTCGAAGGTACACTTATTATCCTCGACAAGCCAGCATTTGTTCTTTTTGATACTAGTGCCACACATTCCTTTATTTCTCAGAGATTTGCTAAGTCTTTAGCTATGGAACCTGTTTTGATGAATTCTCAGTTAGAAATATCAACACCTATTGGTACTAGATCAGCAATCCAATATTTCTATCCTTCTAGTGCGGTTATGATTGGTGAACAGAACTTTCTAGCTGATTTGATTTGCATGGACATGAAGGATTATGACGTAATCCTAGGAGCAGATTGGTTGGCTCGATATAAGGCTAATGTTCACTGCAGTTCTAGCTCTGTGTCTTTTACTAGGCACCCGAGACTTTCTTTTGTGGGAGTTAAGCAGCATAACTCCGTATCACTTATCTCGGCTCTTCGAGCTGATAAGCTGATGAGACGAGGATGCGAGGCTTTTCTGGCCTTTGTCTGTGCAACCCCTGAACAGCAGATTGAGATTAAGGACATTTCTGTTGTCTGGGATTTTCCTGATGTTTTTCCCGAAGAACTACCAGGACTTTCGCCTGAGCGGGAAGTTATCTTTTCTATTGATCTCTTTCCTGGCACATCTCCTATTTCCAAGGCTCCTTACTGCATGTCTCCTGCGGAACTGAGGGAATTAAAGCAACAATTGATGGAATTGCTCGAGAAGGGTTTCATTCGCCCTAGTACTTCTCCTTGGGGAGCCCTTGTATTATTCGTCAGAAAGAAAGATGGTTCGATGAGGTTGTGCATCGATTATCGGCAATTGAACCAGCAGACTGTCAAGAACAAATATCCATTGTCGAGGATTGACGAATTATTTGACCAGATAGCGAGAGCTCAGTATTTTTCTAAGATCGATCTTCAATCTGGATATCATCAGTTGCGGATTAAGGAAGAAGATATCTATAAAACAGCTTTCCGCAGCAAGTATGGTCATTTTGAGTTTGTCGTTATGCCTTTTGGTCTAACGAATGCTTCAGCAGCTTTCATGCAGTTGATGAATGATGTATTTCGGCCCTATCTTGATCGATGGGTCGTGGTATTCATTGACGATATCTTGATTTATTCCAAGAATGAGGAAGAGCATGCTGAGCATCTGAGGATGGTATTGCAACTGTTGAGAGATCATCAGCTATATGCCAAGTCCAGTAAGTGTGAATTCTGGCTACAAGAGGTGTCCTTTCTAGGACATATCATCACGAAGGATGGTATTTCTGTTGATCCTTCGAAGGTAGAGGCAGTGAAGAATTGGGATCAGCCTACCAGTGTGACCGAAGTTAGAAGTTTCCTAGGCCTGGCAGGCTACTACAGAAGATTTATCCAAGATTTCTCCAAGATTGCGGTACCTATGACAAGATTAACCCGCAAGGAGAACAAGTTTGATTGGTCAGATGATTGTCAACAAAGCTTTCAGACTTTGAAGGTGATGAGGACATCTCCTACCACTCCTCATTCTTTCGAGGGTCCCGTTGCTTGCCAGCTATGCGTCATCATGTTCGCGGCATTTTCTTAATCATGACTTGTAATTTTTATATTTTCTTGAGTCATAGATTATGTAATTTCCCTTTTCTTGAGTCAAGTACCTAGGTTAAAGAGTCATATACCTAGGTTAATTGTCATTAGAGTGGTTAATGAGTCAGTTGGGCCCAATTAAGTGGGCTAGGCCCATGGGCACCCCCCCTTCCCCCTTGCTTTATTGTCATTAGTCAAAAACTCAGGGTCTTTTGTTAAATTGTGGGTTTCCTATAAATAGGACCCCAATCCCCCCCATTTGGAGCTAATGAAGTATTGAATATTTGAGCATAAGTGCACCTCTCTCTCTCTCTAGCTCTCTCATTCTCTCTCTCTCTCTAAATTTCGAAATTCACTCTCTCTCCTCCCTATTCTCCCCTATTTAAGACCCCTCCCCCTTCCCCATACCTCCCATTTACTCCCCCTCAAACCCCTAGGTGGAACCCCTTTCTCCTAGGCACCTCTCCCTCTTCCCAAGCAACCTTTCCCCTTCCCCATACAACCCCTTCACATTCTCAAGGGAGAATCCATTCTCCTAGACACCCTTTCCCCTTCCCAAAGCAACCCTTCCCATTCCCTAGGCCTCCATTCAACACCTCCATTAACCTTCCACCCAAGGCCCCTCCACAATCACCACAGAGTGTTCTGCCCCCTTGGTTCGCTGCCAGCAGGAGAAGCCCGACTTGCAGAGCCTGCTCCGGAGTGATCCGACATCGTCTGGAGGTGCACCATACATCGCCGGAAAGGTCTGCGAGTCTTCTTCGCAACCGAGGTGGTCTTGCTGCGTTCCGACTTCGGAACAGTGCGTGGCGCCCGTTCTCGTCCGACTGCGCAACCAGGATCAGAATCCGGACCAGAGCCACAGTGCAGAAGCCCTCACGGACACATCCTTCAACTTCTGGAGGTGCCACTTGACCGAGAGCTGCTACCACAAGTCTTCCACCAGCACCAACAAGCGGCGTCCCGTTCGGCATCAGGAAGTGCCTTTTCCATTTTTTCTCCCCCGGGCGCGCAGACAGTCTGTTTATGTCCTGCCCAGGAAGTGCCTCACTCAACGGACGCCTCCTCACCGTCCCGACATCCTCTGGTGCTGTTCTTGGTTGCTGCTCGAAGAAGACTCATCCACGGACGTCCTCGACTTGGTCTCGCCTCATTCGGACTTCGGGAGTGATCGTGGCACCTTCGACAAGCAGCTGCAACATCCTGGACCAGTCTGTACCAGAACGCTGAGTGCCTGCTCCAGGGTCCACTCCGACCAGTGGCGACGCTGGAACCGTCCACCAAAAATCACAGTCATACCTGGGTACGTCAGCAACATTTTGGCGCAAGTCTCATCAAGTTCTGAGTCCGGGAGAGCTCACAGCGGCGACTACATCGACCCCCTCTCTTGCTGTCCCAGACCCGGGCAGATTCGGCCGGGTGCTCCGTCGGCGCGATCGAGCTTATCTCCCCTCCTCGCCTGGCCGGCTTAGCGCCCCTCCCTGTGCGGAGGTAGTGTTTGATTGTAACAGTGAAATCCCCACCCCAAGTTCACCCTCCTGTGAGAGGTGTAGTGAATGTAACTAATTAAGCAGGATTCAAGCTTCATCGGCGCAGTGTGCGGGGAACCCACACTTCCCCGCTCGCCCTCGTCTCCGGCCGGGATCGGTGTCTTCACACCGATCAGGTGAGCTTCGGTCCACTCTCCTCTGCTGGTTTATTATCATTGCTTAGTTTAGTATTATCCCTTGATGTGCCGTCGGCGGTGAGAGAGAGCTCGTTCCAACATTCCGTTTAGTCAAGTGCCACCGCGGGTGAGTTGTGAGTGTGACATTACATCCCACGCCCTCGGCGTGCCAGCCGCCCTTGACATTGGGCATCCCTGGCCCATTGGGGTCTATCCCTAGCTGGTCAAATCCTTGGAGCCTCGAGGTCCAACTTCGGACCCTCACCACCATCGCCGGTCCACCTACGGACCCGAGTGTGCCAACGCGAGTGAGTCCGCTAGTGTGACGCTGCCAACTTGTTGTATTGCTTGCACATTTAAGTCCGAGGGGTTCATATTATATTGCTGCATTTTGGTGTCACATCAAATTGGTATCAGAGCAAGTTCTAGACTTGTCTCTACTAAGTCTTGTCCTAGGGCCATTGCATGCATCACCCTTGTCCTCCATCATGACTACCTCATACTTGGCATATTCGCCACTCTTAGGCCCATTAGAAGCCTTTGTGTTTGATGGAACCCGCCCTAGTATATATCTAGAGTGGGAGGACTCCATAGATCGACACTTTGGGAGGTTCACTCTATCAGGGCCTATACAAGTCAACTATGCCAAGAGTTTGCTCTGGCGCCAAGCTAGGAAAGAATGGGAGGACATTGTAGGTTTGAGAGAAGCCAAAGGGGAAGCACCCATTGAATCTTGGGATGAAATGAGGGCCAATCTTAGAAAGACCTATGCACCCCAATCCAAACCTCTTCAGCCAACTGATCTTCCACCCCCGACCCCAATTCCAACCCAAGAACTTCCCCGATCAAGCCCAACCCAAGCCTACACCTTTGAGGAGGAGGAGCCACAAAACTTACCCACTCCTCCTAGTCCGGGTCCTCATGAGCCGCACATTGTCACCATGAATGAGTCCATACTCCAATGGCTCAAGCGGGGCCCCACCATTCCTAGCTCACCACCCTACCATTCACCCTTGGGATATCAAGCCCACATTGTGCCCACCCAGTCTTCCCATGTCACACTTCAAACCTCCTATCTTGTGGAAGACTTAGGGGACTTAGTGGACTGCTTACAATGGCAAGTCCACCTGACCAATATGCTAGCCATAGGACCATTGGAGTCTAGCACCATCTTCCTAGCATACCCCACCACCAGTTCCATCACCTCCATCTACACTTGTGGCCATTATACGAGTGAAATCCTCCTCTTTCTCCCCAAGGATGAGAAACCCATCGTGGCCCACTCCCCACCCATTGAGGTTCCAATTGATTTGATTTGCCAACCCACTAGAGACCTTGGCCCAATTACCTTGGAGGAGGATGACTCACTATTTGGGAACCTTGAGGACATGGAGTTCCTCTCTCTAGGCAACCCATACAATGATCCCTTTGACCGCTTCCAATGGGAGTACGGATACCCATGTGGCCTAACCACCTCACCCACCACCCACCTTTTCCTACCATCACCCACTATGTTGGACCAAGCCCACCTCTCCCAAGACTCAGATTACACCATGATCGCCATGACATTGGGTAATATACACTTAGGGAGTGAGGAAGTGCCCCACTTCAGGATATCCACCTTCCTAGACCCCTTTGACCCATTCCAATGGAAGTCTAAAAGCCCACACATAGGAGACATCTTTTGTACAAAAGTGCATAAGTCTTGGCGTACATCACTACTTGGCATGATTCTTAAGTCGGGTCCACTCGTTCATATCACCCACATGCCAAGTAGGATGCATGATTGGTCTATATTCGGGTATAACGGCCCTACCTCATTCATCATTGATCATATGCATGGTAGGAGCATCTACGGATGTCCGGGCCCCCCGACATTCATCACCACTTTGTGTGATAGGTTCCCCTATAGATACCATGGCCCTCCAACCATTGTTATAAAGCCCATGCATGATAGGGCCACTTGTGGCTGCCCCGGCCCACCCAAGTTCATCAAGGTCCACATGGCATCACAACATGATAGGTCAATTTACGGTTGCCCCGGTCCACCTTTACACACCAAGCTTTTCACACCCACACCGCATCATAGTACATGGCATACGCATACACGCAAGCAATTCGCAATGAGCGGTGAGGTTCACAAAGAGCGGATAAGAGCTCGCGAGCGCCACTTGGAATTCCAAGTAGGCGATTTGGTGATGATGGCATCGGAGTGGCCCTACCATAGGGTCACCTCCCATTCGAGGGCACGAGGACTTGGACCTTTTCCTGTTCCTAGTGACTTTGGCAACACAGCTTATGGATTGAATTTACCAATGGGGTATGGGATATTCCCCACTTCTCACGTGGCTGACCTGGCACCCTATATGGGCACCGCGGTGGATCCTAGTGAGTGCTTTGAGCCTATACCTTCCTTTGAGAGGGACACCCCGGAGAGCTCCCACAAAATAGCCTTGAGAGCCCGACGTGTGCACACGGAGGCAATACTAGGCAAGCAGGGTTCCATCGCCAGCAAGAGGGTGCGCCTGAGCCACCTTGAGAGGATGAAGAGCCGTCCCCTGGTCGCAGACACAGGGTTGAGTCTGGAGGTCGTGGTTCGCCCGGAGCTACTTTGGAGGACCGCTACCCCGGTGGACCCATACTCGACGGAGTCGAGTTCTCCGCACCCCGGGGGTATGATGAGGACATCTCCTACCACTCCTCATTCTTTCGAGGGTCCCGTTGCTTGCCAGCTATGCGTCATCATGTTCGCGGCATTTTCTTAATCATGACTTGTAATTTTTATATTTTCTTGAGTCATAGATTATGTAATTTCCCTTTTCTTGAGTCAAGTACCTAGGTTAAAGAGTCATATACCTAGGTTAATTGTCATTAGAGTGGTTAATGAGTCAGTTGGGCCCAATTAAGTGGGCTAGGCCCATGGGCACCCCCCCTTCCCCCTTGCTTTATTGTCATTAGTCAAAAACTCAGGGTCTTTTGTTAAATTGTGGGTTTCCTATAAATAGGACCCCAATCCCCCCCATTTGGAGCTAATGAAGTATTGAATATTTGAGCATAAGTGCACCTCTCTCTCTCTCTCTAGCTCTCTCATTCTCTCTCTCTCTCTAAATTTCGAAATTCACTCTCTCTCCTCCCTATTCTCCCCTATTTAAGACCCCTCCCCCTTCCCCATACCTCCCATTTACTCCCCCTCAAACCCCTAGGTGGAACCCCTTTCTCCTAGGCACCTCTCCCTCTTCCCAAGCAACCTTTCCCCTTCCCCATACAACCCCTTCACATTCTCAAGGGAGAATCCATTCTCCTAGACACCCTTTCCCCTTCCCAAAGCAACCCTTCCCATTCCCTAGGCCTCCATTCAACACCTCCATTAACCTTCCACCCAAGGCCCCTCCACAATCACCACAGAGTGTTCTGCCCCCTTGGTTCGCTGCCAGCAGGAGAAGCCCGACTTGCAGAGCCTGCTCCGGAGTGATCCGACATCTTCTGGAGGTGCACCATACATCGCCGGAAAGGTCTGCGAGTCTTCTTCGCAACCGAGGTGGTCTTGCTGCGTTCCGACTTCGGAACAGTGCGTGGCGCCCGTTCTCGTCCGACTGCGCAACCAGGATCAGAATCCGGACCAGAGCCACAGTGCAGAAGCCCTCACGGACACATCCTTCAACTTCTGGAGGCGCCACTTGACCGAGAGCTGCTACCACAAGTCTTCCACCAGCACCAACAAGCGGCGTCCCGTTCGGCATCAGGAAGTGCCTTTTCCATTTTTTCTCCCCCGGGCGCGCAGACAGTCTGTTTATGTCCTGCCCAGGAAGTGCCTCACTCAACGGACGCCTCCTCACCGTCCCGACATCCTCTGGTGCTGTTCTTGGTTGCTGCTCGAAGAAGACTCATCCACGGACGTCCTCGACTTGGTCTCGCCTCATTCGGACTTCGGGAGTGATCGTGGCACCTTCGACAAGCAGCTGCAACATCCTGGACCAGTCTGTACCAGAACGCTGAGTGCCTGCTCCAGGGTCCACTCCGACCAGTGGCGACGCTGGAACCGTCCACCAAAAATCACAGTCATACCTGGGTACGTCAGCAACATTTTGGCGCAAGTCTCATCAAGTTCTGAGTCCGGGAGAGCTCACAGCGGCGACTACATCGACCCCCTCTCTTGCTGTCCCAGACCCGGGCAGATTCGGCCGGGTGCTCCGTCGGCGCGATCGAGCTTATCTCCCCTCCTCGCCTGGCCGGCTTAGCGCCCCTCCCTGTGCGGAGGTAGTGTTTGATTGTAACAGTGAAATCCCCACCCCAAGTTCACCCTCCTGTGAGAGGTGTAGTGAATGTAACTAATTAAGCAGGATTCAAGCTTCATCGGCGCAGTGTGCGGGGAACCCACACTTCCCCGCTCGCCCTCGTCTCCGGCCGGGATCGGTGTCTTCACACCGATCAGGTGAGCTTCGGTCCACTCTCCTCTGCTGGTTTATTATCATTGCTTAGTTTAGTATTATCCCTTGATGTGCCATCGGCGGTGAGAGAGAGCTCGTTCCAACATTCCGTTTAGTCAAGTGCCACCGCGGGTGAGTTGTGAGTGTGACATTACATCCCACGCCCTCGGCGTGCCAGCCGCCCTTGACATTGGGCATCCCTGGCCCATTGGGGTCTATCCCTAGCTGGTCAAATCCTTGGAGCCTCGAGGTCCAACTTCGGACCCTCACCACCATCGCCGGTCCACCTACGGACCCGAGTGTGCCAACGCGAGTGAGTCCGCTAGTGTGACGCTGCCAACTTGTTGTATTGCTTGCACATTTAAGTCCGAGGGGTTCATATTATATTGCTGCATTTTGGTGTCACATCAGAAGGAGTGTTTGACTACTGCACCTATATTGGCTTTACCTTCTGGTGAAGGAGATTTTGTTGTATACACTGATGCTTCAGGTATTGGTTTAGGCTGTGTACTCATGCAGCATGGGAAGGTGATTGCCTATTCTTCTAGGCAGTTGAGGAAGCATGAAGAGAATTATCATGTTCACGATTTGGAACTGGCAGCAGTCGTGTTTGCCTTGAAGATATGGAGGCACTACTTGTATGGAGAAACATTCACAGTGTTTTCAGATCATAAGAGTCTGAAATATTTGTTCTCTCAGAAGGAACTCAATATGAGGCAGAGAAGATGGTTGGAGTACTTGAAAGACTTCGACTTCTCGATTGAGTATCATCCTGGCAAAGGCAATGTTGTGGCAGATGCATTAAGCAGGAAGCCTGTGGCTAGATTATCAAGTCTCATGTTACATGAGTGGAAGCTATTAGAACAATTAGCCAGCTTGGATCTGAATGTTGATAATGATCGGGTTATGATTACACAGATTCAACTTAAGCCCGAATTATTGATGGAAATCAAGTCTTTGCAAGATAATGATCCCGAGTTAGTAGAGATCAAGGGAAGCTTGAGCAGTAGACTTGACTTCTTGATGGCTGACGATGGAAGATTGTTACTCCAGGGTAGAACTTGTGTACCTGATGAAGCTGGAATAAAGAACAAGATTCTGGAGGAAGCACATAGATCCCGATATACCATTCATCCTGGAAGCACTAAAATGTTCAAGGATTTGAAGAGATCTTTTTGGTGGCCGAATATGAAAAGGGAAGTTGCAGACTTCGTGAGTAGATGCTTGGTTTGTCAGCAAGTTAAGGCCAAACATTTCAGACCGGCAGGAAAGTTGAAACCACTTGACATACCCCAATGGAAGTGGGAGAGCATTGGCATGGATTTCATTATGGGTCTACCTAGGACTCGTGGTGGATTTGATGCAATATGGGTGATTGTTGACCGATTGACAAAGTCAGCTCATTTCTTACCCATTAAGTCCAAGTGGACAGTTGATGTATTGGCTGCTTTGTATTTGAAGGAAGTGGTAAGGCTCCATGGCATACCAGTCAGTATTGTGTCTGATCGAGACCCCAGATTTACTTCACATTTCTGGAAGGGACTGCAAGAGTCTCTTGGTACTTGCCTAAATTTCAGTACTGCTTTTCATCCACAGACCGATGGACAGACTGAAAGAATCAACCAGATAGTGGAAGATATGCTCAGAGCATGCATGATTGATTTCGGAGGCAGTTGGAGTAATCATTTGGCTTTGATTGAATTCGCCTACAACAACAGTTATCAATCTAGCATCCAGATGGCTCCTTTTGAAGCATTGTACGGGCGAAGCTGTCGTTCCCCGTTGTGTTAGGATGAGATAGGTGAGAAGCAATGGTTTGGACCGGATCTTATTTCAGAATCATCACAGAACATCCGTGTCATCCGAGACCGGTTACAGGTAGCCCAATCAAGACAGAAGAGTTATGCCGACACAAGGAGAAGAGCATTAGAATTTCAAGTTGGCGAGCATGTATTCTTAAAGGTTTCTCCTTCGAGAGGGATTCGAAGATTTGGCATTCATGGCAAGCTAAGTCCGAGGTATATTGGTCCATTCGAGATCCTAGATAGAGTGGGAGAAGTTACTTACAGACTGGCATTACCACCGTAGTTGTCTGGCGTACACAATGTTTTCTATGTGTCTATGTTACGGAAATATGTGTACGATCCCACTCATATCATTCAGCATGTGGATTTTGAGTTAAAGGAAGATTTGACCTATGAAGAAAGACCTATCAAGATTCTAGACCAGAAACAGCAGCAACTCCGGAATCGGTCTATATCGATGGTCAAGATTCAGTGGAGTTGGCGTGGAACCGAAGAGGCTACTTGGGAATCTGAAGATACTATGCGGAAGCGGTATCCCGACTTGTTCTAGGTGAGTAATCTCATTCCCTATCCTCCGTATTTAGTGCAGTGAATTTGGAGGACCAAATTCTTTAAGTGGGGGAGGGTGTAATACCCCAAATTATTTTAGAAATTTAATTAGAATTGTTTAAATTTATTTGAAATTATTTTAAATTATTTGAATTAATGAGAATTTATTCGTAATTAATTAGACTAATTCTTTAATAAATAGTATAAGTCACTTTTCAACTATTTTATAAAAATTCATAAAAATCATATTATTGTGTAATCCATTTCGTTTAACAATTTTGTCTTCTTAGAGTAAGCCTAATAAAATCATTAATTAGGCCTAATTAGTGGATTAAGTTCAATTTCCACACTTACCTACCCAATAGTGAACACAATAGTAAACCTCATCTTAAAACACCAAATTAGAGCTTAATACTCAACCAAATGAGCTTATTTCGGTGGCAAATGAAAGGCCACGATCTAAGGATCAATAGCACTCTATCAATCGAACCCAAACCTAACCCTAGCACATGGTGGCGGCCGAGTTTTGGCTTGGTCAACCTTGGCGGCGCCGTTTTCCAACACCTAACTTGCGTGGTCGATTCCTCCCAACCCCGAAGTCTCCAGAAGCTCTATGAGCTATCAAAATGAAGCTCTACGAGTCTACTTTCATTTGGTAGCAGTGGTGTTCGTATTTGATTCAGATCAAGGAAGTTCTTGGTCGTTTAGTGGAGGTGGGTCGGCTGTCGTCGTCCTCCTTCCTCTCCTCTTTGATCCTTCGATTGAGGTAGGTTTCCTTAACCAAAATCAGCTTATGAATATATCAAATTGTTCCTCTCGACGAGATATTTTCAATGGTGGTAAAAGCCCCAATTTTCATTAGGTATCCAAGGAGATATCGCGGGTTTTCTAAGGTGCTATCCAATTCGTTCTTCAGTCTAGGGCTTTAAGTTCTCTCTTCGATTGCTCTTCGATTGAGGTAGGATCTAACATCCAAACTATAATTAATATACATGAATGTAATCAGCATCTTGTTAGCTTTCATTTGGCGTAGAAAACCCCAAATTTTATTGAGCATGTTTAGAGAATTTTGGATCGAAGTAAGAGCATGTTTAGACTTGATTATGGTATGTTCTTCAAGTAGAAGCATGATTTTCGGGCTATTTTTGAGTTGGATATCTAGATCCACATATGGCATATCATACATGGTTAGAATCAGCATTAAGTTATCTTTCTTTTGATATAAGAAGCCCCAAATTTCGTTGTATATATTGAGAGAACCATACGATTTAATAGAAGCATGTCAAGAACTAGGTCTTCATGTGTTCTATCATAGAATAGGTTGTGATTCATTTGATTTCTGTTGAAATTCATGTTTCAAAACTCTTGTTTTATGACCCTAGTATGTCTATTAAGAACCTTAGACCATGTGATTAAGATCCCAACCCATTTAGACCCCAAAGAGACCCAACTATAAGAAGATAAAAACTTTTCCCATCTTCCAATGTGGGACAAAACTCCACAGGAAATAAAACTTTGATATTTTAAAACACTAAATTCAACAGCACTGAATAGCAATATGGTGGAAAAGAGGCATCTCTTGCTTTTCCGTTACAATTCATGAGATATCCGAACAAAACCATTAGCATTAATAAGTGGCCACCATTTCATGTGAGATAATAAAGCCTTAATTACATATATATGAATGGCATTCCGTGGGCCGAACAGATTTCCATATCTCCCCCTCGAACTCGAAAAACCCATGCGAGGACCGAATCCCTTTACGCGCGCCTCCACTGATGGCATCGTTCAATCTATAAGTATGCACTACACATGCGACCGCTGACGGTGCGTGGATGCAAGCTAGGTACCATTAATTAATAGCATGAGGCTTAACCTGTTCAACTTAATTACAAGTTATATATATATATATATATATGATAATTTGTCGTGGGATCGACATCTGGATCTTTAAATATATGGAGTCAACATATAGAGAGATCATCTTCCATAGATTCAAAAGCCCATATACTGACTCCATGATAATTTGTCATAGGGGCCGACACCATGTGAACATTTTTATATATGCTACGTGAATGCTCGCACGTAACATATGTGCTTACAAATGCATACGCGCAAATGTCAATGAGATATAAAATTTTAAGAACATAAAGAGAAAACATCGGGGACTTTCATCAGATAAACGTTTTTCGAAATTTTTTTGATGTAATTAGTGTGTGTGTGATCCTGCGATCATCAAAACAGTACTGTCCATGCAAGACCACCCAGGCGGCTCTTCTTCTCCCGGCGGATCCTACGCAGAGACTGGGGGGTTAGAAAACTCGATCGTGCGCCTGCAACCGTACGTAGGAACCGAAGCATGCAGACGTGAGCAACCGAGGATGACGGAACCGAATCCGAAAGCACACAGATTAATTTAGCTTCCTTCTTTTGTGTTTTAAACATCTAATGGGAGTCAAAGATTTTGGATCCCTCGACTTCCAGATAAAATCCCCGGGGCCACGCACGACGACACGAGGCGACTACGCGGCAGCGTACACGCCGCTCCTCTCTGCAGCGACTCGCGAATTAACGGGTTAAACCCACCTGGGGATTGCGGATTGGGTCGAGAAACCATGCCATGAAGGGGGCTCTCTCGCGCGCGAGCGTGACGCGTGTGTGCGCGAAATAAAAGCGTATCCGGGACGGCAGAGGCCCATGAGAAAGAGGTGGGAGGCTGACCCATGCCGCCCCACAGCTCCCTACCACCCCCGCGGCGTGCGTCAACCTGGACCCGTGTGCCTGGTCTTGCCCACGCTTCAAGTTTGCGTCAAACCCCGAGACGTTGGCCAATCTGTGAAGTTTGCTACAGGGTCCTCCCCCCACCCTACTGCCACTCCTCACACGTAAACACTACTTCCATTTAATCGCCACCTTCCCCCACCTGATCGAATCCCCACGCGTACGCAGCAACCGCAAGGAATAAGTCTCTTCCAACAACACGAGAGAGAGAGAGAGAGAGAGAGAGAGAGAGATGGGCAATTACTTTGGCAAGTACGGCAAGGGTGTGGTGCACCCGGCACTGCAGCCCCTCCTGCCGGAGGGGGTGTCATCAGAAGCTGGGCCGTCTCAGATCAAGGTCCGGATGACGGCGAGGGAGTTCAAGGAGTTGGTCGCCCGAGCCGAGGCTCGGAAGTGCAACACCGGCGCCGTGGTGGGCATGTTGATCATGGAAGGGGTGCAGCAAGGGAGGTGGGAGGCGGTTCGCGTTTCTGATGGAGGGGAAGCAAGCGGCGGCGACCGTGGGGATGCCAGGGCGGCTCTGGAGACCATACATGAGGACTAGCTGGAGTTGGCAACGGGCGCTGGTCATGGGCTACGTGTACGTACAATGAAACGAAAAAAAAAATCCAGGCTTCAAAGAGTAGTACGTATGGCTAGCTATCTTCTTCTTTCGATCCCCTCCCCGTCCCCTTTAATTTGTTCATATATACCTCATAATAAGGGATCATATGAAAGCTTTGTAGAAATTCATTAGCTAGTGAGTGGCATCCTCGTCTTTCTCTCTCTCTCTCTCTCCCCGCCAAGACCCAAGGTTTGGTGCCCGGCATCACTCACTCCACTGATTAAAGATGCATTTGTTTTCAACACATGTCTTTGGATTGTATGTAGGGTATAAATTCAAGACATGAATTAATCCCTTTAACAAAATCGAATAATTAACGAAGCTTTTGAGTTGAAACAAACGAATGAGATTATTGATCGAGTTGTAGCCTGTGTCAGTCTTCAGAATGATGGGCTTGCACATCTGGTGGCGCACTTATATATAAATATATATATATTCCTTATTTAATCAATTAATTTAAGCCTCTGTTCAATCTTAATTAACTGTTCTTCTCAGTCTATTTTTTCTTCGGATACTGGCCGGAATCCAATGCTGCGATAATGCTACTGAGGAAAACAAATTAACACGGTACGCACTGCCTAAGAATTAACAGGTTCCTATCAACCATGGCCATGGAAGACCCGGAATCATCAATAATTTCGCCTGCCAGTGCTGGATGCTCTGATGAGTCCACTACTAGATTTCCTAGCTAGTTAGGCGTGCGTTCTTTAATTGGAACAACACTCCGGCACATGTTACATCATAAACTTGCAAGTTTAAGCTATGTGCGTGTACTCGCGCGATGCGATATTTCACGACAAGTTGATTTCTTAATAAATTAACTGCCGGAGAGCAGATGATGTACATGCCCACGTCCTTTCTCCGCATTATCCACCGTCTTCTTCTAAGTATTCTAGATATATATATATATATATATATAACACCGCATATACCGATCGGGCTCCTTAGATTAATTTCTTATAATGGTAGGCTCATAGATTTAAGTCCAAGATCAGCTGCGCATTCTCGCACAGAGGACAGCAGAGCTCTTAATTAAAGTAACGCTGTCTGGTGTTTGAGCGTGGAGAACACGAGCCTATAGACATGCAAAGAACGCAAGCACAGAAGGATAAAAACTGTATCATTTTTAAGATTAAGGCATCCAGTTCAGACGTCGTACGTACGTTGTTCGGGAACGTTATGTGTTTTGCCATTTTGATATGTCTATAAATTTAGGGGTATCCATCTTATTATTGAGATTCTCCTCCAAATCACGTCATTAAAATGATTAAGTATCTTAATTAATGAGGTAAATCATATCTTATCGATTCGCACGATCGATCATATATGATGTGTACGCACTTCAACAGAGTATATATATACAGGGGGTTTTAATTTCTTCTTTGCAAATAACCTCCTAAAATATAACATATTTATGAAAAACCCCCTATTCAATGAGCACATGTAACTTCTCCCTCTACGATTAGCTAGCACATACATATATAACCCCTAATTGGGGGTTCACCAATTATCTGCAAACACATTGTCCAGAGAGTTTTTCACAAATACGTACATAATCTTTTAAGAGATAATTATATCCAAATTAAAATCCCTAGCCATTTACTATCTTAATGTGTAAAGAAATAATGAAGACGTTATTCCGATGAAATACTCCCTCAAAATTAACACTCCTCGTGTCACTGTCATCTATCGAACATTTCGAGTACAACCAAAACGTAGATGAATTACCAAAAACCAAAGCGTAGCCAATTGGGTGAGATCGACGCCACCACCAGGACTCAATCTGGTGAAGTCGACACAGATAGCGATCGAAGGCGTCCGATTCGGACCAAAAGGACTCGAACCAGCTGGTCGTGCACGGTTGGCCGTCACGAACGTAGGCCACTGGCTTTTAACTCCACACAAGAATCTGGTTTAATCGCCACGTCTCTGTTCTCTGCGATGTTTTGTGATCATGTGAAACCAGGGCGTGCAGGCTTAACGAGCTTCCGCCCTCCCCCCAGGATCAATGGTGAGTTGCAGAAGAGAGACGTGGTCAACTCAATCGGGGGAGACGTGTACGCGAGTACATAATTTGCAGAAGTTCTTTTTACCAATAAATTATTCCCATTAATTACCTAGAGGACATGATCAACAGTGCTCATCCGGTTACATATAAATATAGTCACCAACCAACTTTGCATGCTTATGGGTAAGCATAGTACCGTTCACCAGCTCTTTTTTATTTCTGATAAAGGAAAGAAAAAAAAACACACCATTAATTTTTGGGAGACATGCCTAAAAAATTAACACGTATATATTATAATTATGTGAACCAGTCATCAATCAAGGTTGAGTCTTAATTTATTATAAGGTAGATTATGCACTCCTAGAACTTATATATATATATATATAATGCCGTCAAGGGGGCAAGGCCGGGAAATTGTCTCCCTTAAATTTTGACACGTACTGGCCACTTGTCTTGGTGTTCAAATCTATCTATCTATAACATATATATAAGAGAATAGATGCATTTTTCGTCGCCGATTCAGGTTTGTCTTTATCCGGTGGTTCAATTTTCATCCGATTTAACACATCGGTTCAGGTTCGTTCGATTTTGTCTTTGCTCCTAGCGGCCTCCACCTCTAACTTCACTCCATCCCCCCCCCCCCACTCCTAGATCACTCTAGAGCATTTTGTTTGCCAAGGAGAAAATCCCCAGTACCGCAGTCCTCATCGAGTAGGCGTCCTGCACCGATGGAGTGCTTTTGCTGCATCAAGGTCGTCGACCTCAACGCCCTCAATCTGTTGCCTGCCGTAAGGATGTCCTCGCCGTTGCTGAGATCATAGCTGCTTTGCATGTGGCCCGATCAAACAGTGTTCCTCCCAGGCTCCATGCCAAGCCACAAGCAACTGCTTCAGATATCGCCATGGTGGGATAATGTTACCAGTACCCTCACATTGCCGCCTATTAATGCTTGGGCAGTCCGAGCTCCAGGTTGGAGCATATGTGTCTGTTGTGTCCCTGAGGTCATTTGAGTCATTCTGTGGTCACATGGGTCATTCGGCATCATTCTATAGTCATATGAGTTTTGTGTATTCTTGGTTTTGATAATGGCTTAACACTATTAGTCATTGTTATTTTCCACGCTCTTATGACTGACATATGTGATATTTTGTTCATGACAGATATGCACATAAAAGCTCAATGTTGCGCCCTGGCACGCGGATCGACCTGCGCGGTCAGGTCGCGGGGATCGACCTGCACGGTCAGGTCGCGGGGGTCAAGGGGGCAGCGCCCCTTGTGGGGGTTTCCGGGGGCTCCGCCCCCGGAACAAAAATTTACTTGAAGACTCAGTAATAAAACTTCAAGACAAACAAGGTCGATGCCACAGACATGAACGGGCGGCTAACGGACTCAAGCGACGGAGCTGGTGCGGCCAACGGACCGACCCGGGGTGACCCGGGCTCTGCCCAACTGGCGGTCGATCGCCAGCACAGGGGCGGTCGACCGCCCCAGCCAGGGATGGCCAGTCTGCAGTGTTTCAGCTGGCGGTCGACCGCCAGCCAGTAGCGGTCGACCGCTAGTCCCAGGGATCATCCGTCTATAGTGTTTTACAGTGGCGGTCGACCGCCAGAAGCTGTAGGTCGACCGCCAGCCCCGAGCCTTCATTTTTGACTTTGCTTCCAACTTCGAAAAGGGCCATTCAACATGGATTTCTTTAATCCAAATGTCACCTAATCACCCACAAATTGTGGATCTGGTCTGAGGCTTGTCTATAGACCATTCAAGGTCTATAAAACCAACACATGAGGGGATGAAAACCCTAATGCAAAAAGGCTTCAAGAGGGTTACAAGAGAGGCTGCTAGAGTGTGTTCAAGGGAGAGGAATTCGGAGCACTGTAGCAGTGAACAGTACTCCGTGAAGAAGGTCTTCATCCTCAAGTGTTCAAGCTCTTCAAGTGGAGATCAAGATCAAGGCCAAGAGAAGAGAAAGCTGCATCCTCCATCCTCTTCATCATCTCAAGGGGATCCATTGAAGCTCACTATCAAGGGAAATCATCTTCATCCATTCAAGTTCTTTCAAGTTCATTCAAGGTGATATTTCAAGCATTCAAACTCCTAGAAGCTAAAGAAGCAATCAAGATTCAAGGTAGCTTCATCATCTCCTTCATTCATTCAAAGAAGTTCAAAGAGAAGATCAAGAGAGAAGAATTGAAGGAAGAGGTACTGTTCACGTGAACAGTACTCCGTGAAGAACATTCATCCAATCAAGGGTGAATCAAGAAGATTGAGTTGAAGCTAAGAGGAGCCTTGTTGCTGATCAACATTCCATACAAGGGCCAATTCATTTTCACTCATAACTCAATCTCTTGTTTTAGTTCATTCACATCTTGTTTCATTTTCATTATTGTTTAAACATTGAAAGTGTGATTCATCTCTACTGGTGGTTAGTAGGAAGGCAATTGGAGGGTGTTCCAATTTGCGGTTGACGTCCCTACCAGGTGGTGAGTAGGAAGGCAATCGGTGGTTTCCGATTTGCGATTTGGTGCGCTGCACAAGTGAAGCCTCACCGGGTTTTGGTGAGGGGTGGACGTAGGGCTGAGGATTCAGTCCGAACCACCTTAAAAATCCTGTCTAGCGTGGTTTGTTTGTGTGATTGAATCGTTCTAGGTGCATGCTTAGGATCGAATTATTTATATATCTTGCTTATCTTGCTAAGTGAATCATAGCATTCTTGGAAGCTAGTTTCTATTCCGCTGCAATTCATTTTAACTAGCTATTTAGAGGGCCGCATTGCGAAAAGTGGGGCTGATCTATTCACCCCTCCCCTCTAGATCCGCTGTCCACTACACAATAGTGTCTAGACTGGTATGAGCCCACCACCAGTAACATGGAGGTTGTCTGACAAGGTAAAAACACCAGATCAAATAATTTGATGAAATGATGATCTTTCTTTCTGTTTCTGAGTTTCAGATTTGACATCGTGACATGAGGGCCACTAGGGCCACCCAGGCTAAAAGATTAGGCACTTTGGAAAAAAGAATGATCTTTGTTGATCTAGATCCAGGTTTATCAGAGGTTAATTTTTTATGGACTTAGAGAGGGAAAATCTCGTCACCTGCATGGAGAGGCCAAAAGAGGTCCAACCTGACCGAACGAGGCCCAACTCCTTGAAGTGGTAGCCCTCTGGGCCCACTTAGTATAAAGTCCAAAAACTCACTCGGTACAAGCGCTTCTTAGGCGGCCTTCGAGTTGGAAAGTCCAAGCATCAGTTCGATCGGGAAAGCTCCCTCGGAGCCCCCTATTCCCTGTCCCGACCATGCACTCATCGCTCGGGACACCACTCCTGCCTATCGCTCGGGCTCACTGATGGAAGCTTATTAGTACGGCCGTTGCGAGTCGCTTAATGGCAGGAAGCTCAAGGGGATAGGGGAGACCAAGAGTCTGCGTGCTATAAGGAGTCCGCATGAAGGACGTAACCCCCCCTGAGACTCCTCCGCTTACAGGGATCAGTCGTACAACGGGCCACTATTTAAACTGGAAAAGCCCTACTACAAGAGGTAAGCCAGGCAAGAGCCAAAAATCCTGAGCAGGAATCACTTCAACTTTTGGTGGAGAGGGATCTCGCGCTCCCATCTTCCTCCTAGCTCTTCCCTTTGCATCCGAGCTCTACTACTTTGCTGACTTAAGTATCGGAGGATCTTCCCCGGAGATCTATCCCTGGGCACCTTTGACTCGTTTCCCTTCTTGCAGTTCACACTTCAAGTGTACGTGGTCATGCTCTTCCCCGCTCAGGAGCAATGTGAGATAGCCCCTCTTCATCTGGCGCCGTCTGTGGGAAACGAACAAAGAGCCATCATGGTGCGAAGAAGTTCTTGCCGGAGGACTGCCGGCGACCTGGGGAAAGCCCTGGTGATGAAAGAAGGAGCACCTTCTCTCCCCACGGAGAATTCCGCGTCAGGCAACCACGCCAACGAGATGCCTCCATCGGTGGGCGGGGGAACAGCTTCCCGACGGGAGCACCGACGCCCTCCAAACCCTCAACGCAAAATTGGATGTCCTCGTGGATCTCATGAGGGCCCAGGCGGCCAGGGAGGAGAAGTCGTAGCTCTCCCGGAAGAGCCCCCCACGTGGAGATGCCTCCCAGCAAACCGCCGGAGGTCATTTTACCCTCCGGGGGCGGAGGCTCATTCGCAACCTGTCAGGAGGACCATCGCATGTCCCTCCCCCAGAGCAGGAAGCCTCCTCAACCCCGAGGAGGGAGAAGACCGGAGCACGCCGACCATTTTCAAAAGCCGAGGCCCCCGAGGAGCATCGGGACAGCATGCAAGTGCGCCCCCCCAGCCCCTTAGGCCAGCGACAACCGGAGTTGTCTCTCCGGCTGCGAGACTTTGAGAGGCATTTCGCGGAGCAAGAGCGCACCCTCCACACCTTGCAGAAGACCTCTCTTGTGGAGGACGAGGAGCGATCCCCATTCTCCGACTATATTTTGAAGGTAGAGATATCCCCCAGGATCTCACTCCCGACCTTCAAGCCGTACGATGGCCAGGGAGACCCGTCCGACCACTACGACAGCTTCGACGCCCTGATGGCCTTGCATGGGGCGTCCGACATAATCAAGTGCCGGGCATTCGTGACCACTCTGGTCCAGGGTGCTCAGGCTAGGTTCAGGGCCCTCACCCCCGGCAGCATCCACAACTTCAAGTAATTCGGGCGAGTGTTCAAGGAAAGCTTCGTCGGCAGCAGTCCACCCCGGTTAGTGGCGGGATTATTGACCCTCAAGCAGGAACAAGGGGAGAAGTTGCGGGCTTATATCAACCAATTCAAATAAAAAGCCCTACGCATCCCCCGCCTGGATGTGGCCTCTGCCATCATCGCATTGACCGGGGGTACCCGTGACGAGAACCTGCGGCGCGAGCTAGTGCTTCATCCCCCCACCTCCCTTGCCGAGCTAGTGACCCTGGCCTTGCGCCATGCAGAGTGCGAGGAAGTCCTCAGCGCCTGTCGAGGCACGACAGGCTCGGGTCGGGAGGGGGACAAGAAGCGACTGTCCGAGCAAGGGACGGGCCAAGGAAACAGGCGAAACCAGGATGGAGATAGAAGAGATCCGTCCCAAAAGTACAAGCGGTATACCCCCCCTTACCGCACCCGTCTACGAAATTTATGAAGACATCGAAGGTTCGGGCCTCCTCAGCCAACCCGAGCCTATGAAAGCCAAGTATCGCAATCGCCGCAAGCATTGCATGTTCCACAGCGACCACGAGCATCACACCAGCGATTGCCATCAACTTCAGGATGAGATCGAGCGTCTCGTCCACCAGGGACACCTATCCCGATACATGTCCGGGCAAAGGGAAGACCGAGGTGCCCCTGAAGAGATCGATAATGCCCCCCGCGGAGTCCACATCAACGTCATCGCGGGTGGCACGGCATCAGGCGGAGATAGCAGCCGAGGAAGAAAGCGTCACACCGAGCGGGCGAGCCAAGCCTCCATTGAGCACTCTACGACCCCACAGGTGAGCGAATCGTAGGCCTTGGTATTCTCCGACTAGGACCTGGAAGTGTTAACCACCCCGCACGATGACACTCTCATTGTATCAGCTACAATAAACCATTGTAACGTACATAGGATCTTAGTTGACAATGGTAGTACCCCTTATGTATTATCCTTTGAATGTTTTCTCAAGATGGGAGAAAATCCATCTAAACTCCGCCCGATCCGAACCCCCCTCTGTGGGTTCAACGGCCAGACAACTTATCCTGAGGGAGCCCTGAGCCTGCCAGCTACTATCGGCACCCCGCCCAAAACTGTTATGGTTATGGTAGACTTCATCGTGATTAAAGGGATGACGGCATATAACGCCATCTTCGGCCGAGGCATTCTCAGCCGAATGAAAGCGGTGCCCTCTACCTTTCACCAAAAAATGAAGTTCCCAACCAAACATGGCGTGGCGGAAGTCTAAGGTAACCAGGCATTGGCTAGACGGTGCTATATAATCTCGGTCGAAGCCACTAGACCGGAAGGGAAAAAGGGAGTAAAGGGAACCGAAGAGGGACCCGCAACATCTTAGCCTGATGGCGAGTTGCTAACGGTCTTCCTTAACGGTGACCCGACTCTAGGAGTAAAGATCGGAGCTGATCTACCACTTGAGGAATAGGAAAAATATAAGGATTTCGTTGCCCGGTATATCCGAGACTTTGCATGGTCTGATGAGCACCTTCCCGAGATCCCGGGAGACGTGGTAATGCACAAGCTCAACCTCGACCAAACGGTGAAGCCATTCCAACAACGCAGGAGAAAGCATGTCCCAGAGAAGCAAGCGATCATCAAAGAGCAAGTCATCAAGAGACAGAAGACTGGCCTTTTTCGTCCGGTCGTGTACCCTACGTGGCTCGCCAACGTCATCCTTGTACCAAAGGCTTCTGGGAAATGGCGAATGTGCATTGACTTCACCGACCTCAACCAGGCTACCCCAAAGGATTGCTACCCGCTGCTGAGCATTGATCAACTGGTCGACTCAACCTCTGGCAATGAGTTGCTCAGCTTCCTAGACACCTACTCCGGCTACCATCAGATCATGATGGACCCGGAGGACATCGAGAAGACCGCCTTCATCACCGACTTTGGCGTACACTACTACACCCATATGCCATTCGGGCTAAAGAATGCCAGAGTGACATATCAGAGACTGATCAACCACATCTTTGAAGGACAGCTTGGTCAGAACGTCGAGGCCTACATTGATGACATGCTCGTCAAAACGCCGAAGGCCGAAGACCACCTCGTTGACTTAGCTGAGACCTTTGACACCCTTCTGATGTGCAGCATGAAGCTCAACCCTGCCAAATGCGCCTTCGGAGTCAAATCCGGGAAGTTCCTAGGCTTCCTGGTAACTCAGCGTGGGATTGAGGCCAACCCCGATAAGGTCTAGGCCATCCTGGACATGCGGCCGCCCACCTGCATCAAGGACGTCCAACGCCTTATGGGGCGCATTACTGCGCTTAATTGTTTCCTGTCCCGGGCGGTCGAACGATGCTTACCCTTCTTCAAATTGTTGAGGGGACCCAAAATGGCATCTGTTACATTCACCTGGGATGAGGAATGTCAAAAGGCATTCGCCAAACTCAAGGAATTCTTGGCCTCACCCCCGGTACTATCCAAGCCGGTCCAAGGTGAAGCTCTATACCTTTATCTCTTAACGACCCCTTCTACAGTGAGCTCGATCCTGGTCAGGAATGACGCAGGGATCGAGAGACCAGTTTACTATGCCAGCAAGGTGCTTAATGAGGCTGGGAGAAGGTACCCCACAACCAAGAAACTCGTGCTAGCGTTGGTTACCTCGGCCAAGCGCCTCCGACCCTACTTTCAAGGGCACTCCATCGTCGTATTGACCGGTGAACCCCTGAAGAAGATCCTCTTTCACCCTGAAGTCTCGGGACGCCTAGTCAAATGGGCCATCATGCTCAGGGCCTACGATATCTCGTATCGCCCCCGCTCGGCCATCAAAGGGCTGGCTCTTGCAGACTTCATCGCCGAAAGCACGGTCCCGATTGAAGAAGTACCTCCACCAGCGCCCGCACCCACTTGGGATCTGTTCGTCGACGGGTCCTCCAACTCGGTCGGATGCGGCACCGGTGTCCTTAAGTCCCCCGAAGGAGTGGAGCTGCAGTACTCCCTGAAATTCAACTTCCAGGCGTCCAACAACACCTCTGAGTATGAAGCCCTTATCTCAGGGGCCAGGATAGCTCGACGACTGGGGGCAGAGCGGGTCAGAATCCACACTGACTCCCAATTGGTCGCTAGCCAGGTCAACGGTGATTACGAAGCTCGGGAAGGAAAAATGGTCAAGTACCTCCAGGCGGTCAAGAAGATGGCCCAACTCTTCAAGAGCTTTGAGGTAGTCCGGATAGCTCGGGAGGAAAACTCCCGAGCGGACGCCCTCTCTCGACTGGCCTCCTTGCTCGACCCCGTAGGTACACGATTGGTCTTTCTCGAAGAGCTCGGGCGACCGAGCATCGAGTCCGAGCATATGACCTTTGACCCGGCACCCCCGAGCGACTGGCGGACCCGCTACATATCCTGGCTCCAGGATTCTCAAGAGCCCACTGACCCTCGGGAGACTCGGAAGCTCAAGTACCAAGCTCGGCGTTTCGTCATGCTGGACGATGCCTTATACCACAGATCTTTCTCTAGTCCCCTCCCATAGTGCATCAGCGCCGACGAAGCCAGCCGAGCCGTTCAGGAAGTACACGAAGGCACCTGCGGAGCGCACCAAGGAGGAAGATCGCTCGCCAGTGTTGAGTGGTGATAGGCAGATCTAGAGGGGAGGAGTGAATAGATCAGCCCCCTTTTTGCCCTTCTTTACAGAAATAAAACTAGATTTAACACAACTGATTATGAGACATATATTAGTTAACAGCTAAGAAGCTAGATACACACATGATGTCTGGAATGGGTCCTATCAAGCTTCTACCGTAGGAACAAGAGAGAAATCAACCCACAAGACAAGATCTTTAAGGTGGTTCGGTCTCAACCTAGAGACCTACGTCCACCCCTCACACAATACGGTGAGGCTTCATTGGTGTCAACGCACACCCGCTGATTCACAGCTTCTATTGAGAGAGACACTCTCACACTCCGCTTCCATACAGCTTGAGGTATTACAACCCAAAACGCAGTCCGGTGTTAACACCGTCTGTCTTCCTACACGTAGGTAGGGATCAAGAACAATGGTGTAGCAACCCTAATAAATGAATAATTGAAATGAATTAAAACATATATATTACTGAAGTAATATATAAAAGGAATAGGGTTAATTGGATGAAATAAAACAAAATTAAAAATAACGCCTCTTATTAAGGCGTTAATTTATAAAGAAACGCCTCTACCAATGGCGTGACTAAAGAAAGGACGCCCACACATGCGGTCGTCAGTTCTCATGCGACCAAATGGGTAAGTAAAAGAAACGCCTCTATCTTGGGCGTGTTTTAAAACACGAAATGCCCTTCTTCAAGGCGCTTTTTAAGAAACGCCCTAAAGTAAGGCGTCAATTAACGAATACACGCCCTTACCAAAGGCGTTAATTCAGTTCGTGACCCGATCGAACCCAGAACTTATCCAAGGAAAGATTAACCTAATCTAGTAAGTGTCTATTAGAGTAAGGACTCTATTGGGGATATGTTACCCTCAATCAAACACTACTTTTAATAGGACTTCCATAACCCTATAAATAATCTACTGCTTGAACCCGTGAACGCTATTTGGCGTTCGAGTTCTCTGAAGGTAATTACAGAGCAATAGCTCTTCCTTCCCTCTGTCCCTTTTTGATTTGGTGGACGGTCATTAATTCGACTTCTTCCTTCTTCCAGGTTGAAGAAACATTGGGGTTGTGAAGAACAAAGGTAATAATCTTTCTTTTACCTTCGGTCAGGAAGTATGAAGAAATACTAATATTTCTTCTTCTGTTCTCGTAGGAATTACAGGACCGAAGAACTAGAGCTCCTCTTCTCACAGTTCAAATCATCAAATTATCATAAGGTAGGTTTTCTCAAGTTACTGTAGCCCAAATGAAATTAATGCAAGATATATATATATATATATATAAGCATGTCATGCATATGATTATTATAGTTTTCACGCGTTTTCTGAAATATTTTGAAAGAAACGCCCTTGATTAGGGCGCTAATTTAAAAGAAACGACCATACTAGTGGTCGTCAATTTAATATTTGACGCCCTCTACGCAGGCGTTAATTTCATAAGAATCGCATGTGATTAATAATTGATCCTGTTTAAAAATTACAATACATATGAAATATTAATTTTTAATATCTTGCATGACTCTGTGAATTCCTGTTAAATTTTACTGCCATGACATGCCTCCTGTCTCTCGAAATATTATTTATTAAAATATCGTAAATCCCTTGAAATTCACGACTTGGACAAAGTCGTTTTCCATATTCTAACGCCCCAGTACAAGGCGTGAATATTAAAAGTAACGCCCCTTCCTAGGGCGTGTATCTGTTAAAAACCTGAAATTCACATATTCTGTAAAAATGGAATTAGAAAGTAACGCCCCTTCCAAGGGCGCGTTTTTGATAAATTTCTGAGAATAATTATATCCTGTCGAATATGTAAAATGATGAGACGCCTGCCCCTGCAGTCGTCAACTTTTAAGAAACGCCCCCAGGAAAGGCGTGTTTTTGATAAATTAATGAAATAATGGAAATTCTGCAAATTGGCAATATATGTAAACGCCCTTCAGTTAGGCGTTAATTACTTGAGACACGACTTGACCTAAGTCGTTATTTTACTGTAAACTGATTTTTCCTCTGATTTGCTAACCGATGGTTTATATATTATACATATATATATATATATCGGCACTATTCTCCACTCCGTGAGTATAGTCCCACGTTTCATGTTGATTTATCGATCACACTCAACTCTCATTGACATACAAGCTCTCCATTGGACATTCCGTTCCTTTGGACTAGCAAGTTAGTCATAGAGACCTCCGTAAGACTCCTCGTAGCCTTGGATTCCCTCAAGGCCGACTGAGCTGGTTGTACCCTAAAAACCCATTACACAGTTTTTGCCATGTCAATCTAAAGAAAACATGGTATACCGGCCCTTATGATTATACAAAGAGTATATCATAAGAAATTCTTAATGGGATGATGATATCATGCCATATCATGTCGTTCTTGTAAACCTCAATTCTATGATAAGAATGAGGGTATCTTACCTTTGATATACTGTTCATGTGGACCTCAATTCTATATAAAGAATGTCCATATTGATTTGTCATGGTACCTAAGTTAAGGGAACCATAATCTACCTAGTTTTATCGACATCGTGATTATACCGTTATTATCGCCATTCTATGTCCTTTGTCATATTTTGGACTCTATTCTATCAAAGTTGTCATACATATCTACAAGCTTGATTATTGAAATTCTATATTGGCTATATAAACAAGAGTGGATGTCAAAACACATGATAAATGCCTGCGCATATAGGGCCCGATCTGGTCCTGGGAGGAGCACCCGAAAGTACTTGTGCCCATGGGAGTTAAAATGATAAGGTATCTGGCATTATACCGAGTACTTGACTTGCTTGATTGGACATTCCACACACATCTTGTACTTGAATCGTACTTGACTTTACATGAAATGCGTGGCCCGAAAAAGGGTAATTTACTTACTTGATACATGATAGCCAAAGTTCTTGACATGACTCGATAATGGTACTTGCTTGAATATCTTGAATAACTTGTATCTTGTTCATGAAAGTTCATCTTATTACATGCGAGCATGCATAGCTTTATTGTATCCATGAAAATGTAATTACTTAAACCACTTGCTAGTACTTGAGATATAATTTCCTACTGAGCGTTCGCTCATTCCGTTTGTCCCTTTGTACTTTTCAGGTAAGTCCGACGACGATGGAAGTCAATCGGATGGGAATTGTCAAGAGTGAAGAGATAGAGATTCTCCAAGTGTCATCTAGTCTTTTCTATAGTTTCTTGAGTCAAATATGTATTCTTTTCCTTTTTATTAAACAGAGTATTGGATTTGTAATAGTCTATCCATTATGAAATAAAGGATTGGGTTATCTTGCTATTTTGCGCATCTCTGTCTTTGTGTCGAATACACGACCACTCTGATTGACATGATTGATATAGACACGTCGCGCATCTCCGGGTATCTTCCGCGCTCGGGGCGTGACAGTCTTTGTGGTATCAGAGCCTAAGGTATTCAATTCCTAGGAAACCCAAGTCCAAGGATAGGTTTCAAAACCCTTAACCAAGTGAGAGTGGGTAGAACCAAGGGTTAAATGATCAATGAGTCCTTTATAAGATTATAGTGACATAATGCTAACATAGCTATTGTAATTGTAGGATAATGGCTGCCGAACGTGCTCAATGGCGCAACATGCAGCGTACCCTTCAAGGGATGACCCAAGTGCTACAACAGGTAGCACAAGGTGGTGCTCCACGAGCTGGAAGCTTACACCAAGCATTCAAGAATATGAATCCCCCGAAGTTCATGGGATCGACCGATCCAGACGATGCCGAGCATTGGGTTCGGGAGATTGAACGTATATTCCGTGTTATGCAATGCACGGATCAGGACAAAGTCTTATTAGCTACTTTCCAGTTAGAAAAGGATGCTAGATGCTGGTGGGAGTCGATTGAAGCTACTATTGACCCAACTCAAGTTACATGGGGAGAATTCGTTGAATATTTCAACGCCAAATATTTCTCTGATAGGGTCCAGGAAAGGAAGGCCGCCGAATTTGCCGCATTAAAGCAAAGATCTTTATCGGTGGCTGATTATGAAGCACAGTTCTCTAGACTGTCTAGATATGCTAAGCATTTAATTGGCACGGAAAAGATGAAAGCCCGTAGATTTCTTAATGGGCTTAGGCCCCACTACATTACTCAACTGGCGCCTATGGATATTCAAGTTTATACTGAAATAGTGCGCCGAGCTCAGTTGCTTGAAGATGCCACGGAACTATCTGATAGGATCCGTGGGAAAGACAAAGAGGAGCAAGTCACAAGTTCGGGTTCTTTTAAACCCAACTTTAAGAAGAGGCCCAATAATGGAGGTTCTTCCTCTCAAGATCAGAAGTACAAGAAATCCAAGCCTTTCTCTATCACCACTACCCCTTCAAACGTAGTATGCAAGCATTGTGACAAGGCTGGTCACAAAACAGAAGAATGCTGGAGGAAACTAGGAGCATGTCTCCGTTGTGGGAGTCGGGAACATCGGATTCCCGATTGTCCATTAATGAATGACCAAGACGGTGAGGGTAAACGCCCAGTGACAAGGAACGCGCGTCTTCATGCAATCCAAGAGACCGAACCAGAAGAAGAAGGCGGATTGGTGGAAGGTACATTAAAAATTTGTTCCAAATATGCACACGTCTTATTTGATACGGGTGCATCGCATTCCATTATTTCCAAGAAGTTTGCTGACCCATTACCTCTAGAACCAGAATGGATGAAGATAATATTGTCTACTCCTCTCGGAAACGAGACGGATATCACACATCATTACCAAAATTGTGAGGTATTGGTTCGAGGAAAGAATTTTCCTATTGATCTTATCTGCTTAGATCTAAAAGAATATGATGTTATACTAGGAGCAGATTGGTTATCCAAATACCAGGCAACGGTTGATTGCCGTGATAGCAAGATTGTTTTCAAGGAATTTCCGGAACTGACTTATACTAGTCCTAAGAGTCGAAGCAAATCCCCTCTTATTTCGGCTCTTCGAGCAAGCAAGCTCGTCAGGAAAGGATGTGTATCCTTCCTTGCTTTTGTCACTAATAAAGAAGCTAAGGAAACCAAGATAGAAGACGTTCAAGTAGTACGAGAATTCCCAGACGTATTTCCGGAAGAATTGCCGGGATTACCCCCGCAAAGAGATGTGGCCTTTACCATCGACTTAGTCCCTGGTGCTGGTCCGGTTTCAAAGGCACCATATAGAATGTCCCCTGCTGAACTCAAGGAGTTGAAGGAGCAGTTGATGGAACTAATCCGAAAGGGGTTTATTAGACCAAGTACTTCCCCATGGGGAGCACCAGTCTTATTTGTAAAGAAGAAGGATGGATCCATGAGATTGTGTATTGACTATCGACAGTTGAATCATCTTACTATCAAGAACAAGTATCCACTGCCGAGAATCGATGAATTGTTTGATCAGATTTCAGGATCCAAATATTTCTCCAAGATTGATCTCCGGTCGGGATATCATCAATTAAGGATCAAGGATGATGACATTCACAAGACCGCATTCAGAAGCAGGTATGGCCATTACGAATTTGTTGTTATGCCTTTTGGACTAACAAATGCCCCTGCTGCCTTTATGCAGTTAATGAATAGCATATTCAGGCCTTACTTGGATCAATTCATAGTAGTCTTCATCGATGATATATTGATATATTCTAAGACTAAGGAAGAACATGAAGAGCATTTGAGGATTGCATTGCAAGTCTTGAGGACAAATCAATTATATGCTAAACTCAGCAAATGCGAGTTCTGGCTTGAAGAAGTGGCTTTTCTCGGACATGTCATATCCAAGGACGGTTTATCTGTGGATCCGTCAAAAGTTGAAGCTGTGAGAAACTGGGAGAGACCCACTAATGCAAGCGAGATCAGAAGTTTCTTAGGTCTTGCAGGCTATTATCGGCGATTTATCAAAGATTTCTCTAAGATCGCCGTACCACTTACAAGATTAACTCGTAAGGAGATCCGATATGAATGGAGTGAGGAATGTGAAAGCAGTTTCCAAACTCTCAAGGATCATCTCACCACAGCTCCAGTCTTAGCCCTACCAATTGAAGGAGAGAAATTCGAGGTCTACACTGATGCTTCTGGCATTGGCCTCGGATGCGTTCTAATGCAACATGGGAAGGTCATAGCATATTCTTCTCGTCAACTAAAGAAGCATGAGGAGAATTACCCCGTCCATGACTTGGAATTGGCCGCGGTAGTATTTGCCCTAAAGATATGGAGACACTATCTCTATGGGGTACAGTTTACTGTATACTCCGATCACAAAAGTCTCAAATATCTATTTTCACAAAAGGAGCTGAACATGAGACAAAGACGTTGGCTAGAATATCTCAAGGACTTCGACTTCAGTATACAATACCATCCCGGAAAGGGTAATTATGTTGCTGACGCCCTTAGTCGAAAGCCGAGAGCAAAGATAGCAAATTATATGATACAAGAATGGAGGTTACTTGAACAATTCTCCGAGCTCAATATAAGCTTGGACACGGAATCCAAATTTGTCACACTATCTCATGTAAGCATACAGTCAGATTTGTTATCTGAGATACAAACACTTCAGGATGATGATCCTATATTAGTAGAAATCAAAAGCAGATTAGAAGGACAATCTGATTTTCAACTAACTTCTGATGGAAGATTATCGTTCAAAGATAGAACTTGTATACCCGATTGTCCGGAATTAAAGAAGAAGATCTTAGATGAAGCTCACCGATCCAGGTACACTATTCATCCAGGATCAACTAAAATGTACCAAGATGTAAAGAGGAACTTTTGGTGGCCCAATATGAAAAGAGAAATAGCGGACTATGTATCACGCTGTCTCACATGCCAACAGGTCAAGGCGGAACACCAAAAGCCTGCGGGAAAACTACATCCTCTAGATATTCCTAAGTGGAAATGGGAGGATATTGGTATGGACTTCATCATTGTCTAAATCTAAAGGAGGACATGATGGAATCTGGGTTATCATTGATCGATTGACTAAATCGGCACATTTCTTGCCAATCAAAAGCCGATGGTCGATTGATGTGCTAGCTGCACTATACATTAAAGAAATAGTCAGGATACATGGAATTCCTGTCTCAATCGTGTCTGATAGAGATCCCCGTTTTACTTCTCATTTTTGGAAGGGATTACAACATTCGTTGGGGACAAGGCTCAACTTTAGTACTGCTTTTCACCCACAAACGGATGGTCAGACCGAGCGAACTAATCAAGTTGTTGAAGATATGCTGAGAGCATGCATTATTGACTTTGGAGGAAGCTGGCATGACCACTTACCTTTAGTTGAATTTGCATATAATAATAGCTACCAAGCTAGTATCCAAATGGCACCTTTCGAAGCCTTATACGGAAGGAGTTGCCGATCTCCCATATGTTGGAACGAAGTTAGAGAGGAACAACTATTAGGTCCAGACATGGTAAGGGATACAACTGAGAAGATACAGGTAATCAGAGAAAGATTACAAGTTGCTCAGACAAGGCAAAAGGCTTATGCTGATACCAGGAGAAGAGATCTTGAATTCCAAATCGGAGATCATGTATTTCTTAAAATATCCCCTGGACGTGGCATACGAAGATTTGGTGTTAAGGGCAAGCTTACGCCAAGATTCATCGGACCATTTGAGGTACTCGAAAGAGTTGGCGAGGTTGCTTATCGCATCGCGTTGCCTCCTCAGTTGTCTGAGGTACACAATGTATTTCACATATCTATGTTGAAGAAGTATGTGCACGATCCGTCACATATTATTGAGCATGGAGATCTGGTGATCCAGAAAGATCTCACATATGAACAGAAGCCCTTGAAGATATTAGATCGAGAAATACGAGCTCTAAGGAATAAGGTTATTCCCATGCTCAAGGTGCAATGGAATAAGAATCCTGAACGCGAAGCGACATGGGAGACCGAGGAATCTATGAAGAAACGATTTCCCGAGTTATTCTAAGAGGTATATGTCCTACACTCTCCGCATGTATAATTATATATATATTGAATTTGGGGACCAAATTCTTTTAAGTGGGGGAGGGTGTAGCAACCCTAATAAATGAATAATTGAAATGAATTAAAACATATATATTACTGAAGTAATATATAAAAGGAATAGGGTTAATTGGATGAAATAAAACAAAATTAAAAATAACGCCTCTTATTAAGGCGTTAATTTATAAAGAAACGCCTCTACCAATGGCGTGACTAAAGAAAGGACGCCCACACATGCGGTCGTCAGTTCTCATGCGACCAAATGGGTAAGTAAAAGAAACGCCTCTATCTTGGGCGTGTTTTAAAACACGAAACGCCCTTCTTCAAGGCGCTTTTTAAGAAACGCCCTAAAGTAAGGCGTCAATTAACGAATACACGCCCTTACCAAAGGCGTTAATTCAGTTCGTGACCCGATCGAACCCAGAACTTATCCAAGGAAAGATTAACCTAATCTAGTAAGTGTCTATTAGAGTAAGGACTCTATTGGGGATATGTTACCCTCAATCAAACACTACTTTTAATAGGACTTCCATAACCCTATAAATAATCTACTGCTCGAACCCGTGAATGCTATTTGGCGTTCGAGTTCTCTGAAGGTAATTACAGAGCAATAGCTCTTCCTTCCCTCTGTCCCTTTTTGATTTGGTGGACGGTCATTAATTCGACTTCTTCCTTCTTCCAGGTTGAAGAAACATTGGGGTTGTGAAGAACAAAGGTAATAATCTTTCTTTTACCTTCGGTCAGGAAGTATGAAGAAATACTAATATTTCTTCTTCTGTTCTCGTAGGAATTACAGGACCGAAGAACTAGAGCTCCTCTTCTCACAGTTCAAATCATCAAATTATCATAAGGTAGGTTTTCTCAAGTTACTGTAGCCCAAATGAAATTAATGCAAGATATATATATATATATATATATATAAGCATGTCATGCATATGATTATTATAGTTTTCACGCGTTTTCTGAAATATTTTGAAAGAAACGCCCTTGATTAGGGCGCTAATTTAAAAGAAACGACCATACTAGTGGTCGTCAATTTAATATTTGACGCCCTCTACGCAGGCGTTAATTTCATAAGAATCGCATGTGATTAATAATTGATCCTGTTTAAAAATTACAATACATATGAAATATTAATTTTTAATATCTTGCATGACTCTGTGAATTCCTGTTAAATTTTACTGCCATGACATGCCTCCTGTCTCTCGAAATATTATTTATTAAAATATCGTAAATCCCTTGAAATTCACGACTTGGACAAAGTCGTTTTCCATATTCTAACGCCCCAGTACAAGGCGTGAATATTAAAAGTAACGCCCCTTCCTAGGGCGTGTATCTGTTAAAAACCTGAAATTCACATATTCTTAAAAAATGGAATTAGAAAGTAACGCCCCTTCCAAGGGCGCGTTTTTGATAAATTTCTGAGAATAATTATATCCTGTCGAATATGTAAATGATGAGACGCCTGCCCCTGCAGTCGTCAACTTTTAAGAAACGCCCCCAGGAAAGGCGTGTTTTTGATAAATTAATGAAATAATGGAAATTCTGCAAATTGGCAATATATGTAAACGCCCTTCAGTTAGGCGTTAATTACTTGAGACACGACTTGACCTAAGTTGTTATTTTACTGTAAACAGATTTTTCCTCTGATTTGCTAACCGATGGTTTATATATTATACATATATATATATATATCGGCACTATTCTCCACTCCGTGAGTATAGTCCCACGTTTCATGTTGATTTATCGATCACACTCAACTCTCATTGACATACAAGCTCTCCATTGGACATTCCGTTCCTTTGGACTAGCAAGTTAGTCATAGAGACCTCCGTAAGACTCCTCGTAGCCTTGGATTCCCTCAAGGCCGACTGAGCTGGTTGTACCCTAAAAACCCATTACACAGTTTTTGCCATGTCAATCTAAAGAAAACATGGTATACCGGCCCTTATGATTATACAAAGAGTATATCATAAGAAATTCTTAATGGGATGATGATATCATGCCATATCATGTCGTTCTTGTAAACCTCAATTCTATGATAAGAATGAGGGTATCTTACCTTTGATATACTGTTCATGTGGACCTCAATTCTATATAAAGAATGTCCATATTGATTTGTCATGGTACCTAAGTTAAGGGAACCATAATCTACCTAGTTTTATCGACATCGTGATTATACCGTTATTATCGCCATTCTATGTCCTTTGTCATATTTTGGACTCTATTCTATCAAAGTTGTCATACATATCTACAAGCTTGATTATTGAAATTCTATATTGGCTATATAAACAAGAGTGGATGTCAAAACACATGATAAATGCCTGCGCATATAGGGCCCGATCTGGTCCTGGGAGGAGCACCCGAAAGTACTTGTGCCCATGGGAGTTAAAATGATAAGGTATCTGGCATTATACCGAGTACTTGACTTGCTTGATTGGACATTCCACACACATCTTGTACTTGAATCGTACTTGACTTTACATGAAATGCGTGGCCCGAAAAAGGGTAATTTACTTGCTTGATACATGATAGCCAAAGTTCTTGACATGACTCGATAATGGTACTTGCTTGAATATCTTGAATAACTTGTATCTTGTTCATGAAAGTTCATCTTATTACATGCGAGCATGCATAGCTTTATTGCATCCATGAAAATGTAATTACTTAAACCACTTGCTAGTACTTGAGATATAATTTCCTACTGAGCGTTCGCTCATTCCGTTTGTCCCTTTGTACTTTTCAGGTAAGTCCGACGACGATGGAAGTCAATCGGATGGGAATTGTCAAGAGTGAAGAGATAGAGATTCTCCAAGTGTCATCTAGTCTTTTCTATAGTTTCTTGAGTCAAATATGTATTCTTTTCCTTTTTATTAAACAGAGTATTGGATTTGTAATAGTCTATCCATTATGAAATAAAGGATTGGGTTATCTTGCTATTTTACGCATCTCTGTCTTTGTGTCGAATACACGACCACTCTGATTGACATGATTGATATAGACACGTCGCGCATCTCCGGGTATCTTCCGCGCTCGGGGCGTGACAAATGGAGTTTGTTTTGAAGAAAAGCAAACAGAAAATGGAACTGCCAGACAAAGTATCGTGGTAAAACACAATGAAAGGAAAGTCTCCTATATGAGAAAGAGCTTGAGGGTCCTTGACTTTCTTCTTCTTCTTCCTGGATCTTCACCACCACCCTTGAGGAAGAAGGTTGATTAAGCTTCAAGCTTTTTCAGAGATCTGGATGGAGCTTCACGAAACCCTTCTGCTTGTGAGAAGATCTCCCATCGTGAGGAAGAGGATCGTATTCTTCTTCAAGTGCTCACACCAGCAGCATCAGGAAGGTGGCTAGCTTCCTCAGCAAGCCTTCCAGCTTTTCATTTTTCCTCTTGCTTGCTTGCCCACCGAACTAGAGCTCATGCTCCTCACATATTGGTGTCCTAGAGCGACACCAACGTTGTCCGCTTTTCAAGCAACACCCAGATTGTCACATCCACATTATTTGATCTGCTTCCATTTGCATAGTTGACTTCTATTCTGTCAAGTCTGCAGGAATGTGGGTAGGTAAGAGACCATAGCAGCCAAGGTACGATCTTCTTCAGAGGATGTCTCTGCCAAATCACAATCTTCTGACACATAAGCACTTTGACGGCTTTTTCCAGAGCAAACGGATCCTCTGGATTAAGTTTCGGAACTTGAAGACAGCTTCCATCGGATTCAGATCCGTTCTAGTCGAACCAAGCGTGTCGGCACTTTCCTGTCAGTGTGTCGAGACATTCCTTTGAAAGCCATGAAGAATCGTTCTGGTTGAACGTGGATGTGTCGACACTTCCCTATCAGTGTGTCGAGACATCCCTTTGAAAGCCTTGAAGATAGCTTCTGCCAGTTTCAAACACGTTCTGGTTGAACGTTGATGAGTCGACGCTTTACACTCAGTGTGTCGGGACATTTAGTGAGTGTCTTGAAGATCCATGGCTGGTGTGTCGAGACAACACCAAAAGGTGTCGGGACATGTGAGTCATGTGCAGAGTTCTCGCATGAGGGTGTCGAGACAGAAGCGCCAAGTGCAGAGATTTTCACACGAGTGTGTCGACACTTTTCACTCAGTGTGTCGAGACATTAGTGAGTCCAGAGTCTTAGACAGAATGACTTCGGCTTGATTTCTTCTGGATGTGTCGAGACATGGGTTAGATGTGTTGACACATTCTTTATGCCGGTGCTCAAGCATTGAAAATCTAACACAATCTCTTCTAGATGTGTTGGGACATCATTAGGCCGTGTCGAGACATCACTTAGAGAGATTCTTCTACATTTGATTAGTCAATTCATCAAACCAAAATAAGTTAGATATTTCTCAAATATCTACTAATGATTTATGATCTGTTATCATCAAAACCAGGGGACACAACATTCTCCCCCTTTTTGATGATGATAACCATGAATCATTATATCCAATCATTTATATAGCAATACAAACAAATTGGTTTGAGGGGCCGTCAACCAAGGGATATTGATCAATTCACACAACAACTAAATGTTAGCATTTTTTCAACATAGAGCATTTTCAACAACAACAACAAAAGGCCTGATTCATTGATTAACTAGGGTTTTGTACAAATCAAGCAAGGATGTGTGTTCAAGCAGTTACATTAAAAATCTAAATGCAAAAGCTAACTACATGCTAGATGTTTGATGATGATGCTTGTCTTCTCAGAATGTCTTCGGTACTTCTCCCCCTTTGTCATCAGCAAGGAGGGGGTGATGGAGGAGGCTACTGTGGTGGAGGCATGGTGCTGGTGCTAGCCAGGTGCAGGATCTGTGCCTCTTGGAACTCATGTTACAGGTGGGAGATGGCTGTCTCTAGAGAGTCAATTTTGTGATTTAACTGCTCATCCCTTTGGCTGACAAAACGGTGTAAGTTCTGGACGTTTTCTTTGATGTCCTTGAGCCAGGTATACATCATCTCACAAATGTATTATGTTTCAGCCCTCTGTTGGGAGCCTTGTGGTGGAAAACGAGAAGAGGTGGCTTCTGTTTGAGGAGGAGGACACCATTCATCACCTGCGTCCTACAAGGCTGGTTGGAGTTGAGCTTTATGTAGACGAATGAGCTTTAAGATTTCAGTACCAACCATATCTAGTTTCTGGTACACGACGTCCATCTTGGCCTCAGCTTTGGTGGTGCTATTGACTGCTCTAGCTGTGTCAGTATGAACTGTGTCGGCAAGCCTGGAGGAGGCATCAAGTAGCTTATTGGTGTCAGAATACAGTTTCCCTTTCAACCTTTGGGAAGCATCCAGTAAACGAAATATAGTGGCATTGATGGTTCTCTCCAAATTGGAGTTGGCATCAAGAGATATGTTGATCTCTACAGTCACATGTGCCCGGATGGATGTAGTTGCGCCAGTCGCTTGTGCTCTGATGGATGTAGTGGCGCCAGCCACTTGTTCAGCTAGCTGATTTGATGACTCCATCAGTTTGGCACACTTAATGTTGAGATTACCTTGATCCTCTTGGATGTCATAGGCATGCTTGACCATTTCAGCAGTTTTCTCCTGGGTTTCAGTGTGGATCTCTCGTAGTCTTTTCATGATTCTGCCAGCTCATTCACATACATTTATCAAGGAGTTCATGAAGCTTTTCATCCTTTCATCTGACTTATGTTTGTCGTGCACAAATTTCTCCCATCTGCTGGTTTGGACTTGCTCAAAATGGAGTTGTCTGGCTTCTATTCTATCTACCTGCAGACTGAGTTGACGAAAGTAGGAATTCATACTCCCAAATTGAGTAGTAAGGAATTGAATAAGTGTAGGGTGAATATCCATAAGACTATAAGTGGCACCAAAAGCAGGACCTTATGAGGTGGAGGCCTCGGTATGAAATTCAGGAGGGGCATCCCTGGCACTAAACACTCTAGGCTCATTGTCTAGAGACAGAGGAGGTTGGATGCCAAAAGCCATCATCATCCCAGGCTGGTCCATGGGATCTACAGACTGCTGCTGCTGAGGGGCCTGCTCAAAGTGGATATCTGCATGGAACATTTCCTCATGTTGATCTAACTGGGCATCTGAAGCTGGCTGGTCCTGTGCTGGCTGATCCTGTGCATGTTGTGCCTGTGCAGGCTGTGCCTGTGGAGCTGGCTGTACTAGAGGGTCAGGTAGATGGATAGGCAGATTCCTTACTAGTTTATTACCTTCCTTTTTGAAGTGCATGTAATTTTCTATAAATCTCATGCTGTAAACATTACTTCTGAGGATTGGTATGGACTTTTCATTTTCAAGAGGGATGCCAACCTTCTGAAAAATAGCAGTTAGGTGTGCAGCATAAGGCAGGCTGTGCCGGTTGCAAGTGCAGCTGTCCATAATCTGGAGCATGATCTCAGGTAAACAAACATGGTAATTGTTGAATAAGCAGTAAAACAGGAACCTCTGGGTATTTGTAAGTCTACTTCTACCACCTCCTTGTGGGGTAATCATGGTAGTGAAAATATGATGCAGAAGACGCTGAAGGGGGGAAACCGGTTTGTGTCAAAGTATTTGACAAGTAGTTGAGTAGCATCCTGAGGGTCTCGAGGCTTTCCTGTAAGGAGGGTGTAAGCTGCAGATAGATCAATCTGAACCTCAGATTCTATTTCTCCATCCTGAGGTATGTGTAAAGCCCTATGAAGAAGCTTGGTGGTAAGCTTGATGGAGACCCCCTTGACCTCAGTCTGAAGGACTTTCTTATTTTCATCAAAAAATAAGTTCTTGTAGAACTGCTGAACTAAAAATGGGTAGTATACCCTGTAATCAGACATAAACCGTCTCCAACCTTGGAACTCAAACAGCGGCAACAGTTCATGAAAATTCTCAAGCATCTCATGGTCACTAAAATCCACATACCTTGGGAAGAGAATCCGGAAGGGATCACTTTCTTCTTCCCTGACAGAGGCAGCAGTACTGGGCTTCGGAGGAACTGACGGAGCTTTGGCCTTCCCTTTTTCTTTGGAGGTCAACCGTGGCCGCTTGGGCTTTGGTTGCGACGGTGAAACCCTTTCACTGTTCGAGCCCTGGGCCTCGGCAGCTCGTCTCTTAGCTGGTTCTGCAGCTGGGCGGTCCTCAATGCTCTTGGATCGCCCCTCTGTGTGTGCTTTCGAGGTTGCGGCCTTCTTGGATGAAGCCGCATCTTTCTTTTTACCGCAGGTGACCGGAGGAGCCACGGAGAAGTTAGAAGAAAGGGAGGTGAGGAAACGGAGGGCAGCTGGAGCTAGCTGGGGGGAGGGTTTCACAGGCAAAAGAGAGGGAATGAGGGCGTCGACCTCCTGGTGAGGATGTGCCGGGTCGCCGGAGAGCGATGGTGATGGGGAAATAGGGTTAAAAAATGACAAATGGTAAAGATTGATTTTCACCGTCGAGTAAAATAGGGAAAGTTGAGAATTTTTGAGTTTTAAAATAACACCCCTGGAGTAAGAAATGGCGTATATACCCCTATGTTAAGTTCAGATGGTTTAAAGCTTATAAGCTAATTTTTGAGTAATGAAAGTTTGAGAAAAACTATTTTTGCAACAAATAATATGACTTAAACATTTGAGAAAGTTAAGAGAATGGAACCAAGCCCATTTGACTTACTCATCACATACATTTGACATGATTGGAAAAAGAAGATATGCAAGTATTGAAAGTAAACAATAACCCTTTTTGTTTTGAAGCAAGTTGTAGAGTCAACCCCAAACCATTTTTTTAAATTAATTAAACAGTTCGATATAGCATTCACTTTTTGACTCAACGAAACACGTTGTTTAGACGCCAGAGTCCCTGGTTACTCAGTGTAGCTTATCTTTCTGAATTCTTTTGAACAGAGTTGACTTTCCTCATCATGACTAGATTATCCTTCATTTCATTGATGGAGGATCTAATTTCTCTGAAGAGAGGTCATTGCTCTGAAATTATAGCATCATGGTTTCTAGAGGGCGTATTCTCTATTTGACTTCACGTTAGGAACATGTTTAAGGACAATACATGCCAATCATTTCAAAAGCCAGAAGCCTCTAGATGCAGTGAACTTTCAGACATAGGGGCAAAGGTCATTTTCAAGGACTTAAGAAATGTTTCAATCCTATTATGAATGCAAGTTTGGTAGAACTCAATGCAATGATTCACGAATATGAGGATTATAAACAAGAAATCATTTCTTTAACAGGAGTAATACAAATGAACTCACCCAGGGTTGTATGGATGAATGAAAACATTCTCAACTCCCCCCTCACTTAATGCTCGGTGAAAAGTGAAGGTTCAGAGGCGAAGAGATTTTAGATGGAAATGAAGGAAGCAGTGTGTAGAAGGAATCAAGGAAACTCTCCATTTGATCTTCAAAACCAAGGGCGGCTGAGAGACAGTCTCGACATATGTCTTGAAGGTGTCGATCTGATCAACAGGTTCTATGCTGCAAGTCTCAACACATACCAGTAGGATGTTGACATGTTCAAGGAGATTTGTTCATCATGTCTCAACACATATCAGTAGGGTGTCGACCTGTTCACGAAATTTTGTCCTGCTTGTCTCGACACCTGACTGTACATCAAATTGTTCTCTGCTAGCTTCTATGAGTCTTCATTTCTGATAGACCCCTGCCATCTTTTACTGCCAGTGCCTCTGACTTTCTTCTTTCAGACAATCATTCAAGAGTGGTTTTACCTTTTGCTGCCACTGAGAAGTGCTTCAATGGATGCTAAAGCTTTAAACATACTTATGCACTAGAAATCAACTTATGTAGTTAACAATATGCATTTCTGACTCATGGTACTTGACGGAGGCCTGTCCTCACGCATGAGGAGAGTTTCTTGACAGGCATAACTTGTCATTTCACTTCTCAACATTTGATATACCATGCAGTCGGAAGATGATGTTCAATTAAAAACATTCATAAGTACAAGCAGGCTACCCCTGAATGTGACCATTATTCAAAGCAAGATTCATACAGCCAATGGACCAGTTCTAAATCAAAGCAGATATGCTTGTTCCAAACATGGTAAAGATAAGTAGGCAGAGCAACGAAGAAAAAATTGATAGCTCAAACCTGAGTGGATTGAGGTCTGCATAGACCAAGCTCTCTCCTTAATGTTGTGAACCTGCCATTGCTTAAGAGCTTTGTGAAGATATCTGCAAGTTGATTTTTTGAGTCTACAAAATGGAGCTCAATGTGATTTTTGAGAACTTCATCTCTTATAAGTGATGCCTAATTTCAATGTGTTTAGTCCTAGAGTGCATGACTGAATTTTTTGCAAGATTTATAGCACTTGTGTTATCGCACAGAATAGGTACACAACCAAGATCTATTAGATAGTATTGGAGTTGGTGTTTGATCCACAGTACTTGGGTGCCACAACTCCCTGTAGCTACATATTCTTCTTCTACAGTTGAGAGGGCAACCGAGTGCTGTTTCTTGGAAGCCTAAGAAACCAAACACCCACTGAGAAATTGGCAATAGCCACTAGTGCTCTTGCGGTCCAGTTTACATCATGCATAATCTGTATCAGAATATGAAATAAGTGAAAGTTCACAAGATGCAGAATACCATAATCCCAATTCTTGAGTGCCAGCAAGGTATCTAAAAATACGCTTGACAACAGTCAAGTGAGACTCTCTAGGACTAGACTGAAATCTAGCACAAAGGCAAACGCTGAACTGAATGTCTGGTCTAGATGCAGTTAGATAGAGTAATGACCCAATCATACCTCTATATTTCTTTGCATATATAAGAATACCTTGTTCATCTGCATCCAGTGAAGTGGCAGTCCCCATTGGAGTTCCTAATGGTTTGCAGTTAGTCAGATCAAACTTTTGCAGCAACTCCTTCACATATTTGGCTTGATTTATAAAACAGCCTTCATTGCTTTGATTAATCTACAAGCCAAGGAAAAATTGTAGCTCACCCATTAGACTCATTTCAAACTCATTGGTCATGAGTTTAGCAAATTCCTCACACATTTGTGGTTTTGTGGATCCAAACACTATATCTTCCACATAAATCTGAACTACCAAGATATCATTACCTTGTCTCTTGGTGAATAGTGTCTGATCTACATTACCTCTTGAATACCCTTGTTCGATGAGGTATGAGCTTAGTCTGTCGTACCAAGCTCTGGGTGCCTGCTTCAAGCCATATAAAGCACTGCCCAGCTAATAAACACGATCTTTGAAATATGTGCATTCAAAACCGGGGGGTTGCTCTACATAGACTTCTTCTTTAATAAGACCATTTAGAAAAGCACTCTTTACATCCATTTGCTACAGTTTGATTTTATGAGAACATGCAAATGCTAGCAAAATTCTAATGTCCTCAAGTCTAGCAACAGGTGTAAAAGATTCTTCATAATCTATGCCAAATTCTTGATTATACCCCTGAGCTACCAATGTGGATTTATTTTTTACTATCTTTCCATCTTCACTTAATTTATTTCTGAAAACCCATTTGGTTCCTATGACTGATTTCTCTTGAGGCCTAGGAACAAGATGCCAAACCTTATTTCTTTCAAACTGGTTTAGTTCAGCATGCATGGAATTGATCCGGTTTTCATCTTTTAAGGCCTCTACAATATTTTTGGGTTCAGTTTGAGATACAAGAGCAAGTTGTTCAATTTCATCCATAATTTTGAACTGAGACCTAGTTTTGGTTCGGTCATGCAGATTTCCTAAGATGTTTTCTAGGGGATGGTCTTTTAACACTCTTAAATCAGGCTGAGTGTTACCTTCATCTGCTTCGATGACCGGATCATTGCTTGGCTCTTCGTGGTCTTCATTTGTTTGTGTCTCCTCATGTGAAAGTTCTTCTTTTCCTTTTATGTTCAGAAATTCCCCATCATCATCTTCCCTGCAAGTGTTGTCATGATCAATCTCATCAAAAGTGATGTGAGGGGATTCTTCCACAAAAAGGGTCTCTTAAGATTGTAGACTCTATAAGCCCTAGACTTGTCGGAGTATCTAAGGAATATCCCTTCTTCACTCTTGGGCTCAAACTTGTTCAGAACTCTTTTATCATTGTTATGAACATAACACTTTGACCCAAACACTTTCATGTGAAAGAGAGATGGCTTTTTATCTTTCAGCAACTCATATGGAGTCATTTTGGTGAGGGGCCTTACCATTGAACGGTTGATGATGTAACATGCAGTGTTTACCGCTTCTGCCTAAAATCTCCTTGGGAGATGCCTTTCAGCAAGCATTGTGCGTGCCATCTCTATGAGAGTTCTGTTCTTCCTCTCAACAACCCCATTTTGTTCAGGAGTCCATGGTGATGAAAACTTGTGAATGATTCCTTCAGTCCAACACAAATTTTCAAAGTCAGTATTGTTGAATTCACCACCATGATCTGAAATAATGTTGGAGATCTTAAACTTACCATCTTGCTTCACTTGCATATACAGTGCCTGAAACTTATCAAAGGTATTATTTTTATGTGCAAGATAAAATACCCAAGTGAATCTAGTAAAGTCATCTACCAAGACATAACCATATCTTTTACCACTTAAGCTAGCTGTTTTGGTTGGACCAAACAAGTCCATATGGATTAGTTCAAGTGATTTAGATGATGAATTTTCAGTTCTGCTTTTAAATGACTTTCTAGTCTGTTTTCCTTGAGCACATGCATCACAAATCTTAGCGTTCAGTTTGAATTTAATTTCAGGTAGACCTTTGACAATGGAATGCTTCACCAATTTATGAAGAGTGTTGTAACTAACATGTCCCAGTCTGCGATGTCACAAACAAGCTAATTCAGATTTGGGTGCAGTAAGACAAAGATTTATGTGAGCAGGGTCATCTAAGTCAATCATGTACACGTTATTGACTCGTTTACCTGAAAACTTGGTTTCTTTTGAATTTGGTTGCAAGATTCTACATTCATTAGAGTCAAAAACTACAGTATGACCTTTATTACATAGTTGACTAATGCTCAGCAAGTTGTACTCTAGACCATCAACAAGTAATATATTATCAATTGAGTTGGAGGGGTTCTTACCAACTTTACATGAACCAATGATTTTTTCTTTGTTGTTTCCTCCAAAGGTGACATGTCCAGCTTCCTTTTCAACTAGGAGACATAATTTGATTTTGTCTCCAGTCATGTATCTTGAGCAGTCACTATCAAGATACCAACGGTTGTGCACGGCTGCAAGACACTCCTGCACAAGGAATTAAGTGACAATGTTTGGAACCCAAGGACAGTTGGGTCTCAATAATTTCTTCATTTCTGTAAAGCAGGATAACACGGATTTTGAAATCCAAACTTTCTTAGCATCTTTGCTTTGTTGGGAGTTCAGATTTTTCTTCTCTTTAGTCTTTTGGACTTTGTGAGTTTTGGAAGTGGTGGAGGAGGATTGTTGATTTGACCATCTGTTCCAGTTGGTTGGTCTAGATGAATAGGAGGTATCATATTGCCTAGGTTGTTGAGGTTGAGTGAACCAATGACCATAGGTAACATTTTTGTTCCTTACCCATGGAGGTGTCGGTCTATAGAAGGCAAAGTCTCGACCTGTCCACTGTCTATAACGGTCTATGGATAAGGGATGTGTCGACCTCATGTATGGAAACTGTCGACCTGTTGGTGCAGACCTGGGGTATTGTTGGGCGTTTGACCAGGTGGGTGTCGACCTATTCTAGGGAGTGTCCCGACCTGTTCTAGCATTGTAACTGTCTCTTCCTTTGTGATGTGCAGGATGATGCTTGGATGGGTGTCGACCTGTTTGGGATTGTTTGTGAACCTTTTTGGGTTGTTGGAAAGTTTGTTGATTGGTTCTCCTATCTTTTCTTTTTTATTATTTTCAATGTTTTCTTGGTGTATTGATTTGGAGGTTGATGCTTCAGAAGATGATACAAAGGTGGTGGTCTTTAGCCAAAATGTTTTCTTTTTGGTAGGCTCATATCCTAGCCCTTCTCTGTGGAAGTTTATTTTGGTTCCTAGCAGGGCATTCATGTTTTCACTCCCATCAACAAATTTTTCAAGAGAGGTTTGTTTATCTGTTAGGTCCTTTTGAAGTTTCTCATTTTCTTTCAACAGTTGAGAATTGACATGTTTAAAGGCTTCAGACTTTTCATTGCATAGATTATTGTCCTTTACATAGCTTTGCATTTTTAATTTCAATTCATCAATTTTATCTCTTAGCCTTTCATTTTCATCTTCCAAATCTCTCATTTCTTTTCTTCCTTCTTCAAGATTGTCATTCATTTTTCTTAGATCTTCAATTTCAGTTTCTAAAGAGATTATCTTTTCATTGAGAGTTTTATCATGCCCACATGATTCAACCTATTTCTTTAAGGTTTTGTTTTCTTTTCTGTATACTTCATATTTGTTCATCAATTCAAAGTAAGCTTCTTCCCAATCATCATTGGAAAAGTGCTCAAAGAGAGAGCTCACCTCGCTGTCATTTTCTCCTTTGGCCATTAGGCAGAGATCATCTTTTTCCTCTTCAGAGGAGTTGTCTTCAGTTTCTTCTTCTTCTTCATCACTCCAAGTGCATACCATGGCCTGCTTCTTCTTGCTCTTCCACCTAGGCATGGCTTTCTTATTTCATTCCGGACACTCAGACTTGATGTGTCCTGATTTCCTACAAGAGTAGCATACAAGCTTTTCAGGTTTTTTTTGCATTTTCAGGTCTTGGCCTGAACCCTCTTTTTACTTGGGGCTTCTTCTTAGTGAAGTATGTACCTTCCTTTCTTAAAAACCTTCTAAACTTTCTTGTCAATAGGGTAACTACATCTTCTTCAGTGTTGCTGCTTGAAGGCTCTTCATCATCAGATAGATCCTTGGTGCTTGGTCCAGCTTTAAGAGCTAGAGGCTTCTTTTTACTTACCTCAGCTTCTTTGTTTTTCAAATTCATCTCATAGGTCATCAGGGACCCTATGAGTTCTTATATCGTAATGGTAGTTAAGTCTTTTGATTCTTCAACTACAGTGGCCTTTGTATGCCAAATAGGAGTTAGTGATCTCAGAATGTTCCTTACTATCTCCACCTCAGAATAGGTCTTACCTAGCTCAGTCAAGCCATTAGTGAGCAAGGTTAGCCTAGCATACATGTCCGAAATGGACTCATTAGATTTCATTCTAAACTTCTCATATTTAGATACCAACATGTTAGCTTTGGTTGCACGTACCTGTTGTGTCCCTTCATATATTACCTCAAAGTGGTCCCACATTTCTTTTGCAGTGTTGCAAGTTTACACCCTTGAATACTCAGTTGGATGAAGGGAGCACTGCATGATGTGCTTGGCACCCCAGTTCAGAGTTGATTGCCTGATTTGTTCTTTAGTCCATGTATCTTCATCCAGAGGCAGCTCAAATGGTCTCTTGCTGATCACTCTCCAGACTTCATGATCTTGGGCTCTAATAAAGACCTGTATGCGGTTTTTCCAGTAAGGATAATTTGTCCAAGTGAAAAAGGGAGGCCTATTTACTGAATGTCCTTCAGCCATAGGACCTTTAGTAGCCATATCACTAGTTCTCTCAAGGTCGTTAGACCACATACAGAGAGACTAGCTCTGATACCACGTGTTGAGTGGTGATAGGCAGATCTAGAGGGAAGGGGTGAATAGATCAGCCCCTTTTTTGCCCTTCTTTGCGGAAATAAAACTAGACTTAACACAACTAATTATGAGACAGATACTAGTTAACAATTAAGAAGCTAGATACACACATGATGTCTGGAATCGGTCCTATCAAGCTTCTACCATAGGAACAAGAGAGAAATCAACCCACAAGACAAGATCTTTAAGGTGGTTCGGTCTCAACCTAGAGACCTACGTCCACCCCTCACACAATACGGTGAGGCTTCACTGGTGTCAATGCACACCCGCTGATTCACAGCTTCTATTGAGAGAGATACTCTCACACTCCGCTGCCACACAACTTGAGGTATTACAACCCAAAACACAGACCGGTGTCAACACCGTCTGTCTTCCTACACGCAGGTAGGGATCAAGAATAATGGAGTTTGTTTTGAAGAAAAGCAAACAGAAAATGGAACTGCCAGACAAAGTATCGTGGTAAAACACAATGAAAGGAAAGTCTCCTGTCTGAGAAAGAGCTTGAGGGTCCTTGACTTTCTTCTTCTTCTTCTTGGATCTTCACCACCACCCTTGAGGAAGAAGGTTGATTAAGCTTCAAGCTTTTTCAGAGATCTGGATGGAGCTTCACGAAACCCTTCTGCTTGTGAGAAGATCTCCCATCGTGAGGAAGAGGATCGTATTCTTCTTCAAGTGCTCACACCAGCAGCATCAGGAAGGTGGCTAGCTTCCTCAGCAAGTCTTCCAACTTTTCATTTTTCCTCTTGCTTGCTTGCCCACCGAACTGGAGCTCATGCTCCTCACATATTGGTGTCCTAGGGCGACACCAACGTTGTCCGCTTTTCAAGCAACACCCAGAATGTCACATCTAGATTATTTGATCTGCTTCCATTTGCATAGTTGACTTCTATTATGTCAAGTCTGCAGGAATGTGGGTAGACAGGAGACCATAGCAGCCAAGGTACGATCTTCTTCAGAGGATGTCTCTGCCAAATCATAGTCTTCTGACACAGAAGCACTTTGACAGCTTTTTCCAGAGCAAACGAATCCTCTATATTAAGTTCTAGATCTTAAAGATAGCTTCCATCGGATTCAGATCCGTTCTGGTCGAACCAAGTGTGTCGACACTTTCCTATCAGTGTGTCGAGACATTCCTTTGAAAGTCTTGAAGAATCGTTCTGGTTGAATGTGGATGTGTCGACACTTCCGTGTCAGTGTGTCGAGACATGCCTTTGAAACCCTTGAAGATAGCTTCTGCCAGTTTCAAACACGTTCTGGTTGAACGTTGATGAGTCGACGCTTTACACTAAGTGTGTCGGGACATTTAATGAGTGTCTTGAAGATCCATGGCTGATGTGTCGAGACAACACCAAAAGGTGTCGGGACATGTGAGCCATGTGTAGAGTTCTGGCATGAGGGTGTCGAGACAGAAGCGCCAAGTGCAGAGATTTTCACACAAGTGTGTCGACACTTTTCACTCAGTGTGTCGAGACATTAGTGAGTCCATATTTTTAGACAGAGTGGCTTCGTCTTGATTTCTTCTAGATGTGTCGAGACATGGGTTAGATGTGTCGACACATTCTTTTATGGCGGAGCTCAAGCATTGAAATATAACACAATCTCTTCTAGATGTGTCGGGACATCATTAGGCCGTGTCGAGACATCACTTAGAGAGATTCTTCTGCACTTGATTAGTCAATTCACCAAACCAAAATAAGTTAGATATTTTTCAAATATCTACTAATGATTTATGATCTATTATCATCAAAACCAGGGGACACAACAGCCAGGATCTTGCTTCGGCAGGGTTACTGGTGGCCCACTCTCCAGCGTGACTGCACGACCTACGTACAGAAGTGCGATCGATGTCAGCGCTTCGACTACCTGATTCATCAGCCCGCTGTGGAGCTCATCACCCTTGCCGAGCCATACCCTTTCGCTCGGTGGGGGATCAACATCTTGGGGCCATTCCCCACGGCTCAAGCTCAGAAGAAGTTTGTCATCGTTTCCATCGACTATTTCACTAAGTTGATCGAGGCCGAAGCCACCACCAGGATCACCGAGTCAGTCGTATGGAGTTTTGTTTGGAAGTCGATCATCTGTCGCTACGGTGTCCCCTGAGTGATCGTGAGCGATAATGGTCGGCAGTTTGATTCTCATTACTTTAGAGACAGATGTGCTGACCTAAACATTCGCAACCACTTCACTTCGGTAGCCCACCCTCAAGCTAACGGACTGGTCGAAAATGCTAATAAGACTATCTTAAAAGGCATCAAAACCAGGGTCGGCAAGGCCAAGGGTAGCTGGCTCGAGGAATTACCGAGCGTACTATGGTCACACCGAATTACTCCAAGGACGGCCACTGGTGAAATGCCTTTTCAGTTGATGTATGGCACGGAAGCTGTAATTCCGTTAGAGGTCAGCAATCCCTCTCTCTGAGTCGTCCACTTCAAACCCGAGGTAAACTAGCAGAAACTGCGAGAGAACCTCGACCTAGCAGATGAAATCCAAGAGATTGCAAAGATCCGAGCAATGGAGTACCAACGGCGCATCACTCGATACTACAACTCCAGAGTCCGAGACAGAAACTTCCAGCCGGGAGACTTCGTCCTGAGAAAAGTCAAAGCATCTCGACCACTAGAGGCGGCGGGGAAGTGTTGACACCTTGAAAATGAACAGGGGTGGAAGCATAACTAAAAAGAAGATCAGACCAACAGTGGAAGACCACTGATGAAGCTCGACAGCCGTTTACCCGGTTGAAGTCTCCGCCAGCCGAGCTGATGTCCGGTGCCATCGTCAGTCAAACGGCAGCACTGATAAAGTAGCAGTCATTCGACTGATAAGACCTCCAAGCACACTCTGATGAGAAGCCGGAGCCGACAAATGAAGATTGCGAAGGCTTTTGCAAAGTCAGGACAAATGAAGAATCCTCTCCACAGATTACACACCCGGCCGAAGTCTGTCAGACTGAAGCTGATGTCCGGTCTTGTCACCGTTCGGATGACAATGCCGATGAAACATACCCGGTTTTGTCATCATTCAGACGGCAATACTGATTAAACCCCAGTTTGTTCACTGATTGAGCCTCAAGACGATCTCAACAAAGTCATGTCTCTACTAAAGGTGGGCCTTATTCGGTTCTGATGAAGATTAATTCAAAAGAAAGCATAAAGAGAAGCCTAAGGCACGTATGAGGCCTGAAGGCACTAGATGGGCCGGCCATTTGGGCTCCTGTTAATGGCGCCGGGAGCCTCAACAGGGGGCGACTTATCGCGCCAGGAGATGTCTCGAATGGAACAAGCCGCACCGACTGCCCTCCACCGAGAGGACAGAGGGATGAAAGCTATAAAAGCAAACCCTCTTTGAAATGGGGAGGAGATCGGAAGCCAGGCCATCGATCGAAAAGAAAGAAAAGAGAAGAGACCAGAGAGAGAGAGAGCTCCTCCGCTAAAAAAAAAAGAAAGAGAGAAGAGACCGATCCCAAGGGAAGAAGCTCCAGGTGGGCATCGGGGGAGGGAGAGGAGTCAATGCTCCGCCCTCCCCCATGTTTGTTTTCTCTTTTCTTCTGCTTCATGTGATTGTTCCAAGTTTTATCTTGATTCATGCAATGTAGCCGAGACATCTCGGCATCTGTCTGTTCCCCTTTCCCTCACTCTCTCCCTGTAATCGGTTTGAGTATTGGAATGGTGTTTCATATGGGTTTTCTCACCATGTGTCTTCCGTGATGGGCATCGCCAAACGAATGGATATATATGTATGATGGGTTATAGTTTGAGCCTGATTTTTGCTTCTTCTGAAGCCCTATTGCCCTTCCCTGTGTTATCTGTAAACCAGTAGCATGATGATCCGATTTGCCTGTTTCTTTTCTCTACTTCGTAGCACCATCAGTGCTCACCCCAGAGCCCGGAACAGACTATCCCTTGGCTGCTGGGATGGAGCCGTGCTATGCAATGATCGAAGCTTGAGAAACTCCGGGGTTCTAAGCGCGCGTGCTTTATTCGTTGATGTCATCGAAGTCGCCTCTGGGGCCAGAGACAGCCATCTCTTGGCTCCCAGGGTGACGAATGACCATATCAAGTTTGTCCCCAAGCTCTGCGTGATAATGGCGATGGACAGGGGCATTCAGACTTCGGCCTCCCAGATGCCTCTCGAACCCTAATACTCCTTTGAATTCTAGACCTAATCCAACTCAGAGTGGATGCCTTGAGCAGTTTAGAGCCCATAGAGTCCGTCAGTTTCTGCCCAAACCACCATTAAAACGAAAAACAGAGCACCGTAAAACCCTGAACCCCTCTCGGTGCCCTCACCATTTCGGCCTCCAGAATAGTGAAATAGGTGAACAGCCCTCGGCGCGGGTCTTTCCGCGCCGATTACCCCATTCTACCCACGCCGAGGGCTTCCCTCTGGCCAGTCACCAGAGCCCAAACCCCACGAAGCAGCCTTCCCGGCACGGCTACAATCCCCTTTGCATTTGCTTCCCGACGCGCTGAACAGTAACCTGGGAGGATTCCTCCCGGCGTGAAGCTTCCTACGCCGAGAGCTCTTGCCATTTGCTCCCCGGCGCGCCCAATAATGGCTTCTGAAGGACTCTTCCCGGCGCGAAGGTTTTGGCGCCGGGAACCCCCCTTTTCAAGCCAAAAACCTCCTTCAAGTCTTAAAACCCTTGCTGCTACTAAAAAACCCTAAAAATACCCTTGTGAGCTGCTCAACAGAACCCTACCCTCTGTCAAGGGATGCCTCGGGCCATCACACGCACCTCGGGGATGACAACTAGTGGGAGCAACTCCCCTTTTTCTACGCGGTTTCTCGAACTCGATCGGCTTTTATAAACCCTCAGACCAAGGAAGCTCTGCCACTGCATAAGCTTCTACGGTCTCAAAGGGGATATCAAGATATTGCTCCAAGCATACACAGGCGCCAGGGGTTCCATACCCCTCTATTTTTGGCTTTCACCCCGACATTCAGTGGGTGATCATCTATCATTCCCTGGCAAATGTTAAGTCCAGGGGAGATGCTGTCAAAATTCTCCCAGGATGCCAGAGATGACATGAAACCCATCCCCGGGACCTTATCTATCAGTGGTGACAGAGGCTCCTTATACCCTATTGTTCCCCTCCCAATCTTTTTATGTTCCCGGCCTTCCTTGGGAACCTATACCAAAACAGGTCGAAGTCTAGTGAATTGAGCCATTCAATGCCCTAGGGCCCATTTGCCTCAACCCTAACCAATATGAAACCCAAAACAGAGTACCGTAAGCTCTGTTTCTTGTCCCGGCGCCCTCACACCTCTCGGCCCAGCCTACAGTGAACCGGGTGAACAGCTCCCGACGCCACTTCTTCAGGCGCCGAGAACCACCAGGAATATCTCCTCTTCTGCACGCCGGGAGCCCCTACGCCTTGGCCTTCTTCCCTGCGCGTCGGGAGCCCTCTCTGCATCCTCATGCGCCTAGAACCTAACCCCCTTTGCATCCTCATGCGCCGAGAACCTAACCCACTGGCATTCTTCTGGCGCCAGGAACCTATATGCACACCCAATCTGCCCCAGGAGCCTACTCCTCCATATAATTGAACCCTCCCCCCCATTACTTTAACTCAGCCCATCCAGGGATGCCTATGAGTCATCATATCTAGCCCGGGGATAAATTTAAAAGGAAACTGGATTCCCTTATCCTCCGCCATCGGATTTATGAACAACCCCTCTTACTCGTGTGGATTCTGTCACTGCATGAGTCCCGCTAGCTTTCCGAAGGGAAGATCATACATTACCCTATAGTCCGTATATAGGGGTCGAGAGGCTTGATCTCTCTCTTTCTCTCGGCTTTCACCTCCGCACTCCGTGGGTGATAGCCTATTTCCCTCTGGGCGTAACCCAGATTAAGAGGAAAGGCTGTCGAAATACCGATCGAAGCTTTAAACCTATATCATGGTCATGGCTCTGCCTTTCCGTGGTGGACATCTTCTATCTCCTTGTTCCCACCAAGTATAACTGTTTTGAACCGCCAATCACACGATCTAGTCTGTTTCTGTGGTTGATGTTATTATCTTACCCGCCTCCCTGGCCCTGGTAGGAAGTTTAAAATTAAGCATGTGAACATCTGTTCGCCTTACGAGGCCTCCTATTTTAGCGTTTAATCAAGGGTTGTCCTTCCTTAGAAGGATGTAATTAACGTCATAACGTTCATGGTATGACGGACTTCTAGTCCAGACACGATCACTCACAATCGACTGACCATGTCAGATCGAGCGCACAATAAAATTGTCACTTCGGTGACTGGCACGCCAATGAACCAATAAATAAATAAATCAATAAATGATAAATCAATCCAATAAAATAAAATAAATAAATATAAATAAAAATCTCGCGTCCACAAGTCTGGCACGCCCGGTGGGACCAAGTCTCCCTTCATCTTTACGCCAAAATAGGAGGCCCCACGGGCACCCCCCCTCAAAATTCTGATTCCGTGTGCTTCCTTACTTCCAGGAAACTACGATGACAACACAAATCACGTCTGTATGCTTCGACAAGCAACCGGTGGACATGCATGTCCAAGAGGGGTACCTGGCGGTACCACTAGCATTCGGTTTATTTCCTCCAGCTATCGGGCTGCCCAACTGCTTGGGCGTTGTCTACACCGACCTTCTACAGGTCGATAACGATGAGCAAGGCGCTGCTGCAAGCGCCCCGGTGAAGACCGCTGACTGCAAGGATGGCTTACCGAAGAAAACGGCCCCCACGGCCGTCGCCTGCTACGTCCATCATGTCCAGAAAAGAGACATGGTCCCCACTGCTGCCCAGAAGGGGAAGAAAACCAACCGGAGGAGCCGGTCTATTGCTGTTGATCGTCGCCTTTCCAATTCCGGAAAGACGATAATGATGGGTGCTATTAGGGCGAACCTTGACGGTCGTCCCAGGGGAGTCCGGCCGGACAGAATTGTCCCAACCATCCCAACTAACAACCAATTCCAGGTTTTGGCCACTAGGAGGGCCAACTGGGAGGCTGCTGAAAAGAAGCCGCTGGCGCCCAAGCCAGCAAAATGCAAATAGGTCTGGCGACCGAAGAAGATCCAAGGTTGGGCCCCAGCTGAAGACAGAAAGAACCTTACTGATGTCACTATCGCCCGCCTCAGAGCAGGGGGCAGAAGGGAAATGAAGAGAGATGAAGGAAATGCTACTGCTGTCTACCCCAGGACCCGGGGAAGGAGAGATGAGATTGAGGGTCAAGAAAGAAATATGACCGCTGTTCGCCCCTTGTTGAGGGGCAGAAGATATGAAACAAAAGAAAACTTCACTACCACCCATCCCATGGCCAGGGGCAAGAGATGGGAAGAGAAGATCCACAATGCTGCTGCCAACCGCTGTCAAGTTGGCAATGTGAGAAGAAGTGAACCAGTCACTATGATTACTGCAAGAAGATCAGGAGCCTGTGCCAGACAGGCTGATATCTTCAAATATCCCAGGGCCGAGCATCTGAATGCTAGGGTGACGAGACTGGCCTGGCAACAAAAGGGCCAGGACAGACTGATGCTCCAACCTGAGCCGCAAAGGCGCGACCCAGAGGAGACAAAGCAAGTAGTCCAAGACTACTTCCACTACCTAGGGAGCTCTGCCCTAGGTCAGCAAAGACTATCCCGTGCCTTGGGCACCAGGGATGATGAAGAAGAAGAAACCTTCCAAGAAATGATGATCGGAGCCTCCTCCTCTGATTCGAATGACTATGAAGAAGGCCTCAGGGCCAGATATAATGAAGAGGACCTGCACGGGGAAGAAGACAAAGAAAGAATATCGGTCTTTGACCGGCTCAAATATCCTAGCCAAATAAAAAGAAAGGTCTGCAGGCGAAAAGGAAAGATGCAAATCTTCGCCTGCAACATGGCTGGACTGGCCAGGGGGCAAGATATACTACTAACTCAGCCAGATGAATTGCTCAGGCTGGCAACTAGACCTGGTCCTGTCACAAGAAGAGGCCAGGCCGCAAAGGATAAAATGAAAATTGATGATGAAGCCCGCAGGATTACCACTATGACAGTTAATGTGGTAACAACAGAAGATGGAGATAACCCCTTCGTTGATGATGCTGAAGGGACTTCTGAAGATATACAAATCCCATCAACCATGGATCCCATGATCCAGATGATGTTCAGAAGATACCAACAGGAGATCAATGCTCTCCGAAGACAGCTCAATGAGAGACAGGAAGCTACATCAGTCTCAAAGCAAGCTGAACCTGTGGGGAAGACATCCAGCTCAGCAGAGACGGCTATTCCAGCTAACCCCCTCCTAGCTGATAAAGGCAAAGCACCAAGCCAACCTATTCCACAGCAGACAGTGACTCAGCCCTCCGTGTCCCAGACACAGCCTACCGCGCCCATCTTGCGCGCCACTGTGATGACAACTCCTCACAGCCAGCAACAAGCCCACTTCTTTCCAGAAGATATAGATCCAGCTGTAGCCCACAAGCAGATGATTGAAAGAATTGTGGAAATGAAGCTTTCAGAAAAGACTGGAGATGATACTAGTGCCTATGATGTGTACAGGGTACCATATCCTCCCCAGTACGCTGCCAAAAGACTGCCTCCAGGCATCAGTAAGCCGCCAAAGTTTGAGAAATTCAATGGCCAGGGCTCCCCCAGGGAGCATATAGCCTACTACACTACAATTATGGGCGACCTAGCAGTCGATGAAGCTTATCTGCTCAAGTTCTTTGGCTCATCCCTCACTGGGTTGGCCTTTGAATGGTACTCAAGCCTGCCAGCTGGGCCAGTGGCTGATTGGCCTGATATGCAGAGAAAATTCCGCGACATATTTCACGTCACGGAAAGGGAAATCATGATAGCAGAACTATATGCAACCAGGCAGAAACAAGATGAGACTGCACTGGACTACATCAAAAGGTGGAGGAACTTAGCCATGAGATGCCGAAGGCCTCCTCATCAGGAAGATGCAGTGCAGCTATGCAAGCAGAGCCTCAGAAGGGAGGTGCTAGAAAAGATGATCGGTGCAGATGTCAGAACATTTGACCGATTGAACAATATAGTGGCCGAGGTTGAGACGTTCTTGTCCAAGCGTCCGACCGCCAATGCTCCCACTATGCTGAAGGGAAAATCCAATGAGCGACGGCCATCACACTCCGAGGCCAACACCGTCGATTTCAGAACCTTCGAGCAGTAGAAGGGGAAGAAAGGGGTAGATGAAGCTCCCCCGCTGGTAGATACAGCAGAAAGGAAGGATAAAGTCTCTCTGAGAGACAAGATGAGAAAAGCATATTCCTTCCCGAAAGATAAGACGGCCGCACTATTCAACTGGGCATATAAGTTCAATAAGGTAACATTGCCTGAACCCAAAAGGCCAGCAGATGCAGCAAAGAAAGATGATCCGCTGTTCTGTCCATTTCACCGTGCGCTGGGGCACGCAATTGAAGATTGTTATGTCTTCAAAGATATCATGGAAGGAATGGTCAAGAAAGGTGAGCTGCAGCTGGGAGATTACCAGGTAAAGCCGCCCCATCCACATGAGCCTCCACCCTGGAGAATGGCTGCCAATATGATCTCAGTCTACCAACAGCTGCCCAAGGAGGCCGTTGAAGAATACACCAAGCATACCTATGAAGCTTGCTTCCTCACCCCGCAGAAAGATCAGGAAGGATGGCAGATGATACCCATAAAAAGTAGAAAGAAGACTCCTGCAGCTAGTACCAGTGGAGCAGTTATTCGGGGTGTTACACCAAGGCCTGAGCCGCCTCCGATAAAGCCAATATGGCATACAACTGAGACTGGATCAGTCATCCGGATCCCTACTCACAACCGGAGGAGACAAACTCCCCTCCCTACACATAAAGAAGTAAGCCCTGCAGCCAGGCGTCTGTAGCAATACATTAATGAGCTTGATGAGTACGAGCAGAAGAAGCCCAAGCATCTGCTAATGAAGGACTGTATACTCTGGGAACAGCTTGAAGAATTGAAAATCAAAGAGCAGCCAGAGGCAGAATAAGAAAAAGCTGAAAATGAGCCCTTCTGGGGGCAAGGGTCAGCAAAACTAAATTCCCAAAAGAAGAAGAAACGGCCCAAATCCAAGAAAGGAAAGAAGGTCACGACAGTACAATGTAACACTCTGTCAGTACTCTTTTCCTTGCCCGGGGAGGATGATGAGCCGGGAACGTCCAACGCTCCGCTAGAAGCTAACCATGCTGAAGCCTCAACCTCAGCTCATGCAACACGTTCTGGGAGAAGATGGGGACGCCCACCACCAACCAACCATAATATCATGTTCAGAGGGGAGCAACCCTATCAAATCCCTGAACCAGAAATACGAGGTGTCCAGGTTCCTCCCCCTGCCAGTCTGTATCAAGATAAAAAGAAAGTAGATGAAGCACCTTCATTCCTGGAGTTCCTGTCCATCTTAGAAGACGAGCAACCGTCTCATACTGCTCCAGCTAAAAGCGATAAATGCCAGCAGACAGCAGCTGGAAAGCAGAAACAGCATGAAGAAAATGAAGGAAGTAACCCTCTAGCAAAACCAGGGGCAGTCGATACAGAAGAAGCCTTCCGGGAGACCGATGAAGAAGATAAAATTGGGACTGGGCGGCAAAGGCCACAGGCACCACATGAACCTCCAAGACCCCGATGGGCAGAGGAGATGAGACTATCTAATGTCCGGGTGGGCAGTCGAGTCATGAAAATGCTGAAGAAGCTCCCTACCAGATTCTCCATCTGGGAAATTCTCTCTCTGAGCGAAGAAGCTCGCAAAGCAATCGTGGATGCCCTGCAGTCCCCGGCACAATGTGAAGCACTCCTGGCAGAAGTGAATGCTGGGCTATCAGTCACGTTCATGGAGGATGATATGCTAATCCCAAATTCCGGCCATAATAGACCGCTGTATATGAGGGGTTCCCTGAACTGTCAGCCGATAAGCAGAATACTAATAGATCCAGGGGCTGTTGTGAATATTCTCCCATACCGCATCTATCAGAAATATTACTTTGATCTGCAGCTCACCAAGGTCAGAGATATGAAGATTGTAGGATTCAACCAAAAATGTGAAACACCTCTCGGGGTAGCTGATTTCAACCTCACACTGGGCGACCTCACTACCATGGTACGATTCTATGTAATCGACTCCAACACCACGTATAAGGCCCTGCTGGGAAGACCGTGGCTGCACGAATATCAGATAGTGCCATCCACGCTACACCAATGCATAAAATACTGCCATGAAGGAAAAGAAGAAAGGGTGTTTGCAGACCTACATCCCTTCGAAGTGTTCGAGTGCCATATGCTCGATGCATCCTATTACACCGAGGTGTCACAAAGGGATAAAGGAAAAGAAACTGTGGTCAGCCAAGAAAAGCCGGCGACGAAAGCAAGAAATTGGTCTCCACCGCCGCCAAAGGGCTACATTAAAAAGCATGGGGTGTCTCACATCTCTTATGCTGGTGATTTTGCTCGGATCACTCCTCCTGGCATACACCCAGATGATACTGAAGAAAAGATGAAAGAAAAATACACACAGGTGGAAGTTCCTCAGGGTCTAGTCAAGCCCATAGCCAGCACAGAATACCAGAAAGTGCTGCCCCTAAAGACTATGGAAATCCCTCGCTTCGGCGAACCCCCTATCATATTCTACACCGGGGAGGCAGTCGAAGAAGATGATCAAGATTGCATGGCCCCTGAAGAAGCTGCAAACCTGATGGTACCAATTACGGGCCTGGATTATACTACCCAACGGGTTTCACAAATGTTCTCCAAGATGCAAATGCCATCGATACAGCCTGCTGCTCAGAAGAAAGCATTCAAGGAGTTATGGGATCCGTCTCGAGATAGCAAGGAGCTGAGGAAGATCACACAGCACCCGGAACTGGGTTATACCCTGCAAGAATACTATGAAGCCGAGGTGGATGTCATCTCAGCCTTCTACCCGAATGAAGATTCCCCAGAAGTAGGGTATGATCAATACCCCTTTGAAGATGAAGAGATTATGTATCAATCCATAACAGACAATGAAGCCCAAGACAACCAGCCGGAGGCAAGGATGTCTGATGAGACCAAGAGGGGTTGGTGCTGGGAGAATCCATCTTGCAAAGAGGATCTGTTCCAGGCCGAAGCACAATTTGACACGGGAACCCCGGATGAAGACCAAGTAGCCAGAGAGCTGCAAGAGTGCCTGGAGTTTGGGCGCATTCTAGAAGAGTTCCGAGCTCTACATAATGATAACCTCTCAGGGGAGCCCACATTAGAAGAGCCTCTAAGCATGGAAGATTCCACTTCGAAGTTTTCCGCTGAGCCAGTCACGTCCTCGGGGCAGACTGAACAGAATCCGGCCGTATTGGCCTTACACGATGCACTAGCATCTGCGGATGACCAATCTGATGAAATAGAAAATCATGAGAGCAAAGAAGATTATATCCCGGGAGGCTTTATTGATTTGCAAGAAGCCCCACCCGAAGTTGAAGACGGAGGCCAAGCCACCGTCGATGAGCTGATAGAAGTGAATCTGGGGTCAGCAGATGAGCCAAGGCCTACATTCCTCAGTGCACTGCTAGAGCCAGCTGTCAAAGAATAGTATATTCAGTTTCTGAGAGAATTCCGAGACTGTTTCGCATGGACATATGATGAAATGCCAGGACTGAGTTCCGATGTGGCACAGCACCGATTGGCGATAAACCCAGAGGCAAGCCCTGTGAAGCAGCCTTCCAGGAGAATGCGCCGCGAACTGATAAATCAAATCAACAAAGAGGTCGACAAGCTGATCGATGTGGGCTTTGTTGAAGAGAACCAATATACTACATGGCTGGCCAATATAGTGCCCGTGAAGAAGAAAAATGGGCAGATCAGAATATGTGTGGATTTCAGGGACCTGAATAAGGCTTGCCCGAAAGATGATTTCCCAGTGCCAATCACTGAAGTAATGATCGATGCAACCACTGGCCATGAAGCCCTGTCGTTCATGGATGGGTCATCCGGATATAACCAGATCTGGATTGCTGAAGAAGATAGAGTGCACACTGCATTCCGCACCCCGAAGGGGATATTTCACTACAAAAGGATGCCGTTCGGCCTCAAGAATGCCGGCGCTACTTACCAAAGAGCTATGACAAAGATCTTTGATGATTTGCTCTTCAAGAAGGTAGAGTGCTACATTGATGACCTGGTGGTGAAAACCAGCAGAAAAGAAGACCATTTGCAGGATCTGAGAGTAGTGTTCCAAAGGCTGCGCAAATATGAGCTCAAAATGAACCCTATGAAATGTGCCTTCGGCGTGTCCAGTGGAAAGTTCCTTGGGTTCATCGTCCGTCATAGGGGCATTGAGATCGACCCATCCAAGATTAAAGCTATCCAGGAGCTCCCGCCACCAAGGAATCTCCACGAGCTGAGATCTCTACAAGGGCGTTTGGCCTACATCCGACGATTCATATCAAATCTGTCGGGGAGATGCCACCCTTTTCACAAGCTCATGATGAAAGATGTACCGTTCCTCTGGGACGATGGCTGTCAGGAAGCTTTTGAGAAGCTGAAAGAATATCTCAAGACCCCTCCAGTACTGGGGGCACCTATTAAGGGCAAGCCCCTGATACTATACATTGCAGCCACACATTGTTCCCTGGGGGCAATGCTAGCACAGATAAATGAAGAAGGCAAAGAGCAGGCTCTATACTACCTGAGTCGGAGGCTGATTAGAACTGAAGAAAGCTACACCTATATAGAAAAGACATACTTGGCACTAGTCTTTGCCGTTAAAAAGCTCCGGCACTATATGCTGTCACACGAAATCAGATTGATATCTGCAGCAGATCCGCTCAAATACATATTGACTCAGCCAGTACTGAAAGGCCGGTTGGGCAAATGGGCAGTAATTCTGATGGAATTCGATATCACATATATACCCCAGAGGGCAATAAAAGGACAGGCCGTGGCCGATTTCTTCACAGAGCACCCTGTGCCAGAGAATGATATGTTGGGGACTGAGTTACCCGATGATGAAACATTAGAAGCCTGCCAGGCTTAGTCAACTATGTGGCAGCTATTCTTTGATGGAGCATCTAGAACAGAGACGGACTCCGATGGAAAGACCAGAATACGGGCCGGAGCCGGTATTGTGCTAAGATCGCCAGAGGGGGAGGTTGTGCATACTTCCTGTTCTATAAACAAGCCCTGCACTAATAATGAAGCCAAGTATGAAGCTCTGATAATCGGGTTGCACATCAGCCTCAACATGGGCATCCAGATGCTTCAGGTATTCGGGGATTCAATGTTGATAATAAAGCAAATCCAAGGTGAGTTCGAAGTGCGAAAGCCGGAGTTGAACCCCTACCACCAAAAAGCTGTGCGCCTCATGGCGAAATTCTATCATATTGAGCTCAAGCATGTGGGCCGTGCACATAATGCCCAGGCTGATGCATTGGCAAAGCTAGCCAGCTCAATAGCAGTCCCACCGGATGAGACACTGAACATTGTTGTTATAAATCGGCGGCAAGTCCCCAGCATGCTAGAAGGCTGCCCCGAAGAAAATGAAGTCGCCACGATCAGTACAGAACAGGCATCTGATTGGAGACAGCACCTGCTACAATGGTTTTTACACCAACAGCTGCCACAGAAAAGAGAAGAAAAGATGAAACTTCTAAGGATCAAAGATTCTTATGAATTCAGAAATGGAACTCTGTTCCGAATAATGGCAGATGCACGCAAGAAGATTTTGCTCCGCTGCCTGTCCACTGCGGAAGCTTGGCAAGCAATGAAAGAAATACATGCTGGGACGGCAGGTGCTCACCAAGCTGGCCCTAAGATGAAGATAGAAATCAAGAAGCTGGGCTACTATTGGCCCACTATGTTTGAAGATTGCTGCAAGTTTGCGAAGTCATGTCAGAAATGTCAGGAGCATGCTGTTGTGCCTAGAAGGCCACCTGCCGTTCTGCACCCTACAGTCCCTAGCTGGCCGTTTGCACAATGGGGAACCGATGTAGTCGGCCCACTACCGACCTCCTCAGCCGGACATAAGTACATACTGGCAATAACAGATTACTTCTCTCGATGGGCAGAAGCTATAGCATTACGAGAAGTGACTGGTGAGCTGGTTGCCAGATTCATCAAACAGAACATTATCTTCCGGTTTGGGATCCCCAGCCGAATAATATCTGATAATGGAAGTCATTTCAAAAATCAAAAGATCTATCGGCTTGCCGAGAAGTATAAGATCAAGTGGAGGACTTCCACTCCTTACAATCCACAGGCAAATGGATTGGCAGAAGCCTTCAACAAAACGTTATGCACCTTGTTGGCTAAAGTCGTCAGTTCTAATAAGAAGGACTGGGAAGAAAAGATGTATGAAGCTCTATGGGCATACCGCACTGTCTTCAAGACACCTATAGGGTGCTCGCCATACTCACTGGTATACGGCTCAGAGGCAGTAGTTCCACTGGAGCTGGAAGTCCCGTCACTCAGGGTGGCAGTCCAATATGACCTGGCCCGTGGCGAACAAACCAATGCAGAAAGAAGATTACAAGAATTGGCTGAATTGGAAGGGAAGCACCTCCAAGCTCAGAAGAATATCCAGATGTACCAGGCCCGCATGGCCACTGCATTCAACAAACTCGTAAAAGGACGAGAATTTAAGAAAGGTGACCTCGTCATGGTCAAGAAAAGAGAAGTTATGTCGTCCAACCCAAAAGGAAAGCTGAATCCTAATTGGGAAGGTCCTTATATGATATATAGGGTCTACGAAGGAGGGGCCTACATGGTTGTTAACCATCGAGGGGAAATCCAATTCTCACCACTCAACGGTGACACCTAAAGCTGTATCATGCTGCCCAACCAATATTCCCCGAGTAATCAGGCTAAAACTCACCCATTTCCTTGGTCTAGCGGCGCTCTGCCCTGACCGAGCTACCCTGCTCCCTTGGTCTAGTGGTACTCCGCCCTAACCAAGCTACCCTTTCCCTTGGTCTAGCGGCACTCCGCCCTGACCGAGCTACCCTTCTTCTTGGTCTAGCGGCACTCCGCCCTAACCGAGCTACCATTTTCCTTGGCCTAGCGGCACTCCGCCCTAACCAAGCTACCCTTCTTCCTTGGCCTAGCGGCACTCCGCCCTAACCAAGCTACCCTTCTTCCTTGGTCTAGCGGCACTCCGCCCTAGCCGAGCCATCCCTTATCATGATCTAATGACAGTCCGACTTGTTACCCTCCCAAAAAGAGGGGAAGAGAGAATAAAAGAATGAAAATAAATAAAAATGGGGTTAAAAAAATAGAGATACCCTGCCGGTCTTGTTCAGGTTTTCCGAGCAAGGGCAAAAATGGCTAAAACCCAGCTGTGGTGAAAACCCGAAAGGGCACTGCAGGCAAAATCGGGTACCCCGCCACGTGAAAACCCGGAAGGGCGCGTGGGCAAAAGCAAGAGGGGGCTGGCTCCGGTGAAAACCCGAAAGGGCGCTTGGGCCAGTAATATGGTCATCCTAAAGAAACCTCACCTCCCGTCATAAACTTCTCGTCGATCGGCCGGCACCTTGTCCGATCAATGATCAAATCCACCCAGTACGGACCCTACGTCTGTCCTGATAAAAGCCCTCATACCTTGTCCCAGGTCCCACCATGATGAAACCTGCTGCTGATCAATGGGCACACTCACCCGATTAGCAATGAAACCTGTCCGGTTTAGACCTTACGTCTATGCCGATAAAACCTATGAAATCCTTTGCACCGATATAAACCCAATATCGATGATGAAACCTGCTGTCGATCGATTGGTACATTGCCCGATCAATGATGAAACCTGTCCGGCTTAGACCTTACGTCTATGCCGATAAAACCTATGAAATCCTTTGCACCGATATAAACCCAATATCGATGATGAAACCTGCTGTTGATCGATTGGTACACTGCCCGATCAATGATGAAACCTGTCCGGCTTAGACCTTACGTCTATGCCGATGAAACCTATGAAATCCTTTGCACCAATATAAACCCAATATCGATGATGAAACCTGCTGTTGATCGATTGGTACACTGCCCGATCAATGATGAAACCTATCCAGGCCAGACCTTTCGTCTATCCTGATGAAACCTATGAAAATCCTTGCATTGGTATAAACCCAATACCGATGATGAAACCCGTTGCTGATTGATTGGCGCACTGCCCGATCAATGATGAAACCTATCCGGCTTAGACCTTACGTCTATCCCGATGAAACCTATGAAATCTTTGCATTGGTATAAGCCCGATACCGATGATGAAACCTGCTGTTGGTCGATTGGCACCCTGCCCGATCAGCAATAAAACCAGCCCAGGGTAGACCTTACGTCTATTCTGATGAAGATTCATAAGATCCTTGCATTGGTATAAACTCAATACCGATGATGAAACCCACCTTTGATCAATGGGCACCCTGCCCGATCAACAAAGAAACCCATCCTATCAAATTTGCATATCCCTTTATGTCCCGCCGTGATGAAACCTACCATTGGTCGATCGGCACCCTGCCCGATCAATGATAAAACCAGCCCAGTGTAGACCTTACGTCTACCCTGATGAAACCTATAAAATCCTTGCGTCGGTATATACCCAATACCGATGATAAGAGCATGCACTAATGAAGCAGCACATCGCCTGATCCGTGCTGAAGTCCCGATTCAGGAAACATATGTATATATATAAAAAGAATGGGGTTAAAAATAGAGATACCCCGCCAGATTTGTTCGGACATCCCGGATAAGGGCAAAAATGGCCAAAAACCCAGCTGTGGTGAAAACTCGAAAGGGCACCGCAGGCAAAATCGGGTACCCCACCACGTGAAAATCCGAAAGGGCGCGTGGGCAAAAGCAAGAGGGGGCTGGCTCCGGTGAAAACTCGAAAGGGCACTTGGGTCAGTAATGTGATAATTTAAAAGTTCCATGCCAACCGGCACGCTACCTTTACCTCCCTTCTATTGATGAAGCCTTCCGTCGGTCAACTGGTTCCACGCCCCACCGATGATAAAACCTTTCCAGGATAGACCTTACGTCTGTCCTGATGAAATCTACGCACCCTCTTTCAAACGTCCCACCGACGATGAAACCCATCACCATTTTACTAAAGCCTATCCAGTTCAGACCTTACGTCTGTCCTGATAAAACCTACGCATTTATTGACAAAGCCCCACCTGCGATAAAACCTATTGGAATAGACCTTACGTCTGTCCTGATGAGACCTACACCTTCACACACTTCCCACCGTTGGTCGATTGGCACCTCGCCCGATCAATGATGAAACCCTATCCAATCTAGACCTTTCGTCTATTCTGATGAAACTTATAAAATCTTTGCATTGGTATAGACCCATGTGGACGTCAAAAAAATGATGATGATCATATAGCATGCACGTCTCAGCACACAAGAGTGAGTCAAAGACGGGAAGGTTGAATAAACCCTATGCTTCCTCCAAGAAGGATGAATACCTGCCCGGTGCTCTGCCACCCAACAAAGAAGCCCCTCGTGCTGAAGAGATGGCCCCCACTCTCCAGTCGGCATTCCCAACGGCCGAATCAAAAGAAACTCAAGAATTCGAACACATGTCCGGCACGCGTCGGAGATCACTCAAAGCTCAGAATCGGGATTCAGAGGCCCTGAACTAAACACCCCAACGGCGGTGCATTACCACTAAAGCAACACGGGAGGATAAGCGTCCGTCCGAAGAGCCGCGACTCCGAGATAAAGTCTAATCCGGCACGGCCTGCACTTAAACCGGCGCGCCCTTGCTTGGGCCTTAAACCGGCGCACCCCTCCTGTGGCCATTAAACCGGCGTGCCCTATATTGGTTGTAACCCGGCGCGCCCCTTTACATGATGCTAGTCCGGCATGCCCCTTTATGTGTTGTTAATCCGGCGCGTACAACACCGCGCCGGTTTAACTCAAATGCAGTCCCGTCCGCTAGCCGATACCCTGTTTTCGCATCAGCCTTGTGCCTAGAGGGCATTCAATGCTCTGAAGCTCTGTCTCCATGGGCATTCAATGCTCTGGAGCCCTGTCTCCACCTCTGTTCGACAACGCAGCTGCATCGACGGTGAAGACAAGCATCGATGGGGGAGTAGCAGCAGCAAACATCCCTTCCTCGGATAAATGCCAGTGTACTGTGCAAATCAACGGACGACACCACAGACGAATGAGTTGGCGGGATCCTTCCGTCCGAGCCAAGAAAGGGCAGCCGGCTACATATACTCTGCATGTTGGACAGAGAAGAGGATGAGCTATTGAAGAGAGAACCCCCATGGCTGGCCATTGAAGAGAAGAGAGAAGGGAAGAGAGACCGGCTGAAGAAGAAGAGGATGCCACCCGAAGAGAAGAAGCCCCCCGTCCCTGCGCCCGTGAGGTGAAGAAGAAAAGAGTGAGGTTGAGAGCGAGAGGTGAGCTGGGGGGGGAAGAGCTTGTGCTCTGTTCCCCCCATCCATGTATCTCTTCCCCCTTTTTTATCCCTCCATAATGTATTTCTCCTCCGTGGAGATGAAATTTCTTGGGCTTGAGCCATTTTCCCCCCTTTGGTGGATGAATAAACAGAAGGCCCCTTATTGGCAAACACGATCTTTTGTCTTTCTTCTTCTTTCCCCTTCCTCCTCCTCCTCATCCAGGGCCCTTCGAAGCATGCTCCACCGTAGCATGGCCTTTCGAAGGAGTTCATCGACGGATGAATATTCATGGCCTCTTACAGCATACACCTATCCCACCTACGAGATCATCACCCTGAGTTGCTGGAACTCTTGAAGGCTTGTCCTCGAGTCTCCACATGCACTTACGGGTTAACGGAGTTCTTACTCTGAGTTTTGAGGTTCACCCCGGAGCTTTGCTCCGTTTGGTGTTCCCCTATTTATCTCTGGCAAGCCTCAGTCCGGGGGAGGTGCTGCCCATTTTTCGCCAGGAACAAATGAATCAAGCTATTCTCTGAAGGCCAGAACATCACATGCTTGAAGCCTTTGATCACGACTGAGCCTTCGAGTTCCTGCAACAAACTCTTCTAATAAAACATTCATATCTTCATGCTAATTCACCCTAGCAAACAACTAAAACACTTAAACTTCCTCTCCACAAACTTAATCTATCAGTTCGATAAACAAACTAATCAATAAATCAACCCACAGGTGAAAGAAACAAGAAACAGAGCATAAAAGAATGAAAGAAACCTCATAGAAGCTTAACCCGGCGCGCCCTAATCCGGCGTGGGCTAACCCGGCGCGGTACCCCCCCGCGCCGGTTTAGCCTTACACTCAAAACCCCTTTCATTTTTCCTTGCCACTAACCGGCGCGCTACACTATTCCTCCCCCTTTTTCAGCCTATTCCGGCGCGCCCCTGGCCCTCTTCCTTCTTGCCATATAACCGGCGCGCCCCCCCTCATTGGGCCTATTCCGGCGCACCCTCCTCCATTGGCCATTAACCGGCGCGCCCAAACTTTGCACCACCAATTCCGGCGTGCCCTTTTGGGCTTCCATTAACCGGCGCGCTCCCCTCTTTGCTTCCTTTAAGCCGGCGTGCCTGAAAGGGAGAAAATGATTAATCAAATGAGAGAAGAGACTTGAAGCTAATGAATAAAAATAATAAAAAGTTTCCCCTTTCCATAATCCAAATTTTGTTCTGGGGGCGCTGCCCCCGGAAACCCCCGCGACCTGACCGCGCAGGTCGATCCGCGTGCGAGGGCGCACGTTGGTGAGTTCGGGCTTCGCACTTAACAATTCACACCCCCGGGCTGGGTGCAAAGAGAAAATCGATGATGCCTTGTGGTATCGGATGTGGACCTCGGAACCTCCGACATGGTCGTGATCTGAACATATCTCGGGCCAATAGTTCGTTAACTCGACCCGAGTCTCCCGGGATCTAATCCCGCAACCCCACATTAAACTTGTCGTGTCTACGGCAGACATTTGCACGGTTTTATCATCGTCTTCGATGCTTCAAACGGGGACTCGCGTCCAAACAATGAATGGTCCGACCGTGACCGACACGCACGTATACCTTGGAACCTTCATTTTCCAAGACTGTGCGTGAAGAGAAAAGTAATGACGCCTCGTGGCATCAGACGTGGTCCTCGGAAACCCCGACATGGCCATAGTCCGCAACCACCTCGGGCCCATAGATCATCAGCTTGACCCATCTTCATCGGGATCCGATCCCGCACCCACATTAAACTTGCCGCACCTACGGCAGACGTCCGTACGGTTTTACCGTTGTCCTTGACTCTATTAATACGGACTTCCGTCCGAATAATGAATGGTCCGTTAGTGACCGACATATATATATACCGGGATCTAATTCCGCGCTCGCATTAAACTTGCCGTACTCACGGCAGGCATTTGCACGGATTTGCTCCCGTCACCGTCTTATTTTCTACACGGACCTTCGTCCGAACACAAAATGGTCCATGAGTGACCGACAAAACCCGAAATGGAATGAGGCGGCTCTCGTCCTCCTCGAACCCTACGCATAGGGACATCAATAAGACCGTCGTGAGTCATGCTCGGACCTCGGGTTCGCCCCAACCATGGTCATCGCCTGACCCACATCCTAGGCCTATAGCCGGCTATCTCTGTACACATCTTTGTTTTAGAATATAGTCCCGGGACACTTTTCCGCTGCCCCTCAGCACCGGAAATATTAATGATGCCCACGCAAGCCTCGTTTGGACCGCGGGAGGCGCCCCCGGAATGGTCCTGACTCGATCTTGCACCGGGCCAATAAACTCACCGATTTCTGACCGCTCTAACCAGGATTTAAACGAATGCTTCCAGTTCCTGTGAACAATAAATTTGTCGTACCCGGCATACATATGCTCCGGTTTTCCTATGATGATTACTCGTTTCTCAAACCGGACACTTGTCCGAACATCAAATGGTCAACAAATGACCGACATAATCTCGAATGCTTTCTTCTCACCCTCGCACGGGGATTTCAATGCTTCCTAATAGACTTTTCACGTAACTAATTTTCTGGCCATGAGTCCCCTTTTCCCCGGCGATTAATCAAGGGTGTTCCCCTCTCCGAGGGGATGTAAATGACGCCGTGACCTTTATGGCGCGGCGGGTTCCAGTCCCGACACGAACCACACAATCGTCTGATTAGTCAGATCGAGCGCACAATAAATCGTCACTTTGTGACTGGCACGCCCACGCACTTAATAAACGCCAATAAAAAAATAAACAACGATTTTATTAAACAAAAAGTGCATCCACAACCCAATACCGATGATGAAACCAGCTGTTGATCGACGGGCACCCTGCCCGATCAATGATGAAACCATGCAGTTTAGACCTTTCGTCTATTCTGATGAAAATTATGAAATCTCCTTGCATCGATATAAACCCAATATCGATGATGAAATCAATTGTTGGTCGACCGGCACCTCGCCCGATCAATGATGAAGCCCTACCCAGTTTAGACCTTTCGTTTATTCTGATGAAACTTATAAAACCCTTTGCATCGATATAAACCCAATATCGATGATGAAACCAACTATTGATCGACTGGCATTTCGCCCGATCAAGGATGAAACCCTATCCAGTTCAGACCCTACGTCTGTCTTGATGAAAACCACATATCCTTCAAATGTCCCACCTGCCATAACCTCTACCCAGTCTAGACTTTCCGTCTATTCTGATGAAACCCCTTCTTTCACATTCCTGCAAATTGTCTCCCTCATAGCACATATTGCTAAGAGGGACGTTTGCTGATACCAACACAATCCGGTTTAAGCACCTCCTCGGATGCCCGTCACGCGGTGGAGCGAGTTCCCCATCCTTTCTCTGAAGGGGTGGACGCTCTCCTGCTAGATACGAGTCATTCACATGAGGGGTTGCTAAAACCACTACCCCACTTCCCCGAAGTGATGAAACCACATGGTAAACAAGATGGATACACATGAAGCCAAAAGATTTCTTTTCATTACGAAGTGAGTACATAAGGGGCCCTGAGGGGACGCTGTGTCACAAAAAAAGTGGAGAGAAAGAGATGGGAAGAGAAGAAAGAAAAGAAAAGAAAGTGAAGATAATTCATGGCCACCGAAAGATATCTTCAAAGGCCAGAAGACCAACATAGGGGGCGGCTCCTAACTCATGAAGGCGCGCTTCCTCCTCCTGAAGCCTCATGGACAGGTCCTGGAAAGACATCACCCGACCCTCTAGTAAAGGCACCTCCTCGGTGGACTGTGGCCGAATAGAAGATAATTGCTGCAGCTCGGCCCGAAGTTCAGTGAGTTCCACCTCCAAAACGGCTACCCATTTCTGGATAGCCTCCTCCCGCTGAATAATGCTCTGTAGCTCGGCCTGGCGTTCATCAAGTGTCAGCGTCAGCTTTTCCACCTCGGATTTGCATTCTGACCTCTGCAACTTCAACGCCGTCAGCCTGTCAACCATGGTCCGTGCTAGGAAGTCTCTCCGATGCACGAATTTCAACAAAAGCAAGACCCGCTGAGCCCATGTGTCCAAAGGGCAGCCCATGGCTTGCAGGCCAGCGGTGAGGCGATTGGCGATTTCCTTCAGCTGTAGATATGTCAAGCCAGGCTGAGACTCTACTAGCTAGCGTAACATGTCCAGATGCTGCCAGACGAAGCTGTCAGGAGAAGTAAAGCCAAAGGAAGCAAATGCGACGACTTCAAAGGTCACCTCTCCGTCAATATCTGCCCATAGTCCAATGCCCACTTGGGAGGATGAAGAAGGCAAATCTGCCGAAAGAGCTAGCCGGCATTTCTCTGTACTCCCCTGTTGGGCTGAAGACTCCTCCTCTGCTGCTGCCTCGGGAGCTACACCTTGAACATCCGCGGGAGGAGAATCAATGAATAATGGGGTTATCTCTGCAATCGAGACTGCACCTTCAGCTGCTCTTTCTGATGATGGGGACAGAGGTGCCTTAGACTGTGCAGGCAGGAATTCGGACTCTGTAGCCACTATGGCAGGAATTGCTAACTTGGGTGCAATTGACATTACTGCGGCCGGTATGAAAGCGGAGCTCCTGGCCGGATCTGCTTCGGCTCTAAGATCTGAAGCCCTAGCAGGGATGACACTTTCTTCTGCAGCCCCCAAGTCTAATGATGCCAAGTCTGTCGAGGACTGTATCCGCACTGGCACAGGGCGAATGATCTCAGGAGCCCCCGTGCAAGTTAAAGGCAGAAAAGGAACAATAGCCCAATCTACAAGAGAAATGTCCATGAAGGATGTGGAGGTGGCCAAGGTAGCAACGACAATACTCTGAGACCAAAGCAAAGCGACCTTCAGCACTAAATAAAAGAAACAAATGAAGCAGCATACATGAAGAACAACCCACCCTTGAAGCAGGGTCCGCACCCTCGAAATGGGGCGAAAGAGAAGAAAGCTCCGTGGCCGAAATGGCGAGTGGTGGAGTTATGTCAATCTCAGTATCGAGCCAGGCAAACTCCTCCTGAAATTCTTCCTCAGAGGATAACACTGATAGTTTGGCGGGTCGAAGAGACGGAACACCTTTCGCAAGTACAGGAGGGGCTTCTGACTTGGAAATACCTTCCCCTTCGCTGCCGCTGAAATCTACTTCTTCCTCATGGGAGACGACCTGGGAGCTGCCCGAAGATATTTCCACACTAGCTATATGCTGGGCCGACACCTCTAAAGCATGGCGGGATGTAGATCGAGTGATTATGCGTCTGGCCGGAATAGTACTCTGCTTTGGCCGAGTCTTGTGACCCTCCTGTGGTCGAGGCAGCTCTTCCGTCATCATCATGGCCTCGGCTTGCTCCCCGACTGCCACTGCTACAAGAAGAGAAAACTTCTGAGAAGTATAGCAAAGAAAACAACGGAAGTATGAAACAAATGGAAAAAGCACATTTACCCTCCTCCTCGCCAACCGGGGTGGGAGAAGGCAATCTTGTGTCCGTCTCCACAGGCGCTTCAACCTGCTCCTGGGCTGTATCAGATAAAAAGAAGCTCAGCCTCAAAGAACTCCCTAGGAGATTGGTCAAGACGACAAAGGAAGTTCCAGCTACAAGCTATCACCGTCACCTTTGGCAGATGCCTGTGCGGCCTCCCTCTGAGATGCGAATGCGTCAAATGAAGGGATATCCGGAAGAGGGGTTCCAGCTTCCTTCGCAGTCGAAATCGACTTCCGGGTCCGAGCAACCTTGGCCTTCTTGGCCTTGGCGACTGCAACCTTCACCACAGAAGGCTTCCTCTTCTTGCCCGGAGGCAGGGGAGTGGTCGTAGGTGCTGCTTCAGGAATTTCAAAGTGGGCAGGTTTCTCAGCTTGAGCAATTATCTTCCTGTAAAGCCCCTGCCGCTTTATGTCTGGTCTATCTGTGCGAGACACGAGAAAGACAGTCATAGTCAACATATGCAAAACATGACAATAAGAAGAAAGAAGCCATGATCAAACAAACAAGGAGCACACCTGCTGGGCCGTCGTAAAATGTGGAAAGCGGCCAATACATATAAGCTACCTCCTTTGATCGGGAGGCGGCCTCCTTCACAAGCCAGCATACATCGCCAATAGTCTGACACTTTTCCGTCAGGGCGGCCAAGTCCTTATGGCCATGGAAATCAAGGCAATGAAATAGGCCGAGGTAATCTATGCACCAGGCATCAACATAATGGAAAGAAACAAAAAGTTGCTTATTTAGAATGACAGCTACCGGGCTCTCCACTGTCAGCCCGTGGACATTTAACAGTACAAAAATCCAGGAGGTGTGCTGATAATATGACTGGGTGCGGTCCTCCCTCCGCACAAAGGCCCTGTAAGGATGAAACCTGTCTGCCGGACCCCTCCAAGAAGTAGCCTTCGAGAGTGGTTCCTCCGGGGGGAATGGATACTGCACCTCCAAATGAGTGTCCCCTATGTGGCCCAGCTGTCTCAAGTCTTTGGTGAAAGTGTCTACATCAACTTCAGAAAAGACAGGAGTGGGTAGTTCCGCACCCGCCTCCTTCAAAGACCGACGGGCAGCGATATAAGCTTCTGCCTCCCTCTGGTGCTGGGAATAAAGCCTCCTCAGATGGACCTCGTCAATGTCAAATACAGGCCCTGATTGCCGCTTCAAAAAGGAGCGCTCGGCCACATCCCAGAAAGCGCCTCTGCCATCTTTATAAAAATTGGTGCGTATGTTCCACCACTTGATATAGTCTGATGAGACCCGAGGGAGACGATTGGAGACAGTCGGGACCCTGAAAGTTGTGTCTTCCCGACGATGAAAGAAATCCCACCATATCCGACCGTCGCCGGCAATACCAGACCCGTGCTTGGCCCGGCTCTCCAGAGGAAACTGAGCAGCCGATGGAGGGATATGCTGGTCGTAACCAAAATTTCTGCCAAAGCGGAAGGGATAATAGGGCTCCAAAATGAGCAGGCCCCCCTTCCTGAAAACTAATACACTGGGCCGTATGGCCATGGCCCACCTCACCAATTCTGGTTCTAAAAGAGGCCGGGTGGCGGCGACCCCCGAAACAGGATGGACATAAGCCTCCACCTCCTCCATTTTGCACTCCCTCTGAGGGTCCACCAAGGGAGCTGAACCTGCTGCCAAGCTCCAAAAGTGAATGCTGCCAGGTGCGTCTACAGGCACCCTTATTAGCCTACCACTCATCTTGAACAGCTGTTCTGAGAAAGGACCAGGTTCAGCGCTAGCAAACTCAATCATACGAGGGAGCAGTGTGTCTGACTGCAAAGTTCTCGGGGCCAGCTCAGGGAAAATGCTGCAAACCCAGGCATTGAAGAAATGAAAGGGACCCACGGTCCTCGAAGAGCGGGGGGTCCGATGTCTATGCAAGTCCCCCAAGGATTTGTAAACTAAACACAGAGCCACTGGGCACAGAGACAATCGCATCCCCCAAGCCATCTGGCAAGCCGGATATATAGCCTCTGGTCTAATAATCATCTCGTCCCCTTGAGGGAGAGCGAAAGTGCATAGCCAGAAAGTCAAATAGGCTGCACAATGGGTGATGGGATCAACCCCTGCTGGGTTCGGGCCATCCGCGTCGGTCCGGCGCAATGAAGCTGGCAGTGCTGACTTGTAACGGGGGGCCCTGACCTGTTTACCGGAAGTCAACCCTACGGAAGGAAAGTCTGCGTACCTCAAGGGACCCCCGAAGAAATATTGTATCCACTGCCCCACACAGACTCTCAGTCGGCTGCTCTTTTCTCGGGCTTGATAGCCTTTGGAGGACCCCCTACTGTAGGCCAAACAGATGGACCAGTAAGCTTTCATCAGATACCGGTATGCATAACCGAAAGAATAGCTGCCCTCTCCATTAGAGGCGTCCTTGATGGAATCGTCCAGGCAGACCTCCTCATATGGCTCCCCGTCCATGGGTAGGCCAGAAAGCTGCGATAAACTCCAGAGGTCGAGGGATGTCCCGCCTTCCGCTGTATAGAATGTATTGAACTGCGGGCAGAACACTTCAAGCATGCCGCAACACAATCCCAGAGAGACGGGATAGCGGAACCTGGAGGCAAATACACTGTGGTATATCCCAGCTCTAACCAATAGAGGGGCATACTCCTTCAAAACATATTCTGTGAACTTCACTGCTCCAACCCTAAAAAGATGGGCGTCTGTCAACTTGGCATCTCCAAACCAGCCGGCAGCCAGCTGATATTTAAACTGAACGGCCAGGCAGTTAAGAACAAATGGCTCGTCTCTATAACCCCACTTCGTAGGAGCCAAAAAGAGTCCGAATGAGGTCTTCTCTCGGTGGACACGGCCGGTGGTATGGTCCCACCTTGCAGGGGTGAACTCTGGGGCCCGGGTCAGCATCTTCTTCTCGGGTTCTAAATCGGAGATGCCCAGCACAGCATTCCAGTCCCTCTGTTCACCTGGGAGATATATGGCTCGGGCTCGATAGACAGAGCCCTTCATGCTGTCTCTATCGGCAAGTATTGCCGCTTCCACGGAACGGGCAATAAGAACATCCCGCATTCCGCGTATGGTGAAAGTCCGAACAAACGGTAGCAAATGACGATCCTTCGGCAAGTCTGGGCGGTAGTCAGCAGCTCTCCTGAATTCAGCACCTTCCAGGGAAGAATAAACTTCAGCGGTCGATACGGTGTCAGTTTCAGAATCGGAAGATTCGTCGACACTAGCAATCTGGTCATAGCCAAAGCTCAGGCTGTATACGTTCAACCAGTTGACTTTGGCCCGAGATATGTCCGGCTGAGCCGATGAACTTGTTCCAACAGCTCCGGAAGATGCAACAGCAGAACTGGAAGCCATGTCAGCACTTGCAGTCAGAGAAAGACAAGGAAGGAAACATCAGAAAGATGAATGGGCACGAAACAATAAGATAAACAAATTCTCAACAAATTTCGGCAGCATCTCCTCTTATCCGAGGTATGCCCAAGAAGAATAGGGAGTCACCCACCAACAGGGAGTGATCCCGAGCATAAAATGGGACTCAATCCCATATATATAGCGGACCTACCCCGAAAAATCGACAAAAAGGGGGGGGGGAAATGACGCTCCCGGGGGGGGGGGGGGGGAAGCTCACAGCTCACCGCCACCGCCGAAATGAAGAGAGAGAAGAGGAAGTGAGAAGTGAGGGTAAAAAACCCTCTCGGAGAGGTTAAAAAGAGGAAGAGAGGGGCTTCCCGGTGCGAAACAATGCATGCCGAGAACCCTCCCTCTACCGAATGGAAATGCGCGCCGACAACCAACCTAGTGCGCGCCGAGAAGAAGCTGCCGTGGACGCTTGCGCCGAAGGTTCCCGCGCCGACAACCAGGCCGATGGGCGCGCCGAGAAGCATCTGACGCTCGCGCCGACAAGCTCGAAGATGCCCGCGCCGACATCTGTTACGCCGGGAGGGTCACGCCGAGAAGCTTACGGCCCTCGTGCGAAGGGTTCCAAATTGATGACAATGAAGCTAGAAAATATAGAGATGAAAACATGAAAATGAAAGATGGATATGCAGAATGTTACTACAGCAACATGATCAAGCTAAAGGACAATGTCAAGGATAAAACTGAGGAATATACCCTCGAATGATGAAAGACACCTGCAGACCCCGTGTCGCTTATTCTGCGCTTACGCTGCCCGCAGTTGGGGGGCATTTGTTGACACCTTGAAAATGAACAGGGGTGGAAGCATAACTGAAAAGAAGATCAGACCAACAGTGGAAGACCACTGATGAAGCTCGACAGCCGTTTACTCGGTTGAAGTCTCCGCCAGCCGAGCTGATGTCCGGTGCCATCGTCAGTCAAACGGCAGCACTGATAAAGCAGCAGTCATTCGACTGATAAGACCTCCAAGCACACTCTGATGAGAAGCCGGAGCCGACAAATGAAGATTGCGAAGGCTTTTGCAAAGTCAGGACAAATGAAGAATCCTCTCCACAGATTACACACCCGGACGAAGTCTGTCAGACTGAAGCTGATGTCCGGTCTTGTCACCGTTCGGATGACAATGCCGATGAAACATACCCGGTTTTGTCATCATTCAGACGGCAATACTGATTAAACCCCAGTTTGTTCACTGATTGAGCCTCAAGACGATCTCAACAACGTCATGTCTCTACTAAAGGTGGGCCTTATTCGGTTCTGATGAAGATTAATTCAAAAGAAAGCATAAAGAGAAGCCTAAGGCACGTATGAGGCCTGAAGGCACTAGATGGGCCGGCCATTTGGGCTCCTGTTAATGGCGCCGGGAGCCTCAACAGGGGGCGACTTATCGCGTCGGGAGATGTCTCAAATGGAACAAGCCGCACCGACTGCCCTCCACCGAGAGGACAGAGGGATGAAAGCTATAAAAGCAAACCCTCTTTGAAATGGGGAGGAGATCGGAAGCCAGGCCATCGATCGAAAAGAAAGAAAAGAGAAGAGACCAGAGAGAGAGAGAGCTCCTCCGCTAAAAAAAAAAGAAAGAGAGAAGAGACCGATCCCAAGGGAAGAAGCTCCAGGTGGTCATCGGGGGAGGGAGAGGAGTCAATGCTCCGCCCTCCCCCATGTTTGTTTTCTCTTTTCTTCTGCTTCATGTGATTGTTCCAAGTTTTATCTTGATTCATGCAATGTAGCCGAGACATCTCGGCATCTATCTGTTCCCATTTCCCTCACTCTCTCCCTGTAATCGGTTTGAGTATTGGAATGGTGTTTCATATGGGTTTTCTCACCATGTGTCTTCCGTGATGGGCATCGCCAAACGAATGGATATATATGTATGATGGGTTATAGTTTGAGCCTGATTTTTGCTTCTTCTGAAGCCCTATTGCCCTTCCCTGTGTTATCTGTAAACTAGTAGCATGATGATCTGATTTGCCTGTTTCTTTTCTCTGCTTCGTAGCACCATCAGTGCTCACCCCAGAGCCCGGAACAGACTATCCCTTGGCTGCTGGGATGGAGCCGTGCTATGCAATGATCGAAGCTTGAGAAACTCCGGGGTTCTAAGCGCGCGTGCTTTATCCGTTGATGTCATCGAAGTCGCCTCTGGGGCCAGAGACAGCCATCTCTTGGCTCCCAGGGTGACGAATGACCATATCAAGTTTGTCCCCAAGCTCTGCGTGATAATGGCGATGGACAGGGGCATTCAGACTTCGGCCTCCCAGATGCCTCTCGAACCCTAATACTCCTTTGAATTCTAGACCTAATCCAACTCAGAGTGGATGCCTTGAGCAGTTTAGAGCCCATAGAGTCCGTCAGTTTCTGCCCAAACCACCATTAAAACCAAAAACAGAGTACCGTAAAACCCTGAACCCCTCTCGGTGCCCTCACCATTTCGGCCTCCAGAACAGTGAAATAGGTGAACAGCCCTCGACGCGGGTCTTTCCGCGCCGATTACCCCATTCTACCCACGCCGAGGGCTTCCCTCTGGCCAGTCACCAGAGCCCAAACCCCACGAAGCAGCCTTCCTGGCACGGCTACAATCCCCTTTGCATTTGCTTCCCGGCGCGCTGAACAGTAACCTGGGAGGATTCCTCCCGGAGTGAAGCTTCCTGCGCCGAGAGCTCTTGCCATTTGCTCCCCGGCGCGCCCAATAATGACTTCTGAAGGACTCTTCCCGGCGCGAAGGTTTTGGCACCAGGAACCCCCCTTTTCAAGCCAAAAACCTCCTTCAAGTCTTAAAACCCTTGCTGCTACTAAAAAACCCTAAAAATACCCTTGTGAGCTGCTCAACAGAACCCTACCCTCTGTCAAGGGATGCCTCGGGCCATCACACGCACCTCGGGGATGACAACTAGTGGGAGCAACTCCCCTTTTTCTACGCGGTTTCTCGAACTCGATCGGCTTTTATAAACCCTCAGACCAAGGAAGCTCTGCCACTGCATAAGCTTCTACGGTCTCAAAAGGGATATCAAGATATTGCTCCAAGCATACACAGGCGCCAGGGGTTCCATACCCCTCTATTTTTGGCTTTCACCCCGACATTCAGTGGGTGATCGTCTATCATTCCCTGGCAAATGTTAAGTCCAGGGGAGATGCTGTCAAAATTCTCCCAGGATGCCAGTGATGACATGAAACCCATCCCCGGGACCTTATCTATCAGTGGTGACAGAGGCTCCTTATACCCTATTGTTCCCCTCCCAATCTTTTTATGTTCCCGGCCTTCCTTGGGAACCTATACCAAAATAGGTCGAAGTCTAGTGAATTGAGCCATTCAATGCCCTAGGGCCCATTTGCCTCAACCCTAACCAATATGAAACCCAAAACAGAGTACCGTAAGCTCTGTTTCTTGTCCCGGCGCCCTCACACCTCTCGGCCCAGCCTACAGTGAACCGGGTGAACAGCTCCCGGCGCCACTTCTTCAGGCGCCGAGAACCACCAGGAATATCTCCTCTCCTGCACGCCGAGAGCCCCTACGCCTTGGCCTTCTTCCCTGCGCGCCGGGAGCCCTCTCTGCATCCTCATGCGCCAAGAACCTAACCCTCTTTGCATCCTCATGCGCCGAGAACCTAACCCACTGGCATTCTTCTGGCTCCAGGAACCTATATGCACACCCAATCTGCCCCAGGAGCCTACTCCTCCATATAATTGAACCCTCCCCCCCATTACTTTAACTCAGCCCATCCAGGGATGCCTATGAGTCATCATATCTGGCCCGGGGATAAATTTAAAAGGAAACTGGATTCCCTTATCCTCCGCCATCGGATTTATGAACAACCCCTCTTACTCGTGTGGATTCTGTCACTGCATGAGTCCCGCTAGCTTTCCGAAGGGAAGATCATACATTACCCTATAGTCCGTATATAGGGGTCGAGAGGCTTGATCTCTCTCTTTCTCTCGGCTTTCACCTCCGCACTCTGTGGGTGATAGCCTATTTCCCTCTGGGCGTAACCCAGATTAAGAGGAAAGGCTGTCGAAATACCGATCGAAGCTTTAAACCTATATCATGGTCATGGCTCTGCCTTTCCGTGGTGGACATCTTCTATCTCCTTGTTCCCACCAAGTATAACTGTTTTGAACCGCCAATCACACGATCTAGTCTGTTTCTGTGGTTGATGTTATTATCTTACCCGCCTCCCTGGCCCTGGTAGGAAGTTTAAAATTAAGCATGTGAACATCTGTTCGCCTTACGAGGCCTCCTATTTTAGCGTTTAATCAAGGGTTGTCCTTCCTTAGAAGGATGTAATTAATGTCATAACGTTCATGGTATGACGGACTTCTAGTCTAGACACGATCACTCACAATCGACTGACCATGTCAGATCGAGCGCACAATAAAATTGTCACTTCGGTGACTGGCACGCCAATGAACCAATAAATAAATAAATCAATAAATGATAAATCAATCCAATAAAATAAAATAAATAAATATAAATAAAAATCCCGCGTCCACAGGAAGCTGGCCCCTACCTGGGAAGGCTCCTACCGAGTGGTCGAGACGCTCGGGAAAGGAGCATACCAATTGTCCACCATGGAAGGAACACCCATTCCTCGGACATGGAATGCGACAAATCTTCACAAATTCTACTTTTGATCATTTGGCAAGCATGCACATGTAAGCAAAGTAGAATAAACACAATTCTTCTCTTCTTATTATACTTTGATGTACATCAAGTAGGCCGTAGCCAATATAGTATACATGTACAAAAATTACACCCTCTGGCACTATTACGCGAGCAAAATGCTTGGCCAACCCGGTAAGCGCTCCTACGTCCAGCCACTGACTCTGTCTCGTGCGGAAACTGGCTCGGACAAATGATTGCCGGCCTCGTTGGTTTGAGGAAAGCTCGGAGGAAAGAGGAAAAGAGGAGAAACAACAAAAAGAGAGGGAAGAAGAGGAAGGAATACAAGTGAAGGCCTCTTCTCTGCCAAAGGCAGAGAGAGCACGCATCCTCTGAAGAGTGAAGAAGGAGGAAGAAAAAGAAAAGGGCAGAGATGGACGAGGAGGCATGGGGAGGCCAAGAAAGGAGGGAGCTTAATGAGCTCTCCTCTCCCCTTGGGATGGCGTCGGTGAGTTAGGAACAGGAGGGCGACATGCTCCGGCATGACGAACACTCTCCCAAACTGACCCCCGACTGATGAACCCTCTTCCAGACTGAAATAGAAGGAGCTTCCCTCCTGCCGCCATCTGCATCATCGTCTTATGAAGCACTTTCCATGCGCCGCCAAGACCGACAGCACAACGCCTCGTGGAAGGGAAAGAAGGAGAAACTGCCAGGGATGGCCTTAAGCGATGAAAGGAAAAGGAGATGCCCCTCGGACCTTTTACAGGCCGAAGGGGGAGCTGATGGCCTTAAATGACTCTCCCCTTACAAAACACGCTAAAAGGGCTTTCCCTGTGATGGTTACCTCATTTCCCAACATCCCGCCAGCGGGACGCGCGAAGCGGCAAGTCATTAAGGGTGGTATGGAAAAATGGAAAGGTGCCAATGCCATGTCAGTTATTTGAAAGATCGGCACGCACGATATCTGCAGAGAAAATCGGCGCCTTCTCCAACGACTATGAATCCGATAGTCAAATCACACCAAAAGCCGTAAGAAATAGTCAATTCAGCATTTAATACTGCCACTCTTTTATTTTCCAAAAAAGCCTTACCCGGCTACATAAGGAAAAAAGAAAAGAAAGATAGAGCTATTACATCAGGCCCCAGGCCCATCTTCAGGCTCGGCAAGCAAGGCTTCTTCAGCACCAGACGATCTACCCCCGGTATTCTCAGCGACGGCCAACCTAGGCACTGACCCCACCTGTGTGGGAACTGTCTCGGTCGTGCGCCCTCTCGAGGCTGCTGGAGTTGGCGGTGGCTCGGACGAGGACGAGGACTCCCGACCATCCTCTTCGCTCGATGTATAATGGGAAGAGTTGGTCGAACCCCAGTCCGAGTCATAGCGTTGCCCGGAAGGAAAAATGAGCATAGACGCTTGGGCCTCTACTTCTATAACGGCCCGATCGAAGCCTTGGGAGAAGCCCTTCTGAAGGCCCCGGTGATAGCCCGACTCATAATAAGGGAAGGCAGCCTAGAGAAGAGCCGCGTGATAAGCCTCTGAGCACTTATGTCACTCGAGGGCCTCCACCCCGGCCAACTCCGCCTACCTCTCGAGCTCGGCTATCTTCAACTCTGACTCAGACAGCCTTCTCTCGGCCTCAGTCAGTGCATCCTCGGCCCCCCTGACTCGGCCCTCGAGCGCCTCCCGCTCGGCCTTCCACTGCTCACCGCGCTCGACCTGAATCATACGCTCCGCCTCCAGGAGCTCATTCTTCCAGTCAACCATACGACGGGCCTGGGCCAGCTGCTCCGCCAATGACCAAGCCTCCGCTTGGCTCGACTGCACCTGAGCCCGAAGCGGGGCCACCTCCCGACGAAGGTCGCCAAGATCAAGGGTCAGACGCTCAACTTTCCGATCGAGCGCACCACGGGCCCACGAGAGAGCCTCCCGCTCCGACTCCACCCTAGCATATGCGCCTACTGCCTCAGCCCCGAGCTGGGCCAAGATCAAGCTGCCTTCCATAAGTTGCTCGAAAAGCATGGAGGGGGGACCCCTCTGGAGCTTCTCTCGCACAACCCCCAAAGCAAGAGAATGGCACCTCCAGTATAGGGAGGCCCGGAGGCTGAAGGAACTGGTTGAGGGAAGGGAAACTCTCTCCGGAGTAGTAAGGATTGGGGCACCATCCCTGGGCAATCCTACCTCGGGGGCCCCACCGGTTGACTCGGGATGAGCAGCCCCGCCGTACACCTCCCCGACCTCGGTCGGCTGCGATCGAGTCGCTACATCTGATGAGAGTCTATGAATGATCTAGAGGGGGGTGAATAGATCAGTCACCCAATAAAATCGACTGCAACAGTTTCAAGTGCGTAAATAAAACAAACTACTGCTAGACGGCAGAAAGATAAGCAAAAGCGATCACAGAAAGCCAACTCTAGCAGATCTGAACTTAAACGATCCTAAACATGCATCTACTGTGGATGGAAGAGAGAACCAAGATGCACAACAATTTTCAAGACAAATGCACAGTAGACAGGAAATTTTTAAGGTGGTTCGATCTCAAACCTGAGATCTACGTCCACCCCACACTCCAAACCGGAATGTGGCTTCAACCGCTGATACATAGCTTCGCTGATCCACAGCTTCGGGGTCACAACCCTACAGATAGCTGGGCATTACAGCTTATGCCGTCCAGAGGAATCCTCCTCTGCAAACCGCTGGGGACTTACAGCTTCACCCGTCCAGAGGAATCCTCCTCTGCCCCCTGAGTATCACAGCTTGCTCTGTTGACACACAGCTTGAAAATAAGGTTTCAGAAAGCAAGATAGAAACAAATGAAAAACAAGAAATCCCCAGAGGGAATGTAGCTCACAATGAGCAATCTCAGTTCTGGTATCTGAATCGAGAGACTGATGAACAAACATTCAAAGTAAATCTCTCAGACTCCTCTCTCTCAACTCTCTCCTTCTCTTCTTCTCTCTTTCTTCTCTTTCTCTTCTCTCTAGATCGTGTAGGCTCTCTCTGCTTCTACACTTCTGAAGTATATTCACAATCACCACACTTCTTGATCCCTCCTCTCCAGTTGGAGAAACCTTCCTTTTATAGCAGCAGCAGATAGGTAGGCGTGTGTCTTCCTCAAATTCCCGCCCTAGCGCCTTGACCACGTGGCAGCATTTCAGCCTGCTGCAATACACGTGTCACGATCCTGGCACTTCCTCCATTCTTGGATCACGTGCCCTTCTTAAGCTCCTCGAGCAGATATTCTATCAGGTCAGACTAGTTACCAACTTCAATTGATCTGAAAGAGAAGAGAAAAGGATGCACTGAGTTAGTTCAAAATTTGATCTAAGCTGGTACATACTTGATGCACATAATGTAGTGTGCATATAGGAAAGTATGTACAATGAGGATGAATGCACGGACATGCCATCGAGACATGTACAGACTTGATGCATATAATGCAGTATGCATATAATAAAGTATGTACAATGAAGATGAATGCACGGACATGCCACCAGAGAATATACAGACCGTGTGTGCATGAAGCAAAAGATGCATCGACTTGCTACTGAAGAATGTGCAGAATTTGATTTAATGGAGTAAAAGATGCATCGACTTGCTTTTGAAGAATGTACAGACTTTGTTTTCATGGAGTAAAGGATGCATCGACTTAATTCTGAAGAATGTACAGACTTTGTGTATGCATGGAATCAAAAAGAATGTACAGACTTTATTTTCATGGACCTTATACCTTGTGCAGAGAATGGAATGCATAGACCTTTACATGAACTTTAGTGGATGAATCTAATGGTGTTGGCTATCATCAAAACCAAGAGGCACGACAATCTCCCCCTTTTTGATGATGGCAACACCACACCAGTGGACAATGCATATGCAGAATAATGCATCTATAGAATGCTCCCCCTGAATATATTACACTAAGTCCCCCCCTTTTGACGAGAAACAATAAGTCTCCCCCTTTGACGTCTGCAAAAAGGAGGAAGGTATGCAGACTATGTGCCAGGGAGAATGAATATGATAACATTCCATGCAATGGTTCAGAAAATGAGCAAGTTAAAAATCAACCCTTGGGATATAAGAGTCAACAATGTGGGTGCTTGATGAAATCTATGATTTAACAGTTATAGAAAGTGGAGTAAAGCAACTGACTTCCGGAAATAGGGCTATAGACTCTGTTTATAGCAATGAACCTAAAGCACATAGTCATAATAAACTGAGTCAGGACAGTACCCTACTGATGTCAAAAACAGTGAATATCAAGGAAAGTCACTTGAATTTGTATTGAAGTTAAACAGTTGACACTCAATGACATTTGTTATCTAAGGGTTACAGCAGTTCCCTTTGCACCTTTGATTTTTCTGATTTTGAACTTTGTGAACAGATCAGTGGCATTTATACCGTTGACATTAGGTGTACACCTTGATCAGAGGCAGGTACCCCCAGTTACTAGGCATAAACTACTAGATCTATTGCATGTCAAAATTTACAAAGACAGTTTGCACCTTGGACGTTAAGGGTACACCTTGATCAGAGGCCAGTACCCCTAGTTACTTAGTGAAACTATCCGTGTAGATTTGATCAAGGATATAGAGTTAATCTGAATCACTTCATGACTTAAGGTATTCTCCATTTCTTTGATGGAGGCCTTAGTTTCTCAGTATAATTCAGTCATTGCTCTGCCACTATTCATTTCTTTTCTTTCATGATTTTATTTCTGCTACCCTTATGAGATTTAGAGTGACTGTTTAAGGACAATACATACTCTAGTCTTCTGCTTCTTGACTTCACTAAGTCTGTTAGGTTCAGGTACAGTGAAGACTTTTCTATTCTAACCATGCAAAAATAAGGTTAAGAGCTATAAACAATTTCAAACACCTTATTTTCTGATGGACAGTATCTGAACTCACCAGTCTATTAAGGTTAAACCTTCAACTCATCCAAGAATCAATCTGATTCTTATAAAGAGAGAGAGATGCAATAACTACAGCTTATTATAATGAACCAATAGCAAGATTGTTATCCAAACAGAGTAATACTAAGAGATAATGATACCAATTGATAAGAGTTGATAATGATGCTTAGAAGCAGCTCACACAGATTTGCACAAAAGAGGAAAGGATAGGAGAAGTTGAACAAATATCAGACTCAACAGCACTCCCCCAGACATCACTATGCATCAACTCAAGTTGTACCGACTCTGTATGCAGATGGTATAAAGATGCACCGACTCTGACCATATGCAAGATGCACCGACATTTATGCTGTTAAAACACTGGATGCATCAACTCCATGCTGAAAGCTTATGCACCCCGGTGAAAACGTGCATCAACTATGTGTAGAGCATGCTTCGACATAAAGTCTATACAAGGCAATTGATTGACTACATGCACAACCATCCGTCGACTATATGCTCAACTATGCATCGACTTCAGAGATAATATGTGCAAGATGTGCAGCAACTTATGTACTCAGTCCACAAGTGATTATTCTATCATCAAACAACCTTATTCACAGGTTCAAGAACAGGCAAACCCAATTACTTCAAACACTCTAAAAGACATTTCAAGAAAAAAATTAGTCATTTTCCTGCTGAAATTTACAAAGCCCCACTTCTCTTCTTAGATATCTAAATCTTTCATTTCCAAGAGGTTTTGTAAAAATATTAGCAACTTGTCTTTCAGTTTCAATAAAGACTAATTCAATTTTACTTTTGCTCACAGCATCTCTAAGAAAATGATGTTTAATATCAATGTGCTTAGTCCTAGAGTGGTGAACAAGATTTTTAGTAAGGTAGATGGCACTAGTGTTATCACATAGAAGAGGAATGCATCCCGGATTTATCTGATAATCTGAGAGCTGATGTTTAATCCATAGTACCTAGGTAGCATAATTCCCTGCAGCAACATAGTCTGCCTCTGCAGTGGAGAGTGCTATAGTGTGTTGCTTTTTAGAGGCCCAAGATACTAGGCAACAACCTAGGAATTGGCAATATCCACTAGTGCTCTTCCTATCTATCCGACACCCAGCATAGTCTGCATCAGTGTAAGCTATAAGCTCTAACTCACACCTAGCAGGGTACCAAAGACCAAGTTCTTAGGTGCCTGACAGATACCTAAAGATCCTTTTCACTACACTAAAATGAGACTCCTTAGGACTAGCCTGAAATTTAGCACATAAACATACTACAAATTGTATATCAGGCCTAGATGCAGTGAGGTACAAAAGGGATCCGATCATACCTCTATACAGCTTTTGATCCACTGGGTTACCTTTTGTATCTTCATCAAGACTTGTGGAGGTACCCATTGGAGCTGCAATGTCCTTGAGGTTTTCGAGCTTGTATTTCTTCAGGAGGTCCCTAATGTATTTGGACTGGGTGATAAATGTTCCATCTTTGGTTTGAGTCACCTGCAATCCAAGAAAGAGTTTCAGCTTACCCATTGAGCTCATTTCAAACTCTTGTGTCATTAAGTCAGAAAATTCCTTACACAACTTTGGGTTAGTTGAACCAAAAATAATGTCATCCACATAAATCTGAACAATAAGTATGTCAGGGTGACTTACCTTTGTAAATAACATTTGGTCAATCTCACCTCTCGAGAACTTCTTCTCGGTAAGAAATTTGCTGAGCCTGTCATACCAAGCTTTAGGAGCTTGCTTCAAACCATAGAGAGCTTTATTCAACTTATATACATAAGAAGGGAAATCTGAGCATTCAAAGCCAGGAGGTTGATGGACATAGACATTCTCCTTAATTTCCCCATTGAGAAAGGCAGATTTTACGTCCATCTGCTGGAGAGTTATTCCAAGAGAGCATGCATAAGCTAACAAAATTTTGATAGCTTCTATCTTGGCTACAGTGGTAAATGACTCTTCAAAGTCAATTTCAAATTCCTGGTTGTACCCCTGAGTAACAAGTCTGGCTTTATTGATGCGGGACGGACACGGGGACCGACTCTACGTGGTATGGACCTCATACTCTAGACGCGACACGACCAGCAACACATGATCGGAGAGACATTAGGCCCGACACGGAGAGCTCCTATGGGCTATACGTCGCTAACGGAACGCAAGCTCACTCGTCATCCCAAGCGAGGGAAACGCGGATCGTGCGCGGTTGAAGAACCGGCAGAGTTCAAGGTAGTGAGACTCACTTCCGGACTCGGATCGAGTCACGAGACGGGTCACTCTCACACTCACAGCGGTGACATGAACACACGGGCTAGTACCTATCGCTCTCGACAGCGGCAAAGACCATATACTAGCTAAGCAAATGAACGCCAAGAAGTTCGGACCATTACCTCCACGCACCCGGCGTGGCGAAGACAACACCGGACGAATTACGGACTCCCTGTTAACAATGATTACAATAATACACTAAGTCGACCCACTCCACGCAGGGAGGTAAAAGGTCACATGTGGGGTCCGGGAATTGCGCAAATCGGGTTGACGGGCATCATCTTGATGTCGCCCGGCGATGCCGAACTCCACGTTTTCGTGCTTTCCGAGTGGCGGGTTTTACGGACCCGTGGGGCCCACGGACGGCGCTGTCCTCCGGATCTGTGGGGGTGGGACCCACTGTGATGGGGACCCCTGGTGGTGCGCCTCCACGGATGGCAGTCGGCCGAGAACACCGATCGGGGGTTGATCGGCCCCGATTCCCAATTCTGGAACTAACTTCCCACGAATTTTGGTTGCTGTCTTCCGACGCGTGCTCCGGCGAAAATGGCCGCTGCGATCAATCCCGACGTCGGATCGGGACGCATGAGCTATCGTTGGAAATATCTCTTCAAATGCTTCAATCTAGAGCCAGAAAGATCTTTTGGATCTGGTCGGATGAGAACTTTATTGAATTTACAAGTCCATGTTGTACAGTAACCAAAATCTCAGATCTATAGGTGAGTTGTCTGAAGACTACCTTTGACCGCGAGGAAGATGACCGATTCAGCTCCTGAGCGCTTCATCAAACTTGTGGGATTTTGAACAAGGAGAATGGGGATATTTTTTGTGGACTGATTGGAGATGGCTGTGATTTGTTATGATTTGTTTACCGGAGAGTGTTCGGATCTGAGAACTGGTGGACAGCATTGTAGCTATCTCTGAGATCGATTTTTGAAAAATATGGGATGGCCTCAAAAAAATTCAAGAAAATTTGGGGACGGTGGCGTTGATGGACAGAACTCTCAGTAACGTTGGGAGCTCTAACAAAAATCGGAAGAGGTCCGAACATAGAAAACACAGGGCGGGTGGAAATTGAAACAGCAAGCAGATAGATCTGGAAATTAAGGTTGGACGAAAATAAAAAAATATCAAATGGGATCTTTATGACCAACCAAATTTTTTGGAACGTGCTTAACACCTCTGGAGCATCCCCTAAAATCCCCAGGTCGATTTGAGCTCATGGCGGACACAGAGAATTCGTGGAAGCTGCTATGGTCGGATGATGGTAGAACTCCAGCGATCTCGGTGGTGATGCGATGGCGACTCGTGGCGGCGGCGACCGGAATGATAAGGGGAGGAGTCACACCTCAGAGGGAAGCCTTCACAGCTCCAAGGGGGAGAGAGGGGCGGCCTAGGCCTTTGCTCAAGCAATTTTCCAAGTTCAAATGGCATTAATTCTCCAAAATGGGAAATTACAAGTATTTATGTGTTACATCTCAAATCCATTATCCACCGTTGGATCTAGGGGATGGGAATGGGTGGCCTGGATTGAGTGTGACACACACACAAAAATTACAATAAAAAAACAAGGGGGGGGGCGCACCATTGACTAGGGAGGCAAGGGGGGACATGGTAGTTAGCCACCTTGGACTTTGAAGTCCACTTGTCTCCCATGTGCCTTTTACCATTCAACCTTCTAGATGCCTCCATTTGACATGTTGACTGACCCCACATGGGGCCCTATGGCTGAGGTGGATCAATGGGAGGGGTCTGGTGGGGCCCGTGGGACCCGTGGGTCCCATTTTACAAATAAACCCCTCTTACAATCAAATTTACATACTGAATAAAATGCAATAAACACACATTACACACAAATAAAGCCTAACTAAATATGATAAATGGGGAGACTCAGGGCGGCGTCTCCAGGCTGTCTCCGAGCCAGATGGATGCTGAGGTGGCTCGAGTCGTGCTTCGTGTGCGGTACCTGTGGCTCGGCGCGTCGCGCCGCTCAACTGCTCGGGTGTCCGCACCATTTATTCTTTACTACATTACCTAGCTCATCAGTTTTATTTCTAAAAACCCATTTAGTTTCAATGACAGTCCCATGATAAGGAGGTGGGACTAGGTGCCACACCTTGTTCCTGTCAAACTGATTAAGCTCCTCGTGCATGGCATTGATCCAATGCACATCCTTTAAGGCATTGTCAATGGACTTGGGCTCTATATGATAAACCAATGCATATGTATTTAATTCATGCTGAGCTCTAAAGTAGCCTCTAGTCCTAGGGGGTTCATTTAGGTTACCAATGACATTACTTACTGGATGATCTCTTAAAAATCTGATATTGATAACTTGGTTACCTTGATCTTCATTTACCTCCCCCTGAACAGCAGGCTCTTCTGCATTGTTTTCTTCTCGCTCTTCTTCTTGATCTGATTGGTCTGCGGATTGTCTTTCATTCAATATTTCTCCATCATCTTCTTTCCTGCACAGACCATTGTCACATTTAGTCAGGGACTCATCAAAGACTACATGTGGAGATTTTTCAACAGTTTTAGAATTTGAATTGTACACCCTATATGCTCTAGTGGTTTCAGAATATCCTAGAAACAAGCTCGGATCACTTTTAGGTTCAAACTTATCAAGATCTCTTTTATCATTAACACGAATAAAACATTTACATCCAAAAATGTTAAAGTGAGCAATTGAAGGTTTCTTACCCTTGAGGATTTCATAGGGTGTTTTCTGAGTGAACGGCCTTACCATGGCTCTATTTATTACATGACATGCAGTATTAACTGCTTCTGCCCAAAATTTTCTTGGTAGGCCACCTTCAACTAGGAGTGTTCGGGCCATCTCCACAAGAGTCCGGTTCCTCCTCTCCACCACTCTATTTTGCTCTGGTGCCCTTGGTGAGGAGAACCGATGAGTAATCCCATTGACCCTGCTAAATTTATCAAATTGTGAATTCTTAAACTCACCTCCATGATCAGATATAATATTTTCAATTGAATTTTCATTTTTCTGTTTTATTTTCAAATAGAACTCCTGAAATTCTATGAATGCATCATTTTTATATGTAAGGAAAAATACCCAAGTATACCTAGAGAAGTCATCAACTAGGACATATCCATATCTTCTCCCTGACAAGATGACTGATCGTGTGGGTCCAAATAAATCCATATGTATCAGCTCATAAGGTTTAAGGGACATATTTTCAGTTCTTGATTTAAATGACTTTCTAGTCTGTTTGGACTATGTACAAGCACCACACACCTTATTTTCCTTCTTGAAAGAAATTTTAGGGAGTCCTTTAACCATGCTATGTTTATTCAATTTATGCAAAACAGTATAGCTGGCATGGCCTAATCTACGATGCCACAAAAATGCTAAATCATCTTTATTTGCAGTGAGGCAAAGATTAGAATGAGCTAAATCATCTAAATCTACCAAATAAATGTTATTCACCCTTTTTCCTGAGAATTTAACTACATCGGAATCAGGTTCAAAGATTTTACAATAATGAGAATCAAATACTACCTTGTGTCCTTTATCACAGAGCTGGCTGATACTAAGTAAGTTATATGCAAGACCATCAACCAGCAGTACTTCTTCAATGCAACATGTAGTACACTTACCTACCTTACCTGACCCGATGATTTTACCCTTTGTATTTCCTCCGAAGGTGACAAGAGCTCTATTCTTCTCAGTCAGCATGCAAAATTTGGCCTTATCTCCTATCATATGTGTAACGACCCGAGAATCCGATTACCGGGAAGGCCCGATAACCCGAGACTCGCACCGCCACCCACGAGCCCGAAGACTCGGAAGGGTTAAAAGGATGGTGTGGAGACTACACAAGTATCACAAATAATTGCAGAGATTAAACAGTTATAATATTAAGCAGGAAATAAATTAACAATTTACATGGTCCACAATAAAGAACAATAATAACAGCAGTCCACGACTAGTACAGTGACAAGAAAGAAAAGTACAGCTACACGGGGCATCCCCCGGCTCTGACCTCCGGCACTACCGCTGGGCACCCGCACCACGCTGCGCTCCTGACGCGCTCCCCGAAGGTGGCGCCTCACCTGAAACACGGTGAAAACACGCAGGGAATGAGTCTCGGAACAAGACTCAGTAGGGATCACTCGAACCCTACCTCGAAAAACGAGAAACCACTACTCTAGCGGTAGAAAAGTATCTCGGAAGGAAAGCCCTGTACTCTACAGAACTAGACCCTAACGGCACGTAAACCGAGACACGTGCCACGGTACGAGGAAACTGAAACTCAACGGTTGAACCGTCAAAAACCCGAAGGTCGGAAACACACGACTGACAGTCTGACACTCCGTACTCGACAGGAGTACCACCCACTAGAAGCACAGCCGGTAGCGTCCCCTGACGTCTTACACCGCACCGCAGGTGAACCGCCTGACATGGTAGGTCCTACCCGAGGCGCAAACACCGTACAAGTAACCACAAACAAGTAACTAGTTGGGGTCACGCCCGTCGACGTGGGTCCAACCGCCCCCAACCACGTGTGCACACACAGACCTTGCGTCACTAGGTCTGGTCCTCTGACCGGTTTTCCCCCGTAGCCGGACTCTGGCTACCGACGAGGGGCCTACGGTAACCGGTCCACAAACCGTCTCGAAAGGTGGGTGCCCGTACACCACTCCCAGGTGAGACCAGCACCGCGCACTGGTGGGCTACGACTAGTGGAGGGTCGCTAAAGGAGTAGACTCTCGAGTCACGGAAAACAACACCCAAGCCCGACAACGTGTGGGAATCACCCCACGCACCAGTCCCGTCACACGGAGACCACGGTCGGAGAAAAGCGAGGTTGCCACCCTCATGGGGCAACACAGGAAGTGGCGGTCTACCCTCAGACCGTCACTGCCAAATGGCGGTCCACTCTAGGGCCGTCACTTGGAAATAGCGGTCTAAGGCGGACCGTCACACGGCCAGGGGGTAGGGGGAAGCGGCGCGCCTACCCTAGTGCGTCGCTTGGAAGCGGCGCACCTAGGCCAGGGCGTCACATGGCACCCCACACCCACGAAAACCACAGGGAAAAGTAACGCGCTTACCCTGGCGCGTCGCTTGCAAGCAACGCGTCGGGCTCAGTGCGTTACTCGCATGTGACGCGCCTAGACCAGCGCGTCGCATGGCCCTCACGCTCGGGATGGAAAGGGAAGTGACGCGCCTGCCCCAGCGCGTCGCTTGGCCCATCCACATGGGGGACAACAGGAAGTAACGCTCCTGCCCCAGTGCGTTACACGCATGTAACGCGCCTATCTCGGTGCGTTACATGGCCTGACCCCCAACGGTCAAAACCCAACGGTCGAAAGCATGTGACGGCCCCGCCCAGGGGCGTCACTAGCAAACGGCGGCCAGTCGCAGGACCGTTACAGCCCTCGACCCCAAAGGCCAACACCCAGGGAAGTAACGCACCCCTCTAGGGGCGTTACAAGCATGTGACGGTCACTGGAGTGACCGTCGCTTGCCCCAGAGCACGCTACGGCGGGAGAACCCCAAAAACACCAACCACGCCCCCGTACCTCCACCGGAGAGGGGGAAAACAAGGGGGAAGACCCCTGGGGACCCCTAGCATGCATCTAAGCCACCAAAACATAGAATCATGGGCTAAAACCATAGATCGGGCGGCTCACCCCAAAACATGGAAAAACCCCAAAAACGCCCAAACATGCCTCTCTCGGCCTCCCCGCGGCCTACAAACCACGGAAAAGAACGGCGAAGAGCTAGGGAACGTCACCCTACCTCAATGGAGCGAATGCTCCGCCGGATCGTCCACGAATCGCGAAGAACGCTTGAAAACCCTCGTTCTTCCTTAAGCTTCCCACGCTTGCCGCACGCCCCCACGACCGCCTCGCCGCCGCCCACGTCGCCGCGCCGTCGCCCCGCCGCCGTCTGCAGCCGAAGGGGAGCTCGCCGTGGCCAACCGGGAGGAAGAGAGGGAGAGGGAGGGAGACACGGTGGAGGAGGAAGGAGGAAGAAGAAGAGAGGAAGAAGAAGAAAGTGGGGAGAGAGAGAAAATAGGGGGGTTTTTATAGAAAATCCGGAAAATCCAGAAAATTCCGAAAAATAGGAAATCACACCCCCGCGATCCTCGGAACGCACCGATCGCAACGGTACCACTCGTGTCCGTGTGAACAGCCCGGTTCACCCGCAACGAGCGTCCGAAGAGAAAAGCCGAAACACACACCGGGAATCGGAAAACACACGCGGAAAAGCCGCGGAACGCCTCCGGGCCTCCGAAACAACTCCGGATCGCGCCGACCCGAACACGAAAGATGTCCGAAACGAAATTTCGGACACAACGGAGCCGGACACTCCGAAAACCAGATCCGGGACCCACGAAGAAGGATCCGAAAGGTCCGGGATATTACAGCCCTCCCCCCTTAAGGAATTTCGTCCTCGAAATTGAGAACAACCCAAGGGGAAAGAAGAGGAAGACTCACTCAAACAGGTACGGGAACTGCTGACGCATCTCGTCCTCACGTTCCCACGAAGCCTCACCACCAGAGTGTCGTTGCCACATGACCTTCACCAAGGGAATAACCTTGTTCCGCAGGCGCTGCTCTCGCCTATCCTCCACGCGGATCGGAAACTCTGGGAGAGAAAGATCTGGAGTCACCTCAGGCCAAACGGAAAACTCGAGCACATGAGAGTCATCGGGCATATACTTCCGTAACATAGAGACGTGGAACACGTCATGCACCGACGCCAACTCAGAGGGTAACTGCAACCGGTAAGCAACCTCACCGATGCGTTCCACAATCGCGAAAGGACCAATGTAGCGGGGACTCAGCTTCCCACGCCGTCCAAACCGCATCACCCCCTTCATCGGAGAAACTCTCAAGAACACATGATCGCCCACGGCGAACTCGAGGGGCTGCCGCCTACGGTCAGCATAGCTCTTCTGCCGACTCTGGGCCGCCAACATGTTCTGACGAACCATGTGCACAACATCCACACATTGCTGCACCAATTCCGGTCCCGTCAAAACACGCTCACCCACCTCAAACCAATCGAGTGGAGTCCGACAAGGACGCCCATACAGAGCCTCATAGGGAGCCATGCCGATGCTCGAATGAAAGCTATTGTTATAGGCAAACTCCACCAACGGTAGGTGATGAATCCAACTCCCCTGCCACTCCAGGCAGCAGGATCTCAGCATGTCCTCCAAAGTCTGAATGGTCCTCTCAGACTGACCATCCGACTGTGGATGATACGCCGAGCTAAATGCCAACTCCGTGCCAAGAGCTCGCTGGAAACTCCTCCAGAATCCAGAAGTGAAGCGCGGATCCCGATCCGACACGATCGAAATGGGGACCCCATGCAACGGAACGATCCGCTCCACATAAAGACGAGCCAACTTAGGCACGCTCCAGCTGACCTTGACCGGTAGCAACCGCGTCACCTTCGTCAGCCGATCCACCAGCAACCAAATACTGTCCTGCCCAGTCGGGGTTCTGGGCAACCCCACCACAAAATCCGTGGTCACATGGTCCCACTTCCAAGCAGGAACATCCAAGGGCTGGAGAGTACCGCCTGGTCGCTGATGCTCCGCCTTCACTTGCTGACAGATCAGGCACCTGGCCACAAACTCGGCCACATCTCTCTTCATGCCAGGCCACCAGAACTGCCTCCGCAAGTTCCGATACATCTTCGTCGCACCCTGGTGCACAGTGTACCTGCTCCCATGAGCCTCGCGTAACACCGCACGACGAACCTGCTCCTCCCCTGGGACGTACAGCCTGCCACGAAACCTCGCAGCACCGTCCTCGCCAAGCTCCACATCAGCTATCGCCAAAATCCGGGGCAACTCAGGGTCCGCATGCTGAGCCTCTGTCACCTGACGACGGATAGCAGGAGTGACAGTCAGACTCGCAAGCACTGCCAACCCTGGCTCCTGGGGAATCTTGAGCCTGAAAGATACTTCGGGCACCTGTTCCCAGAGCCTCCACTTCCTCAACATCAAGGCACTGATCACGACCTTCCGACTCAAGGCATCGGCGACGACATTCATCCTGCCCGGCTGATAAGACAGGGTGAAGTCATAGTCCTTCATGAACTCCATCCAACGCCTCTGTCTGAGGTTCAGATCTCTCTGCGAGAACACATACCTCAAACTCTGATGGTCAGTGAACACCTCGAACTTCTCACCGTACAGATAATGCCTCCAGATCTTCAACGTGAAGATCACTGCCGCCAACTCAAGGTCATGGGTAGGGTAGTTCTCCTCATGGGGCTTTAGCTGCCGAGATGCATAAGCCACCACTCTACCATGCTGCATCAGAACAGCACCCAATCCGACGCCGGAAGCATCTGTACACACCACAAAACCTCCCGATCCAGAAGGCAAAACCAACACCGGAGCCGAGGTGAGCAATCTCTTCAGTTCCCTAAAGCTCTGCTCACACTCCTCGGACCAGACGAAAGGCACATCCTTCCGCGTGAGCCTCGTCATCGGGGTCGCAATGCGGGAAAAATCCTGGATAAACCGACGATAATACCCCGCAAGCCCCAAGAAACTCCGGATCTCCGTCACCGACCTCGGCCTCGGCCACTGCATCACAGCCTCGACCTTGGCGGGATCCACGGAAATGCCATCACCAGAAATCACGTGCCCCAGAAAGTGCACCTCGCTGAGCCAAAACTCGCACTTGCTGAGCTTCGCATACAACTGGTGATCTCGCAACGTCTGCAGCACCACACCCAAATGGTACGCATGCTCCTCGGCAGACTGCGAATAAACAAGGATGTCATCCACGAAGATGACCACGAACTGGTCCAAATACGGATGAAACACCCTCTGCATCAAGTCCATGAAGGCTGCTGGGGCATTGGTGAGCCCGAACGGCATCACCAGAAACTCATAATGCCCGTACCTCGTACAGAACGCAGTCTTCTCCACATCGGACTCGCGAATTCTCAGCTGATAGTAACCGGACCGCAAATCAACCCGCGAGAACACTCGCGCAGACTGCAGCTGGTCGAACAAATCATCAATCCGCGGCAACGGATACTTGTTCTTAACGGTCACTTCATTCAGCTGCCGATAGTCAATGCACAGCCGCAGACTACCGTCCTTCTTCTTCACAAACAGCACGGGCGCACCCCAAGGGGAAAAGCTCGGACGAATATACCCCTTGGCCAACAGCTCCTGCAACTGCGCCCTCAACTCCCTCAACTCAGCGGGGGCCATACGGTAGGGAGCCTTCGCCAAAGGTCCCGTACCAGGCACAACCTCGATCACGAAATCGATCTCCCGCTGGGGAGGTAATCCAGGCAACTCCTCAGGAAAAACATCGGGAAACTCGCACACCACCGCAATGTCCTCGACATTCGGCTCCATCCGGTCAGACACAACCACTGACGCGAGAAAACCCTGGCAACCTGAATCAAGCAATCGACGGGCTCGAATAGCAGAGATAAGAAATCGAGAAGAGGTGGAACGGATACCTTGGAAATAGAAGGTCCTCTTGCTCGGATGCTGGAAGTAGACCCTCTTCATTCCACAATCCACCACCGCTCTATGAGTCTCGAGCCAATCCATGCCTAGAATCACATCGTAATCCCGAAGCTGCAACGCATACAACCTGCCTGGCATACTCCGCCCATCGATCCACACCGGAACCTGGTCGAAGCAATACGGAGTGACCATAAAGTCACCCGAAGGCAACTCCACAGCCAAATCACAGGACAACTGGGTCACCGGCTCCTCGACGCTCGACGCGAAATCCTCCGAAATAAACGAATGAGACGCGCCAGAATCAAATAAAACCCGAGCCGCACAACCCAAAATCTGAACGGTACCTTCCACGAGCTGCGACGCTACTGCCTCTGCCCTGGTCAAGTGCGTGATCTGGCCACGAGCTCTCTGCCTGCCTCCCACACTAGCTGACCTGGGTAGCGGCGGATACTGTCCCTGCTGCTGCTGCTG